>JANEHU010000416.1:0-454957 GCA_027563435.1 Nasonovia ribisnigri
ATAAGACTAAAATAGAATTTTTACAGTTAAATTAAGATAAGATAAGAAAATATAGGTAATGCTTCGGTGTTGATTTACTAAATTTAAAGACAGCTTCATCGCCAGTTAAAGCCCATATTTTAATAAATGGTAAATTATAATTAACTAACAAAATAATTTTAGCATTGCATAACAAATGATTAACTATATCAATATGGGCATTATAAATATTAACACTAGAGTGAGGTGGACTACCTAAGCACAGCTTCAATTAAAAGTATAAAAGAGCCAATCCATATTTTAACCAATGAAGAGAATAATAATTTTATAATGACTTATAATAAAGGGTGAAAAGTCAGTTCAAATAACTGTAGGATATCAAAAATATATAAATTAGTAGTTGAACATGGATTAATGAGGTTTTTGATATGCATTAATACTATTTCTATAGTGTGTAGTTTTGCCAGCATAAGTATTTAAAGTTGATAATGCAGAACGTTGCATAGGTACCATACAAAATCTATACTTAGTTAACATATGCAAGGTATTGTCGACTTACTATATTAGTTAGTAAGTTACTTTATATCTTATCGCAGTATAATATATTGTGTGTATATAAATATATACATATATGGAACTTTAATTCCTCCTTAAAGTTAATTAACCTAATGGAATAAATAACAAAATATTATTAAGTATATAGGTAGGTAATACGATCACCTTTCTCCCCTTATCATTAGCAACAATATGCTAACGTCAATCTTATATAGGTACATTAAGTTTTGCTCTTCCTTAATTATAATGTTATTACAAATTAAATTGCATGACAGGTTTCCTTATTTTAGTGAAGCGTTGGTATAATGATTTCTCTGTTCCTTGGATATTAATTTTTTCGTTTCCCATCATCTTTAATATTAATTTTTATGGTTACTTATATAGTCACATCGTTTTTAAATGATATGTTTCATCGTATATACACGTTTCCTGTCAAATTTCCGTTTCTCCGGTTTTCTATAGTTTCGTGCCAATTTTTATTCCATTATATACTATAGCTACGAGCCATCATATCACCCCATTTGGTAATTCTATTAACCATAATATATTACATTCCCTAATTGTTTGAAAACGTTCACCTTATTTTTCCCGCTTGTATTTCCTCTCGAGCACTCCCTCGTTTAATTCAAACGTTCAGTCTATGTCATCATTTTTTTCTCCTTCTTTACGTTAGTTAAGTGTTCTGGTTTTAGGTCTTAATAGGTCAAATCTGTTGCGTGATTTATTACCCACTTTGCCGGGCTTTCATTATTGTGATGTAGTGTGAATAACGATACATAACTATATACCTATGTATTCGAGTATATATAGTTAAATTTAAAAAAATCGGTTCAGTTGTTCGTTGATTTTTGTTGAGCTGGTGTTCTTTTCGAAAAACCGCTTAACCGTTACGACTCCGCTCAAGGCTCGAACGTTATACACTTTAGGGTGGAAAAAAATATAAAGTGATAGCCAAAAAATAAATGTATCTCAAAACCCATTCTTTGCTGGTCGTGGATTTATTTGATTTATTTAAAGTGCCCGAACGGTTTCGATCTGATATCATAACATTATCTATATAATTATAACTATAGGTATCTAGTTTAAATTTAAATAATAACGTGTGTGATTAGGTTCGATGATGGCACATAATATATACAAATAATAATCTATTGGCCATTTACATAAATTAACTAATAAATACATTATAATATAATGTACGACGTATGGCCCAACTCATCACTAAGCGATATCCTCTGATCAGTGGAGTTGAAGTACGAATGAAAATAAAATTAGTATTTTTTTCTTAATAATATGTTATTCCTATACATAGTTAAAAAAAAGTTAAGCATTTTATCAAAAATAATATATGGTATAAGAATACAAATAGCAATACATAATTAATTATAGTGTATTATAATTTATAATACTAACTAATAGGCAACCATTATATAATCCATTATGTACCCTTTGAACGGTGTTTAGTATTCGATGGTACATGATACATCACTTCAAAATATCGAGTACACTATTGGGTTTGAAATAAGTTTTTTGAAAACCAGTTTTAACTTGTAACCGATTAAAACCTTGGTTTTAATGTGTAAGTTGTTTCCAAACCTTGAATACACATTTTGAATATAATCGGAATAATATTATAATAAATAATTCGGGTTATGTTCACCAGTAGAATATGAGTAAAATTTAACAGACATATTATGATATATGACTGAATGAGTATTATACGTTCAACGGGATGGCAAACATGGGAGGATTATTGTACGTAAATATTATATTATATTGTTGCAACTTGCAGTTGAATGTTATTCGAATTGCATTTGATGATAATATGATTGTATATGTGTATCGCCAGTATAAGTCACCCATAATCATCACCTAATAATTTTCTCGATCGAATTTCTGTTTGTATAAATCAAAATTTTCAAAAATCTAATCTCAGGGTAATTTAACAAGAATACGGGACTCTCTTATGCTTTGATAATGCTAAATTAAATTAGAAAAACTAGATTTTATTATTATATTCATAATTATTTTTTTCAAACGAACACCGACGTTTTTTTAATGAAAAATACTCTGCATACTATTTTTTTGAAAATTTTGACTTAAAGCAAATTTAAACAAGTATAGTTTTTGATTTATTAAGCTGTAGTTAAACTGTTCTAAGATTAATTACGGTCCCAAATAATATATTTACATCAAATACACCATGTACAATAGATACAATATTTGCTCTTGTAACTACTTATTATACTTAAACAGTTTTACAAATCATAAATTGTTAAAAGATCAGTACTAAATATTAAATATGTAGGTACTTAAATGTTCAATTCATGATCACCTACGATTTGTAGTGTTTGTTTGTCAGGAACGCATACAAAACTATTAAATGCAATAATATTATAATGTAAACCTGCTGAAATAACACAATACTATAACAATGGAAATTGTATGATATCTAATTAATAACTAACATGGATGGGGTAACATCTAAACTTTGAAAGCACTTATACTGACCACCGCTTTACATGCAAATACTAAAAATAGACAAACATTATACTTGCTAATCATTAGCTTTTGTTTGATACCTATTCGGAAGTTCTGGGACAATATGGATGGAGTAACATACAAACTTTGAAAGCACTTATACTGACCGTCGCTTTACATGCAAATTCTAAAAATAGACTTACAAATACTTTTTAAATAAATTGCAAAATAATGACAAAGATTTTAAAAAAAAATGCGGTACATTTGAGTCAACTTTACAAACGTGAATTTAAATACATTTTAAATCCTCTTATAACCCTCCTTACCACTGTTCTTAAAAAATTTAAGTTTCCAAAGCTCATTATAATTTATAATGTAGGTTGTAGCCACCTTCATATTTAAGGTTCGAGTGATATATTTGTTTAAAGCGTTATCTAAGTCGATGTGTAGAATCAAATAATAATTTTCCTTTATATATTTTAAAGTCTGAGTGAAATATTTGTGTAAAGTGTGATCAAAGTCGATATTTATTGAAGGCTGACGTCCAGCTGTAGCCTCATGATTTCTGTTACGGTGACCTAATGTTACTATTAATAGATGCTATATAATTATCGAATATCGATTACCGTATAGGTGACCAGTAGTTGGATACTTTCAACAGCTTATATAACTTATGGTTACATTCACCTTGATGGCTTGATGAATAATTATTGTTGTTATGTGTAAATGTGTAAATGTGTAATCGGTTTTTTGTTCTTTTATAACTTTACTGTCATGATAACGGCATGAAAACCATTTGATTTTGATTTGAAATCTCAAATACAAATAGCAGATAACCATTTGCAGTTTGATTTTCGTTTTGAATTATCGTCACTGATAAATGTATTCAAATCTGTGATTGATTGTGTGTAGTAAGTATAACGAAATGAATAGTTATTTATTTATTAATGGACGATATAGTGCGATTGATTGATGAAATCGTCAATTTATTTCTTTGTATTCGTATAAAGTTGGATAAAAAAAAGTTTCCAGTTAAATTCTTAAAATTCATTCCCTCGAATTCTTCTCTTTTTAAAACTTGGGTCCAACAATAAAATATTATAATATTGTAAATATTAAAAAGACAGATCGCATAGACTTGGTTTTAGGGGTAAAAACACAATAAAATGCTTATCTCTCGTATACAATACGATTTACGTACAATATATTAAGCTCCGCAGAACATTTATTAGGAGTCATATTTAGTTCATATACTAATATACTAATAACTAATGGATCATTTCAAAAAAATATGTTCATGAATAAATTAATAGACGTCATAGAATTGGTGTTTACATTTTATCGTGTTTACTTCCTTGTTTGTATATTTCATTTAATGGCGAAACACTTTACAACACTTTACAACATATGTGCACATCGAAATAATCTCGAGATTTACATAAATAGCCATATAAAGTATTAAAATATTTACCAACGCTGTTTTATTTATTTGTATTGATAATATTTATATTTAAAATGAATAATATTGTTAATATAATATAATATATAGCCCAAATAGGTTACAAAGAAAAAAACAATTTAATTACCTACACCGATCATTTTATTCAAAACAAATATTTAGTTGTATATTTCGAGTATATTTTATGTATATTGTAATCTGAAGTTGGTATTCTTAATTGGACCTAAAACGTTTGTATTTAAACCGTTTAATTTAATTTAAAGTTTCAGTTAGATTATACATGCGTTCTTGCAACGAAATAAGAGAATGATTGCATCCATTTTAATTTTTACAACTTAATTATATAATTAATTAGTTTTAGGCATCTAATTATCAACGCTACTATTACAGACTTTACGGTCAAGCACATATAAAAATATATATACCTTTTTTAACTGCGTTGCTTTGAATTGCCTTGGTATTAATTAATTAATTGTACCTAGTAATGTCGAGTACCTAATGAGTATTATAGATATTATTTAACAATCAAGAATCAATATACGTTCGTATAAAGTTGACTTTTGGTGTATGCATCTGCATACAGTGGTTACTAAAATGTATTATAAAAAAATAATTTAGCAAAGGAAACAAGAAATGAACTTTGAGTATTAAAAAAAATGAAATTCTGATGTTTGTCAAAATAGAAGTTATATAACGGTGTATTGGAAATAATATAATTTAAAATACAATTGCTGCTGATGTACATGAAGTTCTCCACTCACCTAGTCCAATAAACTTTAAAATACAATTTGTAATTTAATTTTAAAATTATTTTAGTTAGCAACTTTGTCCGATTGACTATAGTATTTTAAATACTATTTATAATATATGTTAATATTTATATCATATTTTGTTTTGTTTTGAAGACAATATGTTAATTTTGAATTTCCTTTGTAAATTTGATATTTGGTTTCTTTTGTTTATAATTATTAAAATTAACTTCTTCGTGACTACCAACATTTAAAAATTTAATTTTCTTTGGATTTTCTGTTACAGACGATTAGACGAATCACAATTAACAATAAACGTAATTGATATTATTAAATACAACAATAACAAGAAGTAGGTATAATATAGATGAGTTAATTTATAAAACAATTCAATTTAATAGGAAAAAAATCAATTTTAAATTAATCTTGTTGATAAATTCAGTATAATTTCAAAGTTATATATTTTATGATATTTAAAAAAAATTTAGTTTTCACCCATAATTTAATTTACTACAAAATACCATTGTTAAAAGTTGTACTCACATTATTATGCGTTTTCCGTAAATCATTAAACCATACAACCTGCGTACATAAGATACATAATTACTATATCCATATATGCAACTACGTATCAGACTAGTTTTTGTATTTATATAATGTAATTAATAATTAATAATAATGAACAAGACCTTTGTTGTCAATACATGACTTTCTGGTCACGGCCATCGAGTTCAACAGTAATAATTATATTGCATATTTAGATAACTCAATTTATAAAACATTTATTGTTTACAATAAAATTAATTTTTAGAATTTTTCATAAAACTGGTACAACAAAATAAATACGTTAGGTACCAGTTATTCATAAAAAGGGACTGAAAATTCAGAAAACGATTTTGAAATAAGACTCAAGAATAACACGAGTCTTTGAAAAGATTCTGCTAGACCACATTAGTCTATGAGTACCTACCTATATTAATTATTAAATGGAACAATATAATTGTAGTAACTTTAAAAATTAGATTAGAATAATACCTTGGGTAATAGTTATTTTAAGGCTGAAGGAAGAATTTAAGCCTCAAGAAAAATAAAGGTCTTATGCATAATTATTAATTAGTAATAACATTAGATTAATACAAAATACTAGTTTGAAACATGTCGAAATATATGTAATAATAGTAATATTATATATCAATATAATTTTATGATTCATATAAGTCACACTTTCAAATATGTCATGAAAAAAAGTTTGACGATATTACTGTTATTTAAGTAAACATCTAAATGTAGTTTTTATGCGTATTCTATATATAAATATACAATCCTAAACATCAATATTTTGGAAAAAAAATTACAATAAAGGATTTTCAATAAGCCAAACTCAATTCGCAATTATTTGTTGGTATGAAATCGATATGAGTCAAAATTTAATTTACATTTACTGCCGTTCGATTTTTCTCCATAATATTATATTAACAGTATTATAAGTCAGGTGGAGTTCAACGCTGCTCGCTGCGGGACGTTTTCAGTGACGGTTTTACAATAATATAAAGTAGAATATTATAATGTTTTGTGATGTCTGAAATATCATTTGACGCGAGTTGGAGAATATTTTCGCATGAATAAATTACCATGACCACGGTCGTTGTGGTGCAGGAATGCGACGTCGTTGTGCTGCAGATCGTCGGTGTAGTGGGGTAGCCGGTAGACGGGAATTCGAGAGAATTGAATAACTGAACCTATAATACTACAGCTGAGATAAGCTATGCGAACGGAATTAAAGGCCCGCGATGGCGCTATAATATACAATATCTATATTATATAATATGTAATAATATGGATTACGTGATAAACCTTTATGACGCTCGTGCGGCGGTCACAGCAAGCTATATTATTATTATTATTATACGTTTCACATCGATTAATATTACGGTCAGGAGGAGGGGTGCGAACTAAACTCAATTATTATATATTTTTTTATTTGCTACTCTAGTACGTAGTCAAATATATAGTTCGAAGTTTATACGTATGCAAACAAAAGTTATGAATGTGTGAGATTAAAGATTAAATTATTATTGGCCATGTTATTACTTGTGTAAAAACAGTTTTGAGAATATTTTTTATGGAGGATGTATGGTCAGATAATATTTTTGATAGAATTATTTGATATTTGATTTATTAATTTGATGTTAGGATTTTTGGTAAGGTATTAGGTTTAAGTAACCATAAGTCAAGAAGAGACGGTGCCAAGGAGGCGAAGGATGGAATAGCCTGATGAGGAGTACCTACCCATGTCACGGAAGATTTTTTTTTAGGATAAGGGTGTTTTTGTGCAAGTAGAAACAATTGTTATTTTGGCGCTTGAAAACAAATTTAAAAATAGAGCATCCCTTTAAATTGACTGTGTGGTACGTGTCACACAAAGCACTTTTAGCAAGACTGTTACAATATTTTGTGCAATCTTCAAAATTGTGATTCTCACTACATTTAACGTATCGAAGTAAGTGGTGGCAATGGTTTTGTGTGTGACCATAAAATCCTGCCTATCCTGGTACTACTTTTCTAACGTTTGTCAATAATGAATTGGGTGTTAAGTAAATACGTGATATTATAAATATCATTGTTGTTATCTTCAATCTTAGAAATGAGATCCACAAAGAATAATGGAAGGGGACATTTGTTTTTGTATCTGACTTAAAATTTTCTTAACTGAATATCCGACATTCAAAAAAGCGACGGAAATAGCGGTATTTAACTTGGAATTGTTCATTTGTGAAGATTTCTGATTACTATCTTGAATGGATGAAGAGTTCTGGGTAAGTAGGAGTTGAAACTTGTAATGGTATCATGTAAATATTTTACGATTGTATTATAACTAAGGTAACCTGAGAGCCGTAAATTAAGATAAGTAACTAACGGGAGAAGACTTAACAAACCCATTTGAGCAAGTGATCTTCATAGAGTTATTAAATGCTGAGGAATTAGCAATATTTCTTATTGTAAATAGGTGTTGGTGAAGACTCGGTGTCGTGTTCAGTGAGAGGGCTTCGTGAGGAGGATTTTCATGCAAATGTTCTGTGTGATGGTTGAGGGTGAGATAAATATACTATCACTGGTCTCATCGGTGACGACTGACGAGTACGGCAAAACGATTTGGAAAAATAAATATTTTAGATTTTTCGTGATCATGACCATTGACCATGTAAAATTGACGAATTAGACAGAAATCATTTGATGGTCTTTGATGCACGTGGCAAAACAAGGCTAGACTTTGTAACTCGTGTAATATTGATGTAAATCAGAACAAGCCGATAATATTGACGTCATCACATTGAGCAAACTGCAGCCATTATAACGGATTGTAAAACAAATGAATAATAATTATATTCGTATTTAAAACGTTTAACACATTTATCGTAGCGACCAATGTGCACGAGAAACCCGCCGTGTTCGCGTAGTCATCGATCCTTTGGATCGACTTATAGTTCCCGTCCTGTTAAATTTAGATCTATAACTTGTATATCATCCTCCTTCTCGCCAGCAGCTCGTTTAAGTATTCTTCCGAGTTTGGTACTTTATCCGCGCGTTTACGACCAGCCCTATATACATATATTATTTATGCCTATTTTCACGTCTTTACACATGTATATATATTATATATGTATGCGTGTGTCTGTACATACACGTGTATATACATTTTAAAAAAATGTGCAGTAGGTAGGTAGGTACAACACGCGCGTGTATTCCAAACACATATTACTTATTCTTGCGACATTTTTTTTTTAATGCAGATTTCATACCTGCACGTGCTCGGAAATCGGAATGACGTGCAGTGTTGTACACAGTGCGTCAATTTTTTTTTTTTACACTCTTAACGTTCAAGATTCCACGTACGACAATCGTTCGCACTCAAAAGTGATGTGTATGACCGACAGAGTATACCTATATTGCATCATATCATTACACACGCCAATATAGGTACAAACACAATACGGGCGTCAATCGTTTGCACCACATTTCAAAAACTGTGTAGATGGGTACTTAAAAACCGAGAGACGGGCCAAATTAATACGCTTTTTGTACAAACATATGTCACAAGCACGCATTACTATACATTTCATCGTCGAGATTAAATAATGAAAAGCACGTTTCGATTCTAGGCGATCAGACTGCTATCGAGCGTGTTCCCGTTTCCTCGGCTATGATAATATTATTATTATACTGTCCCCATATTTTGTGTTTTAATTATTAAATATTTCCAATACATCCCAATAGTTGATGTATTGAGTTATATATATATATATATATATATATAGTACCTATATATACTATTAAGCTCGCGTTAGGGAGCATTGAAAGTTATACGAAATTATACTTACACGATGAAACCGTATATTTTTGTACTGAATTGATAACTTTACTGGAGTTTTACTGCAAATGTCTGATTTTTATTTCGACACTCGAATAAGTAGACTTGTACAAGTATCTGTGCAGTGATAAAAAGTTGGGGGAAATGATTATAGAAGGACGAAATCGACTGAGGGCAGAAGAAAATTATATGGTCTTAGAGTGACTATATATTATATAGAGGTTCGTTTCTATGCAAACCAAAACTATCAGTCCAGTGGCCAATAATTCACTGAACATGCCAGCTTTTATCATCATTGTCCTATGATGCCAGTTCACTGTACAGATGATTTTATGGTAATGAATACAAACAGCAGTTGTAGTGTAAGCAGCTACAATATTATATTATTATTACTCGATGTGGTTAGATTTGGTTAGGTTAAGTATAATTATACAATATAGTTCTATCAGTACGATTTGAACCGAAAAGTGTTTCGAAATCCGAACAGTGAGTATAATATAAAGACCTTTATTAGCGTACGTGAATAATATGCCACTGAGAGTTTAGGCGGACCGCATGCAATTGAGCGGATGCGTATAAAAATATTTAAGTGGCAATGAATCATCGCTTAAAAAATACATATAGATATTTTCCATGCGGGAGCTCAAACGTTAACACATTAAAATACCCATGGTTTTCAAGACACAAAACTGCTGTGTATTAAATCCTATAATTCCACAAATTGCGGTTATTTTACAGAAAAAATAATTTAAAAACACATATATTATAATTAAATTTAGGTTAGGTGACTGTTTTAAATTTTGCGGCAGTTGTTTTAAATTAATATATATATTATATTGTCGGTGGGCACCGACAAGGTTTTTAACAGACCCATTATAAAACGCAAACAATACATACACGTGAAACATTTTTTGGCTCATAATTCGGAATTTAAAATTATATATATAGATATAGGTGTTTAAATTCAATCAGTACATATTGTATATATATATATAGTGAAAACGAAAAACCGTTTATAATGATGAATAAAGATATTAAAAAGATTTAGATGCAATGTTATTTTATCGACTAAAATTTGTAATTTACAATCTGACACTAAATTATCTATATAATTATAGACGATTAATATTAATGTATATTGGTAGATGACAATTGTTGTCCCTAAATACATCTTACTTTAGAAAACTATAAAGTATACATATTATCTACACCTAACCTGATTTCCTGCCGTATACCTATTGGCTATTATATATAAACATATAATATTCTATAGCTAAAACCTGGAATATAGTCACATTTTCTTGATTTAATTTTGATTAAACCCCCGGTTTAGGTTCTCCTGAGCAAGATGCGTAATTAAATGGGCCATTGGAGCCTCAATATTATAAATACAATCTACACGCCTATATAAACAAAAATAGGAAATTACCTCAAACCGTGATAAATTATTTATTTGATCCCTGCAGTTGTTGTTGTTGACGAGTAATCTAACGTAAGTCTCAAACTTCATATTATATTGTCGTTGCGAAAAATGCCTACGAAAAACGTACGCAAAATATCGATTGTATAATAGATTTTCTATGAATTAGTTTTTTTTAATTACTTCTGAATATTACAATCTATGATTTTTATACAATTAAAATACGATATGTAATTTATATTTTACAGATAATGAATAATGTATAGGTATAGGTACCTTAAAAATACGTCTAACGAAGTCTCGCAGTTGAGACACTCGGACACCCGATGATTTTAAATTATTTAAATATTCAGGTAATTTAAGATGGTTTCCTCGTTCTTATGAAGTGTATTTGAAGTTATACAACTGATTTACTGATCAAAATCAAATGATTGAGTAGAGTTCTGTATGGAAACATTTGTAAAAAAAAAAGGTATCAATTTCATTGATTTAACGTATTTTAAGGTCTAATTTTAGGGATTCGTTTGAGTTATTATTGTTTGTGTTTTGCAAAACAATTTAAATTTAAGTATATATTGACTAAATTATATAACCTAATATTTTATAATGTATTATATGTAAGACACATGTTAACCACGTGAGAAAGTGAAAACTAATTTTAAAATCTCATAAATATCTTACAGGACTCGTAAAAACGACGTATTGAATATTTATTATATGCATGATGATATTTAAATGTATTTTCTTGTATTACAACCCCTTTTAGTAATGTAGTAATGTATAGTTAGGTGGCTTGTGATCTGAGGATGGTTAATTTAACTATCATCTATCAACGGTTATTTTCTACATAATATTATATAGGTTAAGTACACATTTTGATTTCCAGGGACGGTCTTGAAAATATGCATGGTGTGGTGGAGGGGTTTGTAGATTTAGAAATGCCACATTTTTAATGTCGAACTAATTCACCGAGAACAAACTACCGACTAATAGACTAATATTGTTGCAGAATGGAGGGGTGTCACCCCCCCCCCCACGATACGATTCCCCATTGATTCGTCACTGTTGATTTCGAGTTTTACTCAGTCATTAATAATTAATCTTAGATACTAAACTAAGAACTTAAAAAGTTAGAACTAACTAATTTTCATCGAGGTTACTTTTATTTTTTTAGGCTTCGTTTACTTATTTTTAACACAATAATGCATAACACTTTACTTTCAAATTCTGAAGAAAAATATTTATATTATTTTCATTTTGTGTTCTTTTACGTGATATAATTACATATCTAATATTGAACCAGAAGTGGCAGGAGCTTATAAGCATATACAGTTTTAAAGAGTTGAGTTGGTACATAGTTCTTTAAAAATGTACGTTAATCTCCTGCCACTTCACTACACCTAGCTATCTTAACTTTAAATGCTTATAAGTTATAACTTATCAATAATAGATTATTGATTCAGTATTCAGATTGACTTGCAGGGTTCTATATAATACCTATTTATGTATAAAAGTATTTGAAAAAATATACTGTCAAAGATGAAAAAATAATAGTAAACAAATTTATATTTTTGCATAACTTTAGTATATATTATAACTTATGTATAAGTACTTAACTACTTAAGTGTACTTTGAGTTCTACAACAAAGATTTTTTTCTCAAAAAGTCAAGAATTTACTTGATAGAACTATAGTGTCTTTTATATTTTCTTTTACCATTGTTTTAATACTATATTATATACAGTTAAATAACTAAATATTATATTATGTACTGGGTCAGCGGCTCTCAAAATGTCGATTGGTCCAGTTTTACCAACGGTTAAATAAGAGGTATCAACCGGGGGGGGGGGGGATATAGTGATGATATAACCTAACGAGAATTTTTATGTTAAAATAATTTTGTTATTTTACAATCAGTAAAATTGAAAACAATAAATTAATTTTACTTATAATATTTAATATAAAAATAATATTATTTAGTATCAATTTGATTAATATTTGATTTTTAAAATGATGAAAAAAGAAATGTCATTAGTTGTTGTATAATATATGCTTATTTTATATCACTAAAACAAACAGAAAATGAGAACCACTGGGTTAAATGGTTATTCCTCTTATATTTTGACCTCAACAAATATTACATTTTAGCCTGAAAACCGTCAACGAACAGCACCAGATAAAGACGGTGGGTGCGTATTGTGTATAGTATACACTGTATACTGTATAGGTTAATCAGTGATCATTTACAAAATTGAGGCGGAGGGGAGAGGATTGGTGAAAGGTAAAGATTATCGTCGTAAAATTAGACTTACTGAAAAAATAGAGGTCTTTAGCACCTCCAGGGAATTCATTAAAAAATATATTTTAAATTTTATGTTTCTAATCCAGGACCTATATAATTGTTAATAATAGATTTGTACGTCGTAGTATTCTACAGAGTTGATAAAAAAATAACTTATATATTTTAACTGTCACAACTATTTCATTATATTATGACACCAAGTTTTCATATTTTATCGTAGGTACCTATACCAGTCACCGACACACATACAAACTTATAGCATAATATATATTATACACAGGACAAATGTAAAAAATATGTAAGTATATACGGCAGAGATATATTGTATACGTTGAGATATTGTAAGTACTTACTGCGTACAACATGTTCGAGCACAAGTGCACAACTAATAATACGCTAACGAATCGAATTTTCGAAAGAACTCTGTCGATTAACAAAATCACCGTACCATATTTTAAATTATTTGATACGTGATTTTAGCAGAAGGTTAATACCTATGTCGACGGAAAGTATTTATTGTACTCGTAAAAAAAGCCCTCTTGGGCTACATGATTAATATTACAAGTTCTTTTTAAATTGCCGGTATAGTTAATGCGACGACATGTGAAAAATAAATAAATATGTTTCGTATGCAAACAATTTTTTTTTTCATTTCTGCATCACTCGATATATTATTTGAAAATAATATCATCATTATTGTATACCTACACTATACAGTGTGATTATTTTAACAGTAAAAATCAGTATCTCAAAAAGTAGGTAAGTATTAAAATTTGGAAAGTATTTTTTTTTTTTTACCTAACTTTAAGTCGTTGTTAAACAACTTTAAAAAAAATATATACACATAATAATAAAAATATTATATTATTGATATAATTTTAATGATATAGCTTAGGTACCTAGTGGCACAAATGTACCCCACAAAATATTGGTCCACTCATCCGCTCATAAAAACGTTAAAATAATACTAGTAAAATATTAAAAGTAGTATAAATATCATCTTTTATCATAAATATTAACTATAGGTTATGATTTCAAATGTTATAAAAAATATTTCTAAAAACGTTGATATGTATTTTTCGAGATAATCAATGTTTACCGTTAAAAGAATCACTCTGTGTGGACTATATAAATTATGTTGCTCCACAACACAACAGAATCGTGAACTCACACAGTACAATAATTAATAATAATTCACAGGCGGGCTGTTGTTAGAGTGCGTTTATAAATTATATTATATTTATATATCACAGCACGGAGTGTTAGTGGTGTGACGAATTTCTTGATCAGGCCAATGATTTACTGTATATATAATGTATATAAACATGCGATGATGACTATCGTCACTGCAGCTGAGTGAGAAAAAAAAACAACAAAACAGACAATTGTATATTCGATTCCCTTTGAGTGCAAGGTAATATTACTGCAAGGACCTGCGGGCCTTTGAAAATTCAAATCGCAACATCAAAATTCATGTCGAATTCGTAATGTAAATAACTACGCAGAGCTGTATATATTATAATAAATTATTAGGTGTAATTTATATATAAATATATATAGGTATACAGAGATAGAGAGATTCTCTCACAGAGAAATAACTAAAAACGTGTACCTAAATATATATTATAATATATACGCGAGATTACATCGCTTCATTAGGATAATATTATGTCGTGGGTGTATTCTATATATTCCATATAATATTATATATTAACGGCACTTAATGAGTGACTTTTTCGACATTTTGCAGGAAACCGGGAGCAAAATTACATTTTTTGTTCACAAGATAGGCATTATACTTTAAAATGTGTAATGACAAAATGTATTATTTAATATAATATTATGTATTAAATAATATGCATAACGTATTGAAACAACTAAAACAATTTTTTTGCCAAATGTACAGGACCTAGCTATTTGAAATTTTAACTTTGAAGTGCTTAGTTATTCAATTATGCTTTTTAATAAAACTCAATACATATAATTGAAAACAAGTTTTTAAAGCCCGTTATAATTTTATTTTTTTGTATTTCATAAATTCGAAATATCCGAAAATCCAGAATTTTCATAACATTCAATTTAAGTATATACTCAGCTGGTAGACGAGATGTAGAGATGGTAACGGTGGTACGTATACAATTATAAATAAGAAATAAGAATATTACAAAAATCACAAAACCACACAAAATATTAATTCTCAGGATCTGCTCTGTTGCAATCGCATTCTGAGTGTTTTGGCAGTGGTTAGGACGCTACTCAGCTTCTGTTTTTTTTTTTGTAGCGCTCAAACACTACCAGGATACAGTTACTTCCGAAATAAAGATAGTTCACTATTGCCACTGTTCACTGGCTATTGCTAGTTTTTTTTAACTATCGGACGCTTAGAACTCTCAAGTTCCAACGTTATTATTTAAAATTTAAATGTAGCGCATCATTTTTAGGTAATTATTTTTTTAATTATCTTGAAATAGTTTTAGTTGTAATAAAATATCATATCGTATTTTCAATGATTATTATAAATTCACTCATCAATATCAAAATATCGTTCAACAGTGTAATCACGACAAGTTTTGAGTAATGTAGGTGCCTATATGGCTATATAATGTCCAAATAGTGTGCTAAATAGAGGAACTTTTTTGAAATTTAAAAGTGTATTTAATCACAGATCATTATTTTAAGTATCATCGAGTAAGTAGCGATATTTTTACTTTACGCTTCGCGCTAAGCGTACATTTTTAGAGCTATATGGTATTTGGTATATTTACCATGTTACAAAAGTAAGAGGGTTTATTATGTATCGTCATTATAACCTAACCTAACCTAACCGCAAGTGAGGTTATGTATAATTATATTTTTAAAATTGTTTATTTTAACTTGGATATAGATGGAAAATAGTTGCTGGCCATTTTCGTTCATATTTTACTTCTTCCAAAGATTATTAATATAAAACAGTGATTTAGAATTTTCCTTGATAAAATAAAATTAACAACAATTTCTTTTAATAAACAATTTAACTTAAAACTAAATTAACACAACTACCTAATAACAATTGAAGTAGGTGCCTAAATACTAGCTAATAGGTAGAACCTAATTAAAAAATTACCTAACCATTTCCTCAGCATCGTTTCAAGTGACCTTAAATTTTGTTTTTTTAATGGAACTATAATGACCTAAAATCGAAAAAAAGCGTTTTATTTTTGAAAACATAAATATTATTTTGAACAACAACTGTCCAATATACAAAAAATATACAAGCATTAAAATTTGATGTTTTTTGTATAAAATAATATAAATCTAGAGCACTTTCGAAAGTGATTATAAAATGACAGAAATTTGAATAAAAGATTATTATTTTTTTTGTATTTGTTAAGAAAAATCGACTGATTGATGAGAAATATTTTGTATCACAAGGCACAATGAAAATTTTAATCCAAGGACGGTTCGCTTATTACTAAATCTCGGTTACGTACTAATATAATATAATTTATATTATTCATAGAAAATTAAACTGTTTCAAGTCACACCGAACGCCTAAGTTTAAAGTCACCCAGATTGGCGGTGTGTCGTCTGAACGGACACTCGACGGGACAGAGGGCGCTGGCGCCGCTGCGTAGAATCAACCTTGTTGTGTATAAACATTTTAAACTTTAATAACAACATCGATATTCAACTGCGATTAAAAAAAATAATTACTTCAAGTGTCTTCAACAACAACAACAAAACAATGGGCGTTTTTATTAATATTAACACTACAATATTATACCTACGTCCTACCTACTGAATTATCATCGAGTCCGGCCACCGTGCGGCGCAGTGGCGCGTAAACATCCGGCCGGACGACAACGACCTTGACGGACCTCACTCCGCCGCCCGTGCTTTGAACAAACCGAATAAACAGTGGAGATTATTGTTATCATTTATATCTTATCTGTTGTCGTATCGTTATCCACACCGGTCCGTCGCAGTTAGTAGTGCACACTCCAGTCCGCGGTCCACGATTCCCTCCCCCCCCCCTCAACGGTCATCTGTTCATCACATTTCCGCTGTCCCTATACAATATCGTTATACGTCCGCACAACTCACTCAGCACTCTGGTCTCGATCCGAACGGTCGTGTCTTGTTCCTCGTTGTTGTTGTTGTTTTCTTTTCAACTCGGCCATGCGTTTGGGTACGGTCGTTCCGGACTTCTCTGCTGTCACCACCAAAGGTCCGATAAAGTTTTACGAATGGGCCGGTGAATCGTGAGTACCTGCGTATAGTTATTTATTTATTTACATATATTCTAGGTGTCGTCATAATAATAACACTTCAAAAATAAATTCCAGAGTTTACTGCATATTATTATGAAATTAATATCGTTCATTAATTGATACGTTCGCTGTCGGTACTTGTTTAAACATCTATATTAATTTTATATAATTTTAATATTAAATTAATTTTTAATTTAGATGGTGCGTTCTGTTTTCCCATCCCTCTGATTTCACACCGGTCTGCACTACCGAGTTGGGCAAAATGGCTGTGCTGGTCGACGAATTCACAAAACGCAGTGTCAAAGTCTTGGGTTTGTCGTGTGATAAATTGGAAAGCCATGTAGATTGGATAAATGTAATGTCTTAACTGTTTACTGTGTTTCTATGTTATGTGTTAAGATCCTAAATTGACGACAGTTTATCATTTTCAGGACATCAAATCATATTGTTTAGACATCAAGGGAGAATTCCCATATCCCATTATTAGCGACAGCACTCGAGACTTGGCTGTACAACTAGATATGATCTCCGAGGAAGACAAGGACAATGTTGAGTTGGCATTAACCATTCGATCTCTTTACATTATTGGACCCGACAAGAAGGTTAAACTCATGATGGTTTACCCTACCAGCACCGGTCGTAATATTCAGTAAGTCATGTTTGCATTCAAGAATTCAAATATTTTAATAAATAATGATGACAATAAAAATGTCAATCATCATTTTTAAACATAACCTAGGTTTTTATTATTTCAACTCCTACATATTATAAATTATTTTCAACAAACAATATGATTTAAAATACCTACCTAAACTTATAAACATAACATCATACATACCTAATGTGTAATTCATTAAGGCTCGTATCCTCATGCCATTGTAAAAAAACTAAAGAATAGTGTTATTATTTGTAAACAAAGCAAAAAACAAGAATCATTATAATAGGTAACTAAGTGTTTTAAATAAAAATGTTCATATTTTATGCACTAACCACTTACAAAAACATTGAATTTGTCCAAGTGGTTTCAACTAATAAATAATAATTACATATAACACTGTAATCTTTCCAATGTATTTTTGAGAAGTTTTCATAAAGTTAAATTATTTTTAATTTTTAACACAAATATAAACTTAATAATTATGAATCTATAAACCTAAAGTTCAAACATATTTTTTACTTTTATAGAGAAATTTTACGTTGCATTGATTCACTTCAGTTGTGTGATAGAAAAAATACCATTGCTACACCTGCAAATTGGGTGGTAAGTAAATAATTAGACATTTTTTTTATGAAATTAGTGACTCATTCTAAAATAAACTTTCGTTCATATTAGCCTGGTGAAAAAGTTATGATCCTGCCAACAGTAAAAGATGAAGACCTCGATACACTCTTTCCAAATGGTTATGAAAAACGCTCAATGCCTTCTTCGGTTGATTACTTGAGAACAACTACTGATTATTAAAATACATCATTGTCTAAGTCTGTTATTCATTTTTATTTGAAAAAGATTTATTTTTTTAAATAAATTATTAAAATTAAAGTTTATAATGTTAATTGATTAAGTTAACAAATAATTATTAATGAATAATTATACATAATATAATAAATACTTTTTACAAACACAGTTTTATTAGTTATTGGATATTGTGGATATTATATTATATAATCGTTAAGATTAAAATCAAAAGCCGATTTTAGACCTATATCAAAGATTGTATTACTTTTACTACATTTTACATACTCCTTACTATTTAAACTAAAACTTACATTACTATAACAAACACAACAATTTAGAATATTAATAAAAAAGTAAAATATAATATATCACTATAAAAATGTTGTAAAAGCTATATTTTTTTTAAAACTATTAGCTAACTGGTTTATTTATACAAAAATATATATTATTTTTTATTTTAATTTGTTTAATTTCTATAACATGATGTCCACCTAAATTTGAATTTTAACATTTAGAATATTATATAAGTAAAATTCACATCATACTATAGACAGATTCTATAGGCTAAGATCCTGTAAAATGTTTTGGGGATTTAAGTATTAAGTAGCAAATAGATTCCTATGTAATATAATCTATATGCTTTACTGTTACAATATATTACTTTTTTATTAAAGCTTTTTGTTATGAACAAAATCGACTAAATTTGACTACTATACAAATAATTATACATTATTCTTAGCACATAGGTACTCATAATATGCTGATATCATGGATATTATATAAATATTTTGCAACCAATTTACAGCACTACTTATTGACTATTGGCATTGATTATAACTACTTATCAAAAAATATCTTATAAATATAGCTGTGTAGGTACGTACAATTATTTATACATAAATTAGTTATAATTTCATTGCAACTCATTATATTATTTATTTTTTTATTTATTATAACTTGTGTATAAGACTCAAAATGTTTGAATTTCAAATGTTGAAACGTCTATAAAAAATTGTACTTTTATACCTTTTAGATTTTTATATTTTAGTAAGAACTACTTACAAGGAACATTGTGTTAAAATTGTGAAGCCTTAGCTGTAGAAAATTAACATATAATTTTTTTTATAGATTTTTACTTTCAAAATAATTTCCAAATTGATATAATTTTCTAGTTATTTTTAATAATACCTACTTAATAAATGTAGGAAATTATCTAAAGATACCTACTAAAATTTCTAAAAATATAAACATCGATTATAGGCATTATGAATATTTATGACAAAATAATACTCTTTAGTCAAGTGTCAAGTGATAATAAGTGAGCACATTTTTTTTTTCATACAGACTCAATTAATTATCATTCAAATTTAGTTTATCAATCCAAGCTACTGGGTATGTAATTCTGAGTTGAATAAATTGTATCACCTTAAAAGGCGCCCGACACGACAAACGACGTAGTTGCCAAAATATTACCATTGATTACTTCAATAGGTCAATAATAGACAGATAAGCTCATCTGCCCGTGTCACACGAATAATGATTAATGAATATTATTCGGGGATCAGCCTTCATTGCATTCAGCCTCTACTCCAGATTCTAACCACCCAGTTCCTTCCCCGGGTTGATTTGATAGGGGGATGTGATGTACGTTTATCGTCTATTGTACAACGAATGGTATTATATGGAATGTCTTTAAATAATAATATATAATTCGATGCATACTAATTATCGAGTCGCATGCATGGAATAGGAAAAAAATAATAAATGCTCTATAGTTAAGTCCCGGTACAAAATAGAAATGTACAAATTGAGTCCCGCGAGTGGGAAACGTAATAGGTAATATTATAATATTATCGATATTATACCCGATGGCAGTATGGTGTATTTAGGATTTATTTGAGAGGCGAGAAGTAGCTTTTCTCCCTCCACTCTAAATACACGAATACGTGTATCTTATTTATCTATAACCTCCCTGATGTCAAACGTCCCATCATTTTATTAACTACTGATGAAGTGGTAAATGGAAAAACATAACTGTATAGATATTATAACCATATATTAAATGTATTAAATGTAAGCTTTAAAAGGTCACGGGGGGAGATATATCTCACTAATCTCCGCCCGTAAATACCCCTCTGACATGGAGAGTACCTATATAACTTAAAAGTGTAATGTCAATATAGTCCCTGACTCAGTTGCGCCTTTAGGGGGGCCCAAGAACCAAACCCAAATTCCCAAAAAAAACAAGGCTCTTATTATCACAATATAATATTATATTAGTACAATAGTAGGTACTAGCTGATACCGTGCACTTCGTAAAAAATGACAACTCTTAAAAAAATAATAATTAAAGCGTGTGATAATTTATCCGTACAGGTTACTAGGAGCATGGCCGAATTCATATACGGTGACAAAAGACATTGCCATAGTGATTAATAGCAAAGGGTTACCAATTGGTGTTACTACTTACTATAACGTCAACCCGTCAACGAATAAAACATACAATATTGCGATGTTCTTTCAAGCATTAGTTTTAAGTCTTAAACTACATATGCTAATAAATAATTATAATTATAGGTACTACATATTATATAAATATATATGTGTCCATGTGCATTCCATATAATTTAAAATCTCAGTTATAGTCACCGATTACGAACCTGTTCCTGGATGGATTAACAGTAGTATAACAGAACAAGTATGGATACATAGTACAATGCTAAATGCTATTAGTGGCGACGTGATGCACAATTGTTGGGTCAACTATCCCATCTATAAACTGGTGGGTGGTTGATATATAACCCTTAAACTTTAAATGTGTTTTTCTAACAAAAATGTGTGGGTGGATATCAAACGAACACGTTGCTATCCCATTTCACCACTGCATGCTACAGGAGTGGTAGCAGTCGACTGTATAGGTTCAATGATACGCATGTACCATTTATGCTGATTTCGATAAAACAGCTAATATTGTGCCTGGAGATTACGTCAGCAATGTCGTGTTAGATTGTGCTTGGGAGATTCACAAGTCACAACCTATAATAATATTATAAACTTAATCCCCTCACTCCCTTTTACATTGACTCCGTCGTTGCGTTAATCAATACCCTATAATTTCGAGACAGATCAAGCTAAGTGTATTAATAGAGAGTGATTTAATTTTTAATATAGTAGCGGTTAACAATCATCTCGAAAAAAACATTTTTAACAGTATTTTTTTTTTTTTAAATTTGAAATCAATACAAAACACAATTTTTAGAAGAAGCACTTTGTTTAGTATTGTTTAAATTATAAAGTCACGAAGAGTGTTGTGGGGTGACACCGGGGGGGGGGGGACATTAAATAATAATATACTTATATACTAACTAACTCGCTACTTGTTCGATATAATTGTTATGTATCAAAATCTAAAATTCGTAAAAAAATATTCTGATTTAGAATCTGAAATTAAAAATGTATGTTGTCACTTGTCGTCAATTTTTTTTCTTTTAAATCATAATAACGATAAAAATTGTATAGTAGTGGTATAATTTTTTTTTTCAAAAATGTTGTCTTGCAATACATATATAGGTAGACGCAACATTTTTAGTATAGCTTCGGTATCGTGTATATTATTAGGTGACTAATGACTACTGAATATTACATAATAATACTCTATAAATACAAATATAAATGTATGTAATATGCATATATAAATTTCTGTTGTAAAGTCAGTCTATAGTCTATACAATATCATAATTCATAATATTACAAAATATAATAAATTCGAATATGTCTTTTTAGTTCGATCACTAATTTACGTAGGTACATATTATAATGTTGTATCGTGATAGGCACGTAACAGTACGTATACATAATTTAGACGATTTTCACACGTTCCGCCGACCAACTAAAGTAAGTTCAACAAATAATATCAACGTGGTGGAATATTATTTTATACAATATTATATCGTTTAAAATATTTTAATGCACCTATATAATTATTGTATTATATTAAATTATATTATGATAACGTGTGCGGGCCGATGCGTTTCGAATAGGAATAAAATATATATAAATATATATAATGATGCATATCAGCTGCAGCGGGTGTAGGTAGGTGGGTGGATGGGTATACTTTCCTCCACAGGCTACACCGGTTCGAGTTTAAAGTGTTCGGCGATCTCCTTTAGCGTTTTGTTTTCGGTTTCGGGTAGACGAAAGTAGAAGTACACGAGCCCAATGAGCCCCACGCCGCCGAAGAGCACGAATGTGTTGTAGAAGCCGATAAACTTCTCGAGGTCCATGTAGAACTTGGTCATGAAGAAGCTGAGGAAGAAATACACCGCGGAACATATACTGCAACCCAGGTTTTTACTTCTGGAATAAAAAAAATGCAAAACACGCATTTGTTAAGTAAAATAGTCCACAAATATGAGGTTCTAGTCTGTCTGAATGAAGCGAATTCGGTGTTTTGTGGTTTTTTGAGAACTTCCAAATTCCTAACCACAAATGCCTCAAGAGGACGCCACACCCACATGTGATGTTTCCGTCTTACCAACGCGTATAACATAGTATATTTACACTCAGCAGTTCACGTTTTATTCCGTTAGCTTAAAAATTAGAGTGGATCGACCTATTATGAAACTTGATTCTAAGAACGTTATCTATGTTTTGTTGGAAGTTTTTTCACTTTAAATTTCTGTCCATGTAATATTGACCAAAAAAATAGGAATATACCTGCAGTGTTTGAAAAAACTATTTTAAAACTCTTTCCCTTGCGAAATTGGGTCATATAGGTAGATGAATGTCAATATTGTCCTAATATAATTTTTTTTCAGTTATTTTTAGCATAATCATTATGAAAATCTTTAAAATAATTATCGATTTGCCAGTGAACTGAGGAAATTACACTAAAACCCGAGATAGAACGGATACAGTACCGAATCTTTGTTCATTTTCGTTCACGGACAATGTCGGGTTATACACTTATACAGCTATTATATATATTATATATACATATATTGACTTGTAGTCATCTGTGGCCAGGGGGTGGAAAATTAAAAAAAAATTATTTTGAAATTTAAATAGTGCGCCAATTATTGCCGCAACCATTGTTTTGTTTACAAATCTAGTAGCACTATGTACAATGCACACGTGTGTAATATATTATATAATTGTATGCGTACTTCATCGGGAATACTTCGCTCATGAGGATCCATCCGATCGGCATTATGCCCAGCGACGAAGATAACGTTGACCCGAAGAACAGTGCCAATTTCACCCAGGACGTATACTCTGTGCTGTCGTAAAACTGTCCGACGAAACCGATGAGTAGGTACGACATCGAGCAGACGGTTATGGTCGACAGCACAAGACATCTCTTGCCTAGCCGGTGTACCAATAGGATTGTAAACACGTTGCCGATGATGCTGAAGCCGGGGTAGGCGGACTGTGCCGGACCGAAAATAATATATAGGTAAGTATATAATAGAAAAATTACAACAACAACGTTAAAAAAAAAATAACAATAATAATAATGATATAATAGTGATAGGTCTAATAAGAAGGTCTAATTATCTGGAATGTGGAATTTGTGATGAAAGCAGTTGTTAATAATTAGTGATAACTGGACGAATATATTATTATTGTTCGATACTTGAATAAAAATGAAAATTATCAGTGACGGTGAAGCATTATTGGAGACAATACGACAACGTCTACTCATTTATAAAATGGACAAAAATGTGGGTTTATTATATTTTAATAAAATATTGATTTTGTTACAAATTTTAATGTGTAAAGTGGTTATAGCTGTGGCTCCTAACTCCCATGTCGTGGAGTGTAACTATAGTTGCCTACCTTGTAAAATGTTAGGATCGTTAGAATGGTAGAATTTTAAGAAGAAACTATTATACGCCCAAATGTGTAGTCGTCTCTGTTCTATAAACATACAATATAGCGAATTTGTGTTTATCAGAATCCATTTTGTGTCATGATTTGAATAGTACAATGAATAGGCGTGATATTATCAAGTTAAAAGTAAGACTATTATCTAGATTCTAGAACATCTCGTTGCTTTTATTGATATTTAAATTTATAGTGAGTATTAGTAATAGTATATTATAAAACCAGTGGTTATACCAATAATTTATCATATGAAGTATTACAATTTTTTAAATGAGCATATGAATCGTTTTTAAATTTAAATATCAATGAAATTCTACGAGATTCCACTGATAATATTTTCCCTTTTAAATTTGACAGCAGGTTAACATATCCCTATAATTAAATTAACGACAACAATTGGATTCTGCTGAATGTTGTATGTTTGTAAAATGACAGGAGTGGTGTATGGCGGTGGTCTGAAATAAATACTCTTCTGCACTTATTTTTTGAATATTAATTATCCTATCGACTGTAAATTCTTGTTGTTACGTTAATCGTATTTTATCTTTTTTATTATTATTTCGTCATAATATTAATTTAAAAAAATATAATATAAATCATTTTTAACCTATTTAATTAATTTAATGTTAAGTTGTCATACTTATGGGATGCGTAATTTTTTTATTCATAGGGAGGCGTAAACCAAAATAATTATTGGGAAAATACGAATGAACCAATTCGCATATATGGACTTGTATATGGATATAATATACGGCCATATGGAATAACTTACTTATTACTTACCATTGCCCATGCAGGTTCTACTTGTGTTTTGAATGAACTGAATACGTGCATCAGATATGGTGCGTACGGTACGCCGGACATGACGTTTGAGAAGAATATGTAGATTAACATGAGCTTGAGCGGACTCCACAGTCCAGGATGTGAAAAGCTACCCAGAGCCGAAGGTTTTTGTTTTGCTTCTTCTGCAAAAAATATTGACGAAATATTATTGTATTATATTCTGAAAACATGCATAAGTATATAGGTGAATTTTATTATTGGACTGAACAGGATGCAGTGAAAAATGTATGTAATCATCAGCGTTGCACCCCAAATGGTAGGACGTTTATTGAGTGGAAACAAAGTGGGCTCTTTGATTTCATCTACTTCCCTGTCAAACGTCTAAATTCAATTTCTTCTAAACTAATCATACTTAATTGTAATATTTAATGTATGTCTATTTTACTGTTCTTATATTTAGGTTGACAATAGTTCAAAAAATATAGGTATTACTATCAATTTTCAATTTTCAATTTTTTAATTTTATGCGATTAAAATTAAAATAGAAAATATATTAAATTAAAAATAATAAGTTTTTGAAAATTAGTATTGGATATTAAATACAGAACTTTGATAAAGTATTTAAAATATTTTGTGGAACTTTTTCTAAAATATTTATATATGTATTTAAGTGGGTACTTAAAAAGTATTTGAATACTTTTACTCAGGTACTTTACTATAGAGACTGCAAGAGATATATGTATTAGGTACCTACCTATATATTCATATGATATGAGCAAATTGTTATTGGGACCCTTATAAGATCAAGGGCCCAATTTCAACTTTCACTATTTTCAAGATAAAAGTAAACTTATTTTTTTATATCATGAATTCCAATAAAGGTATTATTAATTTAAAACCCACTAGGTAATCATATAATTTTCATATCAATAAAATAAAAACACTACAACATAGAAAATATTGTCTTCTGTGTCATGTATACATTTGGTTTCTCGACCATGTCTGTCGACTTAAGTAGTTTGTTTTCAGTATTCACAAATAGTTTATAGATGTGTTGGCCTCTTAATATTAGCCAAAATCATTAATTAAAAATACAATTTTGTAGTTTAGATAAAGTATAGGTGTACCTATGAAACGTATTTTTGAAACAGCGAAACTGGGCCTATGCACTAATTATGACATAAGTACCTCAATCAATTATTTATTGAACTTCTGTAAATGAATAATTAGCGCACGTTTTCATCTACATGTACTGTGTAATACGTACAAGGATAATTTTATATTGTCATGACCTGAACGTATAGAAACGATCGATATGGGATCGACCAGAGATATGGTATTTACCCGATTTGGCCGATAGTGAAACGTATTGGACCATTTCCTGGAATTCCGTGGCGCATTTCTCTTCACTCACATATCCCCGGAGCTTCATTAAGACTTTTCTCGCCTTGTCCGTCTTCCCTCTAGACAATAGCCACATCGGCGAGTCGGGAGTCTGCGGAAAGAAAAATAATATACTACCCACTGTTAATGTTATTGGTTGCCCGTTTAAGTGTGATCGGCTGTAGGTACATCACATTATATACTGTAGAAGATTCATGTAAAGGAAGATAAGCTTTCGTCTGTCTTCGGTTACAAGAGTTGAATTAATCGACATTATTATTGTATTAATATCATTATATCCACTCCTTGTACTATGCACAAACATATCATAAGCGAAATTTGTTGAAAAATAATTTGGATTGTTGCATTAAATGAAAACAGTTGAACAATAAAACGTGTTAAAAATGCGCGTTTCTGCAGCATGAGCTATAATTGTCTAGAGTAGATTTCGTGGTTTTCAAAAAATATGTGTATGCGCTGAAATATTATTTAAGAAAAATGAGGAGTTGGTGAAATACATATTTTCAAACGTATTCTGTTCTTTTATAGAGAACAATGAAGAAAATAAAATTGAAACCTTATGGAGGAGAGGAACTGGTATTTTTTACCAGTTTTGGACTAGAGCAACTCACCAGCGACAGTGTGACCATGTTGGCCAAGGGCACGGCGACAGTGATAATCAACGATTGTTTCCAGCTCTCGGTGATTGCGTATGTGGTGGATACGAAAAAGAATCCAACGAAGTAGAACACGTTCAGGGCGGACGTCAACGAGCCCCGGAGCTTAGGCTCGCACACCTCACCGCTGTACGATATGCTCAGGCCGGTGGCGAAACCCGTGCTGAGACCCATCAGCATTGAGCACGCGTACAGGGTGCTCACAGTGGTCGGGAAAAGGACCACGACCAGCACGGCCGACAGCTGTATTAGATTGGTGAGCGCCATGCATGCCCTGTGGCCAAGCCGCACCTGAACAAGCGACAGGAACAGGCTGCCAATGGGCGGCGATAAGTACACCAGACTTCCTATGGCAATACATAATAGTATAATATAGGTATAATATAATTTCGTCATAGTACGTCGTTATTTTATAACAATACTAAGTAAGGTACCTACTGCATAACTTTGAATTTAATGTAAAACACTCTTTGTTTCAAAAACTATAAGTTTTTTAAAATAGCCATTATACATAAATTTAATTCGTTAAAAACGATTCATTTTTAGGAAAAAAAATTATATTTTTTACATCCACGGTTATCATTTTTTAAGTTTTACTTTTTTAAAGACAGCTTACAGTTTTGATTTCATATTTTGAAGCAGAATATTATTCAGAATAGCGTATTCTATATAATAATCAAACTTCAGACCTGCGTAGTCAATTACTTATAAGTATTTATAGTTTAGATGAGTAAAGATGAAATGAACCAACTTTTTTTGGCACATCCCTGTACCTATCTTAAACATTAAATAGTTATAACTCAAAAACTACTTGTCCCATATTTTTTTTATATGTTGAGGTATAGAAGATACGTATGGAATTATAACTATGTAAATAAATATTTACATAAACGTTAATATTTTATTTTAAATAAAGAGATTCTTCGTTAAAATAATCATCTAGTATATTATACATTATACAGAGTGTACCAAGGGAAATTTAAGGCATGTCAAATGCAATTTCAATGTAATATTATGATATTGAAAAGTATTTTATTTTATAAAGTATAATGTGGTTTTTTTTATTCTCACGTAGAACAACAAATAATAATACGATTAGGAGGACAATTCTAGTTTTCTAAGACAGTATAGATACCATCAATATTTTTTTAATTGCTAGAGCACATAAAACATGAATTTTATTATCAATAAGTATAAAAAACTGAAAAAGAGCAATAGATTGTCGTATCTACTTTTACAATTCTATCACAGATTAAAGTTCTACAACACAAAAGGCGTATTTTATTTATTTATTTTTTAATGTTTTTGGATTGGGTACGACTTTTTTTTCAACCGATTTTTGTGAGGCTAATTTTCGTAGCGTTACGTCTTAGAAACGCAAATCGACAATAAAAACAAAATTTAATTAATTAATTCTTAACAAAGTGTAGCATGCTACTTAATATTTTTCCACTGCATTATACCGAAAAACATATCTCTATGATTCCTTCATTTTCGTTGCAGAAGAAATATATCTAGTAGTATGCTACTTAAAATATATTATTTGTTATAACAATAAGTCTACAACCTACTTCTATGCAAAATAAAACAATATTAATTTAAGATAAATTAAAAGTTTTAATGCAATACATAGTAATTAATAAAGCATGCTCACGCCCTTAACCTAATCACCATATAATCCAAAGCTATTATCATGGATCGAGACATGATCATAATTTAAAAAAAGACTGCAGATGCTCATTCGAAAAAAGATACTTTAAATAACGGTAAAAGATATCTAAGTATTGGATAATACTACTCTACAGTTAGGTACAAAAAATTATAAAAATCGAAAATTGAATAGATGCATATTATAAAAGGAATACCTACACTGGATGAATCACTCTGTATCTCTGTTTATATTAATTATGCTGTATTTTTTTTAAAACTAAATTCTACAAATTTGGCGTTTGTGACTTATTTTAGCTGTACATATATTATTTCAGAAAATAATGAATATTTACATGCCGAATTTCCCTTGATATGATACTGACGAGCACACGAGGACCTATCGATGCTTATAAAATTGTTACAAATATAATATAAATTTTTTTTTCAATCTTACTTTTTAATATGGTTATCGTTAATTACACGTAACGTAAAAGGTTATAGTTTTGCAGCAGTTGATTGCTGTTGAATTTTAATGGCTAATTTAAACATGTCGGACTGCACCATATATTAATTATATGTTATATAAGTATCCATATTAATATGTTCGAGGTAAAGTTCAGGTTATCATACCAAGCGTGTATAATTCATTATGATTAGTAAAAATAAAATTCTGATAACACGCTACAATATTGAAAAGTTCGAAACGTCAAACATTGATTCTGTGACTTACACTTGTGAAATCTGTCTTATGTATGCAAACTTATTACGCTCAATACTTTAGCAGCAATACCGAAGCAGTTGGAAATTTGTGTTGCGAAGACTTACGGGGGCTTAGTCCTCTCCAATTATTCCTAGGTTTCCCGAACAAATGTTCAACAGACGGTATTAATGTACCATCTATATAATATATCGTATTATAATATATATTTTAAATTATTTGAACTATAGGTATCGAGACGACTTTTTGCTTTAAAATTATTTAAGAACTTGATTCTGCTTCACTCTATTTTCGGAGTCCATCATTTTTATCATTGGCCGATTAGTTTCATTTCGAAAATAAAACATTTTATTTTATAGATGATTCTTAATAACAATTAAAGATATCAACACAATTTTTTTACTCGTTTTATAGTACCTCCCTAATATAATATTTGAGTATTATTAGGTTTCATTTATGTTCGTCTTATATTTTAAGTATAAGTTTTGACTAAAAAAATTACTTATCTATAATTCAACTTTGAACCGAACAATCAATATTGTTCTTTTTTTTATACTTTATGGCTGCAGATTATATTTTAATTCAACAAAAATAAATTAGCACGTCTCGTAGCGTGACTAAAACGTGCACCATTATCGATCAAAATATATTATATCATGTTGGTTTATTTACAGTTACCTACTGCAATCTATAAAAAAAATAATGTCTATTAATGGTCTAAATTGTTTTACCTATTAATGTACATGTAACCTTGTGTTGTGCAATATAAGTTATAACTGAGTGACTGGCGGGGCATATAATATATTACAGACTATAATATAAATATATATAGGTACGCTTAATATAGAGACACCCGTTTAACCAAAACTAACTTTTTAATTATCGGCGAGTATAGATATAGAGATTAGCGGCATTTGATTAAGTTGCCATTAAAATATAATGATATGACTGTTTTTAGCCAATAAGCAATGTTTAATCACTGAAATGATATTTTATTTAGCCTTTAAAGTTTTTAGTTATTTAAGAGAATTTTTACACTCGCATGTGTTGTTTCCGTCTACAAATGTAAAACATAGGTAGCAAAAACTATTTTGGAGCTAGCAAGAACCGAGAAGGCTACAGTCATAAGCATAATTAAGAAACGAAATTTTCACCACATAAAAAAGAGAGCTTTGGCCGTGCAATATAGTTTTTATTTTTTCAGTATCGGAACTTCAAAAAAAGTTATTAAAGTTTGAAAACACAAACAATGATGGATTTTAAAATAATAATAATTTTTTTCGTATAAGTGATATCAAAAAAATAAAAACGATATGCACAGCCAAAGTTCTCTTTTTATGTGGTAAAAATTTCGTTTCTTAGTTATGGGTCATAACTTGTGACTGTAGCTTTCTCGGTTCTTTTCCACGCAAAACAGTTTTTGCTATATCATACATATTTTGTAAGATGGAGACATCACATACGGGTATAGAGTCCTCTTAAGACTTACTGCAGTTGGTTAGAATAATTCTACTATTACTATTATAGAAAAAATATGGGGGTTCCACAAAACAGTCAAACTCCTGCAAAAGGTCCGTGAGTAAAAGAAGTTGGGAAACAATGGTTAGATTTTAGTGATAATGACAAAAAACTATTAATATCAACTATTATTAACTTGGAAATTATTATGTGATAATAATATAATCGATTTTTTTTGTTATAAACTTCTTTGGGAGGGGATCTAGATTGCCTCTACACCCTCCCGAATCACGCTTATGGTGGACCTCCATTAACTAGTGGACACTAATGGAACAGTGGAACGATCATTCAGTACACTTATAAAAGGGTTAATCTTAGATCATCCATGAACGTCGGTCGCTTAAATTCTTTGACTATACTAAACAGTGAAGCATAGTTGACAGCATAATTAAATTATAACTTATGATGAAATAAATAAAGATTTCGCCAGAACAAAAGCTGATCAGAAAAAATTTAAATAAGCTTTGATATTTATTTGTATTACCTTGGAATAAATATATTATTAACATATTAACCAATTGATAAATAGATTATTTCAATATTTGATACCTATTAATACATTGTTATAAAACGTATACAAATAATTTATTTAAATAGTATTTATTATTTGATAATACTTTTTCATAATGCAACGATATGTAAGAGATAAATGTAATTGTTATAAACATAATATACTACGCGAGAACCGGGTGAGGAAATATGAGGCGAGAAGAAAATGTGTACCCAACAGCAAAATCCTAAATATGCCGCCACTGCGGCACTGCGAATCGATAATATTTACGTATACCTAACCTAAACAATTTTACAGCAACGAGGTTTAAACTTAACCATGCAATAAATTTAATAGTATTGACAATTTATTGTAAGTACCAACATTTTATTACGAAAAGATAAAATACAAATTGTAGACGCTAGTACTAAAAAAAAATCAAATAATAACAAGGATAATAGATAATACATAATAGTTTAAGGACCTAATACAAAATATTATAAGAAACATACTACATTACGCAAAATTTCTAAAACTTAAATCTTTAGGTATTTTATTGATTTGTAAACTAGCATTTTGGTTTTAAATAAAATTTAAAAATATAAACATTGAATATTATATTCTGTATTATTATACGGTCAAGCAGACTCCACGAATGTTTGTGTGCATTTGACTAACGATATAAACAATGAACTACGTACCTATTTGATTTGTAGTTGGTATTATTTAGTATTAAGTTGAAATGACACCTGGTGTACTAAAGGAACAGTTCGTTAAAGCTATAAATAAGTTTATAAAAAAAAAAATTGATTTGATAGTTTTATAGTATACGTATTAACGGTACAAATCGATAAGAGCTGGGCATTGCCGATGTCATGTTTAAAATTTGTAATGGGTTTTATTTTTGGCGATATTTATCGATATAGCTAAATACTTTGTCAAGTATTTGGTATGGCAAGTTAATTTAACGTTTATGAAAGTACCGATACTACGTATCTATATTGATTAAAGTATGTCCATTTAGTCGTTTTTCCACAAATGCTTTTTTTTGCTTCACATTTTAACTGCTTTTTTAATTGTTTATATTGCTTTCAAATCCGAACCCTATAGATAATGAATATCCTTATAGCTATACAAGATTTTTTTATTTCAAACGAGAACCATTATTATTTTTTAACACCAAATGGTTTTTTTGAAAATGTCGATGTGACTAAATACAATTCTAAGCTGGTCTAAGGACATTATTACATTAACTCTATTATAATAGGTTTATAAGTATGGAAAATATTATTAGATCTATGAAAAATAAAGTAATTAGTATATTAATCTATTAATATTTCATAATTTGTAAGAACAGTTTGAGTACCTATCTATAGGTACTACTAACCTTAGTACTACTAATCTAACCTAACCTTATAGTTTAATAACCTAGAAACTAATCGTTCAAATTTTGTTTTATATACATCCATAATTAAAAAAATAATCATCTGCTTACAGTTTGCTATAAAACAGATTCCTGCTCATAAAAAAAAGAATTTGGTACCGTCACAGAACTACATATTTTAAAATATAGGCCTTAAATATTTTATTATAGAATAGTATACTATATTATTACTATAGTATATTAATTACACTTATAAATTTCAAGAATCAAAATTTTAATGAATGCATTATGAAAGGATAAAGGTAGGAGGGTGAGCATGTTAACTGAATCGCACTGTATAAGAGAGCTATAATTTGACTGGCTGTTTTTTTTCTTACCACCAATCCGTATTTATTTTATCCAACCTCCCCATCCCTCATCACTAAAAAAAAAGAATTCAGTTTTAATAACTACCAGAAATAAATCTGAAATACATTATTATAATGATTATAGTAGGTATTAAAACTGAATTCTGCTATAATGGCTCAAATGCAAATTTTCGTTTTTAATGAAATATTAGAAAACTCAAAACTGTAGGAGAGAACAAAAACATCCATCTGATCCTTTCAAATGAGACCCTCACTATATTATTATAAACATTATGAAAAAAATAAAATATTTTTTGATTTTTTTTAATTTAAAATTTTTCTAGTTTAATATTGCAATAATACTAAACGCATTTTGATGATCAAGCGTTTACGATTCGCCGTCATAATAATTCATAATTTGAAATATAATATATGCATAAAATGTAATACTGTTATTTAATAATATTTCCTATAATATTTTTGATAATAATTGGCCCCATCGTATAAGCAGTAATACCATTAATTCGATGTACCTGCTTCTATAAAAGTTAATAATGAATCGATAACACTTCTTAACAACTCACCAATCCATGATATCTGCTCGACAGATATACCGGGCACGGTGTTGTCGCCTTTAGTTTGTAATGCTCCGATGATTATCGTCGGCATCATCACATCTATCCCTTGCTGGACGTTTAAGAAATACGTCGTCGTCAACACCAAACACTGTTAATAACGCAATTTATTATATCAAAAATAAGCATCATCAATATTACAATGTCGTTAATCGTTACAGAATATGCAATCTGTTACTTAGCATGTAATACATAGTATTATTGGAGCTCGGGTGTTGTCTGTTTTTTTCTTTAGTATACTATTGCTAAGCGAGTTACAGATCCATTTCACCCGAGCAAGAGTTTAAAGTGTACCTACTTACACCATCAAATCGACTCTTCTAAATTTATCGAATAAAATCATAAGTAAATGGTTGGTGTTTTCAATGCACTTGATGAATATTATTGCCAACGGGTTATATCTAATATTTTTTATTAAATTAAACTTTTTTGAGGTAATGATTTAAAAAAAAAATTACATTATCTATTTATAGTAATTAGAAGTGATTATTTTACTTGTACTAATGTGGATTTTATTCCGTAACCAAAGTCCACTCCTTGTTTCATTTGTATTTTCGTTACTCTGACACTGAAATTAATAAAATAAATAGGTTATTGATTAAAATGATTCACACAGACAACATATACAACATAAGCTTATATAAAGTGTATAATGTATATAGTACCTAAGTTGACCAACAAATTATTTAAAGTAAAAATAAATATTGTCACATACAATGTATGAACAACAGAACACAGACGAGGTAATTTGCATTCTCATACTACATACTATGTATACGTTCCATGACTCTCATTCTACGATATTCTTCCTATTATTTAAAATTTCCATTACCATTAAAATAGGCGATTATAAATTGGATATAAATAAAATATAAATAGTACATTTTAATCGTTTACTTATTTAAATTAGAAAGTTCAGATTTGTATGTCCCAAAATGTCTCATTTCCGGTTCTATTTATTCATAATTATTAGTTAGGTGTTCGATTCCTTAAAGTTGATTATTCACGCGTAACTATAATCACTATGAATCAAAAAACATATTTATTAATTATAAATAAAAATTAAACTACCTACATATATCTTTTTTTTTATTGATCTACATCTCGGCAACTATGACCATTAGTTATTGTAGGGTTACAGTTGGTAGGGTTGGTATTGTTGGTACGGTTGGTTAGCACGTGTATGTGTGCCAAGGTTTTTTCCACTATGGACCCGGGTGGTCACCCATCAGGGAACTAGTGGTAGCAGCCGTTGCTTACTCTCAATCACGTTGCGTGGTCGATTTCAGCCTCTGCGCTGCGCGGCCATACAATATCTTTATTATACTTGAATGATGTATTTTTTATAGTATTTAGTTTCTACAAACTCAATGATGAAAGCAATATTGTACAAGGTCACTGTTATGTGAACTTATGTACGTATAATATACTTACACGACAATATAATACAATTATATTTACTGATAAAATGTAATCATTCTATACTTGCATAAATATTGCTTTTAATAAACTGTCTACAAATCATTTAAGTAACTCATTCAATATAAATTATTTTTGTCGCGTTACGCCAGTCGCCGGTAGTGTAAAAAACCTTACAATTTGTTTCATTTTAAGCGTCGAAGAACTATGATATGTGTACAACTTAGGTAGTTATAGTTATAGTGACGGCGATTGGTTGCTGAAAGACCCATACGCAGTAATGGGAAAATATGACTATGATTTCTTCCCGCGTCAGTGGCGTCAGGGTTAACCATATGATAAATGTATACTAACAAGCTTGTATGCTAATGATATTTTTTGTATAGGTACATTAATAAATAATAATTGCATTTTTTTAAACCAATTTCTGAAATACTTATACCTATAAACGTAAGACGGTGAACCTAATTCCTTTCAAATTAACGAGTCTTTCTTAAATTTTTATAAAACGGAAAACAAATCGGCTGCTTCATTACCTGAAAAATGGTACAGAACATAGGAAAAAATTATTTATATTTATCGAAATGTAAGGTCCGAGACTTTGAAAAGGGTGAATCCAGAATCTGTGTACGTAGGGAACACTTAAATTAAAAACATTTTTACGATGCTGGTTTTTAATAATCAATGTAAAATTATATAATATTTTTGTTTTTTAACGGTTGGTGCTTCACTTGCCCCTAGTGCCCCCCCTTCTGGATCCACCCTTGATCTATGATAGAGTTCCTAATATGCCCAGAACAAATAATTAAATAAAAAAAAAAAGTTAATAGATATCAAACCAAACGCAATTTACATTCACAATTAACGTAAGCTGCATTTAGTTGAACATGAAAATGAATACCATATAAAGAGATAACATAAGATTTTAAGGGTTCGACTACATTTTACCTGTTCGTAACTTAAATTCAATCGTAAACGATGCAGCTCAATAAGTTTAAGATATAGATTTTTTTATTCCTTATTGCGAGCTTGTTTATTTTTTGAAAGCCGATGAAACTAAGTACACCTAATCCTTTTAAACATGTTACTGTCTAATTTCATTTCATTTCACTATAGAAAAAATGCTCATGCATATGAAAACGAAATCGAACAACATAGGCTTGGCGTTATGATGCTATAGATACTCATAAACTACATGAACTTAAAAATCCTCGTCTAAGACCCAATTTCATATCGGATTAAGGATAAATAAATCAAATATGTAGATATGATTTTTGAATTTTGTATTAGATTTCAAGTAGACTCGTGGGTAAGGTATGTTGGTGTTTAAATTATCAGTGTAAATATTATATTATAAGGAATTTACAGTCATGGACTAGTACAAAAATGTATTTCGTGTTTTAGATTTATCAACCTAAAACAAACAAACACTTTGCACTGCAGGTGTGCCGGTTAATACAAGTTATTTAAAAATGCACTATGATCAAACGAGTATTTATGTTGAACCAAAAAAAAAATTTAATCAATGTCAAACTTTGTGTAATGATTATGTGAGAAATGAGTTTAATACTAAAATATATGAAACAAACATAAATAATTTTTTTAAATGAACTTATAATATAACTCGCATGGCTTCCGTACTAGCAAATCATATTATACGTACAACATAGTCAAGTATGAGGCTTATAAGAAAAAAAACAGGGGAAGTCATTGTGCTGTATAGTAGGTACCTCGTCAGTCGTCATCAAATAGGTCATAATTATTATAGTATAAATTAAATATAAAAATTAAATGATAAATCGCTTACAAAAAAAACTACAAGGTTATACCAGAGACGATTTCAGACATCAAATAAAGATTGTTTTTTTTTTCAATACGATACTGTTTCTATATTATGTAATTGTAATGTAATTTCAAACAGAGTAACTTACTGAGCCGGAAACTATTATGGAGAATCGACTGGTGAATTCAACAGAAGTGAATATTGCTCTTCTAGTTTTGTTCTCACGCGGTTGTTGTGTAACGCCGTTGTGCAGTGTTTAACAAGTATGCCATTTTGTTAAAAAATATTAAAACAACGAGATAATCAACAATGTTTTACTATTTATAAGAATTACACATATTTTAGATATTTCCTCGGCACACGTGCGCGATTAATAATAATTGTACGAAATGCTGCTGGATTGTGTTTCCGATATTTTACCGGTCAACGCGTTGGTCATTCAAATTATACTGCAACAGTTGTTGCGGTTCACCGCTATAATTAAAATATTATAATATTTATTAAATGGCTATTACTATCTAATAAGTATAATATTTGATACAGGGTATGGCACGAAGTTCCATTGATAAAGGTATATAATGCAAACAAAAGGTCAAAACAAATGTGTTCTTTTATAACAAGATAAAGTGAATAAATTAAACCTGCATACACAGCTATTCTATGGTAGGGATATTAAAAATCATAGCTCATTTAATACTAATCATTGTAATACATTTTTGTAATTATAAATTGGCGATTTTTCTTTTTTGAGTTTCTACTTCTAATACCGTGGACCCTTGGGTGGTTTTACCTTTGAAATTAGAGCATAAATGTAGTTTGATATACCAATGCGCAGTACCGTGGCAAGGATTTTAAAATGGTGGGGGGAAAGTACTTACATTGTTATTCACCACCCCCCCTTGAAGACCTTCTTTATCTTAGTTATACTCGAACTCAATCAACTATTAACAAAATAACATTATTTGAACCAACGCGTCTTTTTTAAAAAATCAATTATTTTCAGTGTAAAAAAGGTGAACAAGATGGTACCGCTCTGTTGCACAGTTGTTGAGTAAGTTGTCAAGCATGTCATTGTAATGGCTGTACTATATTTTAATTTAATAATAAATCATTTCATACGAAAAACGATTGTGAACGTTATATCCTTCTATAAAAATCATTGTATAAATGATCAAATTTAATAATTTAAAAACAAATTTATAAAAATCGAAAATATTTCATGACTTCAAACAGTGTAACTTTGGGGTAAACTTATTAAAAATTTATAAATTTCCAACTAAAAAATAATTCGGGATCTTACTGAATTTGTCAACATTTTAATTTTAACTGAATATTAAAAATAATTGTGTCTAAATATCTTTAATATTTTTTAACTGCTATTAAAACATCTTACGATGACTAAGTTTTTTACTAAGTGAAAAAGTTTTTAGTTAAGTGAAAATTTCAAGTGTCTATGGTTGTAAGTTTATGGTTAACACCAAAAAAATAAAATATGATTTGTCAAAAATTGGTTTTGAATAAAGTATTGAATTAAAAATTCCCACTATTCCTTAATTTTTTTATTGTTTTTCACGACGCTTTCAATAACGTTTGAAATGTTCTATTTTGACCTCCCGTATGTACTACAATCACTTTGGTATCAAAAAAGTTGCTGATTTCGAAAATCGGAGCATTTTTTCCATCCCAACTGTTGACGACAGAAAAAAACAACCGTCATTGTAAATACAATACACTCATTTGCTACACTCAAAATCTATAAATGATCGAAACAAGTTTCAAACATTTTAAAAATTAAAATACAATGGCTTAAATACGTAATTAAAAATAATATACCTTCCCTATGTTAAATATGAACACTGAAACTAAACTGTATTTATTCCAACATTTGCGCAGACATATTTATTTAAATTTAACATCTGTATAGTAATATGTACTGGGCACTGTCCTACTGCTCATGCCTAGTATTTATAAAATATATATTATACTGTTATAGAAGATAAAAGTATATATTTTTACTTGTTTCAATTATTATTTATTACAAAATTAAATTTGTTTAATAATTAATTTTTGATTTCATTTAAAAATCTTTTCTTTTTAGTCAATCAATTTCTCTCACGTGTACCTCCTCTTTTACGTTTACTACAGTTTTATGTAAAACATTGGTTAGGTAACAAAACCAAATATTAATAATCGTGGGTATTTTATATCAACTTTATCTCCGTTTTTATATTTAAATAGTTATTATACTACGCATTACTTTTTTTAGACACGTCTCGTGTTTATTATATAGTTTCTATTTCATCATATAAATTATTGTAGGTTCTGAACAGAGCGATCAATGTTTTGGTTTTTTAATGATGTGTGTTTTTGTGTCTGGAGACAATTTTCATAGAAAAAAATGATTCGGTTTTCAACAACTCCAACAAAAACTTTTCTTATAGAATACTAGAAAAATGAATCTATAGTAGATACTTTAGTGGTAAAAATCAACTGCTAACCAATAGACTTACCTCATTTGTGTAGTCATTACTCATCATTAATTTAAAATTAACTCTAACTGGTATGATTTCTTAGGTATGAATTATTAATTACATTTGTTCACTTATTGACACATTGATAGTATTTTTTCTATTTTTTTCATATGTTATTTTAATTAAAATATTATTTTAAAGTTCTTAATAAAAGAAAATCAAATGTAAAAATATCGGTAAAATGTTTTGATAAGTGTTTCGCTTGCCTACTAGGTATAAGATATCTTAATAGTCTCAAACGTAATTAAATGTATTATAATAGGTATTATGAAATCAAAATTAATAGGTAGGTCTATTGTATTTTATTAATATTATTGTTTATAACAGATTTATTGTTCGATTGATTGCAATGTGCATTTTTATGGCAAGACCATAGCTATTATAATATAGTAGAATAAGAATTCGAATGGATTTTGTTATCGGCCGATCACTCGGTAATGTGATTCTAATCGTTTAAATTAATCACATTGCGTTACAGCCAAGAAATTCAATCCTAATCTTAACAAACTTCAAACTATAACAACATAATAATATTATTGTAATCGATTTGTCCAAGCTAATCAGATAACAATTTTATACTGTTATTATATTATATTGTTATTATTGGCTATTGCACTTAACTAAAATTAAACCTTTTACCGTTACTGTAGTTACAGTGCGATGATACCCCAACGGGCAACGATATTATTATAAATATTATTTTTACTCAGTCAATGAACTTTATAGACCAACCGGCAACCCTTATCCGTTTAGATACCCGCAGTCGGGTTCAGATATTAATCTGGAATCGCTTTTTATAGGCGAATAAATGTGCACGACCCGCAATAAAAGTCTCAACTACGTCATTGATAATATATAGTGTGTACATTATAAATGTATAACTTATGATATTATAATACAAATTATAGGTAAGCATACCTACATTTTCCGGGTTATCTATTTATATTTCGGGGGAAAAAAAGAATGAACTAAACAATATAAATTATATAAATAATAGTATTCGTTGTAAGAGAGCATTACAAAAAAATTCTAATCAAATTCAGAACCAAGTATTGATTATGGTGAAACAGTGTGCCGATGCTCGACAAACTGTTTTTTTTTTTATTAAATAAGAATATTGTTTACGGTATCATAAAGTTTATTATACAATGTTTTTAAAATAAATTATATACAGTTATTAGGGATTTGTTTAATCCGGGCCGCACGGCTAACTTAAATAAGTAGACCGTGTCGGGCGGTATCGGGCCTATGGAGGCGCGATTTAAATTTAACAATATTAAGGACGTAAATTAATAGTAGATTATATAAATGTAATGGGGAATGAAATCTGACTACCTAATTATGAGCTTGGACAAGTCAGTGTTAGGTCGAGAGATTCGGGGCGAACACCTAGACAGGCACGCTGGATATGGCTTGGTAATGGTCATGAAAAGGACCTTTTTTGTAGTCGCAATGGTATATCGACTGTTATCGGTAGAGGAGGAGAACCGCGTGTAAAGCCGCTGGTAATCACTCACTACTGCCGTATATTAGCTTCTTGGCCCGCCGGCGATGTGCGTTGACCGTCTCCGTCGTGTGAATACTGCTTCTTGATTCGCTGGTACTACTTATTTTCCGTTGGGTTGTATTTCCAAATATGACGGCTGCTGGTCGTCCGGAACAATAATTCTCCTGTGTTGTATCTACTGCTATTCGAGTTGAGTCCCTTCAGCCTATTAGCGTTACCCAGGAGACACCACGTGGAGGTTGGCTGTGTAGTCTCCCAAAAATGTGTGTGTTTGCTTTCATTGTTTTTAATAATAATTTTTTTTAGAATAATAATAGCCATGTATAATAAAATATTTTTTTTAAATAGTTATGTATAATAAAATGATTTTTTAAAAAATAATAATAGTTATGTATAATAAAATAATTTGTTTAAAAAGTTACGTATAGTAAAATAATTTTTTTAAAAAGTTATGTATAGTAAAATAATTTTTTTAAATAGTTATGTATATAATAAAATAATTTTTTTTTTTAATAATAATAGTTATATATAATAAAATAGTGTTAATAATTATATACTGGCTGGTAAAAATTTAAATGATACAGATTTAAAAAAATCAAATCTGCAAATTTGTTTATTTATGTATTTATTTGTCAGCTTACACTTACACGAGTTTTTACAACATGTCCACCGTTCTAACCTTGCAACATTTTATGAAATCGAAGCTTAAACCCTTCAATAATTCTTATTTCTTTTTGTTTATCACATGTGCAAAGTTCAAGGTCGCCGGTAGGTAGTTATAACATTTTATCTATACGGACTCACTTCAAAGATATTAAGATCCTAAGCTGGACTCAATTCAAACACATAAAAGTAGCACAGACTCAATTCAATATCACTGGAATAGGAATACTGAGTGGTTCTCTGATTAGTTAAACTGATACTATTGTTTTAAAAATAATATTGACGACTAACAAATATAAGTTATTTTGTGTATAGGTAACGGCGAATTGTTGATATCGTATCGACGTAATTTGTTGTTTAATAAGAACATGATTTTATAATACTTTGGTATCCGCTCCCTTACTGCAAATAAAAAATGTTGAATAACGCGCTATTACGGAATGTTATTTTCAACTTCCAAGATTCGTATATAAGATTTTCTATGCGACTAAAAATTCACTTCTTTTTGAGAAATTTGAGAAATACAACAATTTTAAATTTCATTCATTTCAACAAACAATTTCAGTAATTTCTGGTAGTAGAGTGAATCTATAGATGGTACCTAATTTTAAGGGGCGTGAAAATAAAAAAAAATGAAGGAAAAACTGAGAGGTTTACGTAAAGCAAGTTTTTGACAATTTCGATTTTGGTTTATGGTATAACTCTAAACAAATTACTGTAGAAACATGGAAATTTTACAATAGTGTTTTTATTAGAATTTTTTATACACCAAATACAGTTTTAAAAATATTATGATGACGCTTATTGAACTACATTTATATATTATATAGCTAATAAGTATACAACAATTTCGAATTTCATTATTTTTTTTAATTAATGTCAATAAAATGTTTTTCCCTTCGTCAAGAAACAAGTGTTATTGTTGATGGAAATCAAAAAAAAAGTTGAGCTTGAATCTACAATGATTTTGTTTAGTATCTGAAGTTAGGATTTTGAAAGTTATCGAATTTTTAAGTACATTGATAATTGATTACGATGGTCACTTTATTCAACAGGCTTTCATTTATTCGTAGATTTCATATTTTTTCGGTTAACGTTAAAAAAAATAATTTTATCGTGAAATTCTCTACAGGTTTAAGAAAATTATTATTCAAATCGTAGTTTTTTATAAATGATTTATAACAATTTTATGATGTGAGATTTTTAATAGGTGGGTTACCCTGGCACCCCAATGTTCAATTTTTTTTTTTTTAACCATACATTGTTCTATAATTTGTACCAATTTTTACAAACAATTTTAAAATTTGTACCTAAATATTTCCCAATAAAAATAAATAATGGTGCCCAGTAATAAAATAATTTTATATCTCTATTAAATTGTTAATCAATAATAATACTGTGTATAAAACTGTTTCCATCAAGTTTATAGTAATATTAACTTTATTAGTTACTTAAAATTAATTTTATTATTGTTGTTAAAAAAATAAAACAAAATAATATGTGATCTATCAGTAGTTTTATTAGACTAAAAAAAAGATGTAGCAACATAGAAACTATGTTAAGATATAATAGTATATAAGTCATAGAAGTGGACAAAAAATTATGCTTCAGCGGTGATGGCTTGATTCGGTCACTGTAAAACAATAAGTAAAAAATAGATCTATTTTAATTACGTAATTTATTAGTGTACTACGGAAGCGATCGGCGCATTTGATAATACTGGGTATTAGGTCTATGAATGAACCTAACCTAACCTAACCTAATCTCGTCATAATTCGCCGGAGACGATTCACAATTCTAATAGTTTCAATGAACAACAAAAATATTAGTACCGAAGCCAACAATAAACGGAAAAGTTGTTAAACAGTACTTTAGTATATAACATTTTTCGCATATTTCGTTCTTCTCAAATTATTTCACCAAGTATCTCGATACTTACAGTTTGGAGCGAGAGGAAGACGGACGAAAATATCATTTACTTGATATGGAGTGCTCACTCTAGATATGCCACAGCCCACAGCTATATTAACCCGAACTCCGAAGAGTTGATAGATATAAACGTAAGTTTGGTTGCCTATTCTTTTGGAGCTTGCATTTATTACTTTTTAGTCTTAAAATATATATTTATTTTCACCGAAAATCTGCTACCCAGATGACGTAGACTTATATTTTCTTCCCGAGCTCACAATACATAAAAATGGTAGGTACACAAAAACAAACAACACCTATCATCGTTAAGTATAAAACTATAATACTTATATCAATGAATAAAATATTTAAAAAAAAACTAACAAATTATAACCAGGTAGTTATGATACAAATTGAAAATTCATCGGGTTATTAAAATAATAATTAATATTTTTTTTAGTTAAATAATATCTGTTAATACAGAATACTGATCATATAGAAGTGTAGAAAGAGAGTTTCTGAACATGTATAGTTGTGAGAGTAGGAGGAAGAAGAAGTGTGAAGGCAGAATAGTTAGGTTAACAATGACGTCCGTCGACTTGGTAGCTGTTTCCGTCGACTTGGTAGCTGAATCCGTCGACTTGGTAGCTGAAGAGAGATCCAGAATCAAAGCGAGGGCGTCAGAGGATGCCCAGCCGGGAGACATTCCTCTCTCCAGATGGAGGATCAAGAGGGAAAAGAGGAAGAATACCATTGCAGAATGGAACAGGAAGTGGAACGGTACCACGAAGGCCTCTTGGACCCGTCGTCTTATACCGAACATCGTAAGATGGGAGAATAGGACGACGCCCAAGCTACCGTGGACCTACCACATGACTCAGGCGTTAACGGGGCACGGATGCTTCCAGCATTATCTACACCGAATGGGCAGGGCTGCTAGCCCACGCTGCATGCACTGCCCTTGCGTGTCAGACACGGCTGAGCACACCATCTTCGATTGCGAAAACTGGGAAGGCCTAAGATCAGACCTCAGGGTCATCCCCCAACAGCAGACGATGTTCCGAATATTCTGTACGGTCCCATCTTCGAAGACCTCCCCGCCGATCGTCAAGAAAAGGCGATAGTGCTGTACGACGCAGAAGAGACATTCAGGATCTTTTACAAAATGGTAGAAGAGATCCTGACTCTCAAGGAAGCAGAGGAGAGGGTCCGCCAAGCGGCTGAGGCTGCTGGCGATTAACCCAGAACGAGAATCCAGAGCGGCGGGCTGAGGTCGGCTCGAGAAGAGGAGCTCAGAACGTGAAGTCCAGGATGGCTGGTTAGACCGGTCCGTGAAGAGGACTTCAGAACGCGAGGTCTAGGGTGGCGGACTCAGATCGACCCGAGAAGATTACAAGGAGATATGCAAAAACTGTAAATTTATGTGAGGGGCTAGCTCGAGGCCTGTCTCGGCTATCCCCATGTGGCTTTCGCCAATTGTACAGAAGTTGTAAGGCATCATGGGCCTGTGGTACACGATTACATAGCTATCGCTAAGGAAGGTGTATCACAGTTCATGCGAGCCGAAACTATGAATGTAAATTTTATTAAAATAAACGATGTTGCATGGGGGCTAAGCAATGTGAAAAACAGTTCGGCCCTCATGCAGCGATGTAAAATGGGAAAAAAAAAAAAAAAAAAGGTTAACAATGCCGAATACGTAAGAAAGGATCTTCAATTTTAAAGGCCACTCGACTCTTTAGCTGAAACTACCGAGGATAGGTTTAAAACCTAGACTTATAGGATAGAATAAAAATATCGGTTGTTGGTTGTCAGATCATTAGTTGTTTCCCCCCTTTGGCCCACACGTAACATACTAAATGTACGATTACCAGAACCAACCTAATGTTGTGATTTTTAATATTAGACTTAAAAATTAAGTTAAGAATATTACCTGTGTCATAACGTTGGCTATTTTATGATATTTTAATTATTGTGTTAGTTATGACTAATGAATATGTAAATAATTACAGTTTCAAAATTGCTTATAAATGATAAGACAAATGCAAAGACATTACCTAACTGAAATAAAAATAACTAATGTCTACTAAAAAATTACAAAAAAAATAAAAAATATAATAATTGTTAATACTTGAACTATTACAATATGCAATACAAAATAAAAAAGTATTGAAAAATAAAATGTTATCCAAGAAAAGTACATCATTCTGGTTAAAAACAATTCAGCATTTAAATTCAAATTTTATAAAAGATAAATTTAATCTAATATTAAAAGAAACAATAGGTACTAATCCAGCGACGGTTCTAGCGTACAGCAGAGTTTCCAATGTCTAATATTGCGCTTATGATTGTGCGTGAGTTAGAAATAGAAATAAATGGTGCACTAAAAGATTGACATCCCCTAAAGTGTTATCAAGTTGAAGAAGCTGTTGATTTTTGACATTATTTTAACATTAACTTTGGTGGGTATGATTGGAAGTAAAAGTAATATAAGTAGGGCTGTGAATAAAATTCACCAAGAAATTGTTAAATATATGCATGCATATTTTATTAAAAACATATTAAAATATTATTTAAAATATGCACTAAAAATTAAATTAATATTAAAGAATATGCACTATAAAAGGGTCTTTATTACAATTGTTGAAACTAATAAATAATAATTAAAAATGACTTAAAAAAATTCTTTTTTCCATACTAGGTTGACCTATTTATTTTTCTAATTTATATAAGATTACAAATGTATAATATACGTATGTAAATAATAATATATGTAAATATTATACAGATCCAGAATTATATACTCTTTGTATACGCAGTGCTGTAGCTATAGATACTAGTGTGCCCCAGTGCAAATTGGTCTATAAACCTAAATTTAATATTAAGGAAGCTCCTCAGTTACTACAAAGCTCCCTTAAAAATTTAATTTCGGCTTTTAAAATTGCTCCATAAATTATGTTTTTTTTCAACAGAAAATTATATTAGTAAAAAATAAATTTTTTAGAACAAATATATATGGAGACAAAAAAATTTACTCAAGTTTTATACAATTATAATAATTTAACATCTAAAACATTATGAAGTACATTTTAATGATTAGGTACATTATAGTAGGTATTCCTTAGTTAAAATTATAAGATCACTAATGTAAATGATTGTATTATTTTATATTCATATACTATACACACATAAGAAATTAAAACAAAATGCATGATAAACCTAGTACATAATTAAAACTTTATTTTGTACAAATTTTAAATAAAAATTTAATTGAAATACATATTCTTAATAATTATGGGTATGGCTACAACATATTTTTTTTTATTTAAGCACCATTTATTTTGGTTTAAAAACATCAATGAATATCTATCACAGTCTTTATAAAAAACGGCAAATTGTAAGGTCCTTTTTGATTTGTAAAAAATAAAACAATAATAATAACAATAAATAATTGAGATCAAAATTATATTTATCATAAGTCAGAAATCAGTAATAATAGTACTATTGGGCATTGATTATAAATACTAGTAGTAAACAGTAAATAGTATTTATAGCTAATCAATGTTAATACTAATTGTATTACGCAATTTTAATAACAGTGTTATAGATATTAAAATTTTTTTCCTTGCCTTTTGATTGGTAAAATTGTTAATTATTTGGTCAATATTTAGTTCTTCCGTGCACTCTCTTTCTTTATTTTAAATTGAAATTGGTATTATTAGATCTTTCTTAATCATATTTCTTTAATATACTATTCTTGACAAGTTGTAATTTAGAAAATTATCGTTTGGCTGAAGTGACAATTACATGTATAGTTAAAAATATCAGGAAAGCTACTTGAATGACTATTTTCTATTATGTAATTTACCATAGTAAGGATTATGCAGTTCAATTTGATTAATAATTGATTTAAAAGACAACGCTTGCCGAGTAAAATTATAACTAATGTTTATTTCATATTTTAAAGTTTATTGATGATATCAGCTTCATTTTTCATATCACATATTTTAAGTTCCATGCAGGTTGCCTAGACTCGAGACCTAGTGTTCGTATCGACAACATAAGAAAAACGAACTTAAACAACTCGCAATATCTATTTTTTAATTTTTGAACGAATACAACATGGTATTTTAAAAAATTGATTTAAAATACATTTCTTATGTCACGTTTGTGACCAATTGTTCAAATGACAAATGTACGTACCTTGATCAATGATCAGGACAGCATCATTGACGAATGACGACCGACAAGATCACGGTTTAGCCGCCAATCGGAATTTTGTGTAGCATACTAGATATATACATACTCATGTAGTGATGCGCATATAACCGGCGTAATAGAACATGCACATACAACTTACAATTTAAAAATTCTCAAAGTTTGCCATAAAATTAAAATATAAAAAAAATAGAGGTTCACTAGATAATATTCTTTCTTCTAGATTGTATAATAGATCGATTCGCTTTAATGTTAATCATAGCAGAGTAAAATGAATTATCAAACGTAGAATTTGCCATTGTAAGACGAATACAGCGCATGCGGGTATAGCGTTCTCTTAATAATAATTATTAGTAACAACTAATAACTAATAACTTATAACAATAATAATTTATCATAGTTTATTAATAAAACAATTATTTTATCGTGCGCGTCACGACAGCACTGTACTCGCACACGCGTGTGCCATCGTATAATAATCGTATTATAATGTATTCTGATTTCGGCAGGCGGCGGCAGTCTGTAGTCACTACTCACTACTCACTAGTCAGTTCCCGAGGCTGTCGGATCGAGGTACTCTGTTAATATAATTTTTTTACATTGTTCTTTAAAAATATGTTTTATGTATTATCCGCTTAGCTAGAGCAACCACAATTCAGAATTCACTGTATTAGGTACGCGGGGCGTACGTGCGTCTGGAACATTACAACAGAATTATGCCACGAGCAAATCATTGCATAGTGAGTATAACGAATAAAGATTGTTAACTATAATATATATTATGTATACACTATTTTCATATATACTGTTTAAGAGAAAAAAATATTTTGGAAATTCTTTCGTTAATTATCTTTGTCCAAACTATTTTAATTAAATGGCAACCGTTTTAAGACAAATATTACCTGTGGGTTATTTAATGGGAAAAAATAGTTTATGGGTGGCTTTTCTCAGATTTATTCGGCTCAAAATTAAAGTCCACATTTAATGTTGTGATTCATACGTTTGTAAAATAACCTATTATATTTTTTATTTTATCTTGATAATATATTGTGTACTAGGCTATACTTGCTTGTTTTTTAAAATATAACTTACCTATATTTATTTAAGTATTATATTGTATACAAGTCTAGAATGTTTAACAATAGTAGTATATTTATGTTTATATGTATAAATATTATTATATAAATATATATAAATATACAATATAGACTACAGTAAAAATATTTAATATATAATATTATAGTACCTACTTATACAGTATAGTATAGTGTAACTGCAGCTATATACTATATCACGTTAGGTACGAATGGTAATAAATAATAATAAATATTAAATACATTTTAAACATAGCAATTTATCTATTAATATAGATAAATAGTATCAGTGTTCCAATGTGTATCCCATAGTCTTAAAACCCCAGCCAATTAATATTTGAAATTTATTAACGACTTTTAATTGGGCTGACTTGAACAAGTTATGTTATATAACAGGTTGTACCACGGTACCATTAAAGTGGCTGTGTGATATAAGCTATTTTATCACATAGACTCATCGTTCAAACTAAAATTAATGATTTATATTCAGAAGTTGACCAACACACCTAATGTACCTACTTTTATAATTTTGTTTCTTCCACGTAATGTGCTTTATGATTTGTCGATTTCATTTTTGTTGTGTTTTCTTTTGTGATTCTTATAAACCACATTCGTGTAGAATAAATCAATTTCAATTACATGACACCAGTATTCGTAGTTATAATGATATTATAAGCAATATACTGCACAGCGTGACATAACATAACAAAGCGCGTAAATGCGTTTATATGATTGAGTACGATACATTTTCGCTGACATCGGTAATCGACATTTGGCGTGGTTGCTGTATGCAGAATAAAAAATTCGTGGTGTGCACTAGTTCGTTCTCGGAAACCACGAGGCAAGATACATTCTTGCTATTTGTCGTTCGATGTACTGGACTAAACTAGGAGAGAATTAAAATGTCAAACATTTGAATTTTGTTTAACTTTTTAAAACGTATTAAGTGTCGACACGTTTATATTTTCATATATACACTTTGCGTCAAAACGTATTTGAGTACACAGTAGTCGCATTATTAGTACAATGTTTATAGAATAACAATAGGTCTAATATGTAAATATAAAAATATTTCTATATGTAAACAAAACATTGATAAATCATTCGAATGAACAAATTTATTGGATCAAGTTCAACGAATATATAATAAATACATACAACACATATTTATTACATTGTAGATACAACCTATACCTATAATATGCGTTTAATTAGGATCAAATACAATTTTTCTGAATAAGATTAAAATTAATTGTATACTTAGATATTATGCACTATAAATGCATAGGTATCAATATAAAATGACAAGTATAATGTACCAACTATATATATTTATTAGAAATCGACTTTATTCCAAATACTACGTTTTTTGTCAACGGAAACGACGGCTGTTAAAGAATTTAACGACATCCCAGGACCAACATCTCTGCCTCTGGTCGGCACACTTTACCAATATTTACCTGTATTCGGTAAGTACAAATTTGACCGATTACATCACAATGGGTTGGCGAAACTCCGTCAGTACGGACCGGTTGTCCGGGAAGATATTGTACCCGGCGTTTCCATAGTGTGGATATTCAAACCGGAAGACATCGAGACGCTTTACCGGAAAGAAGGCAGGTACCCGGAAAGACGTAGTCATTTGGCATTACAAAAGTACAGATTGAGCAAACCAGATGTGTACAACACTGGAGGGCTTTTACCCACGTGAGCTTATGATTAATTTGGTTAACTAATATACCTGAAACTTAAGTTTTAAATATTGGTTATAATACTTATTAGTTATTATTATTAATAATGAAGTTTATTATTTTCTTTTACTTATAGGTAAGATAAAAAAAGGCTGGTAAGTGAGTGTCGCTCTGCTATACAGTATAGGTTATAAATAGGTCACTGTAATAGATGGTCTTAAATTTGAATTCAATGATATAATATCAATGCATACAAAAAATGATTCTGTGCGGAGACGGTTTGTCAGCCTAGAATATTATTTTATATTATATTTATATTATTATTATTAATACAATATCCGGGCATCCGGTAAGTTGAATTACATTATTTGTATATAATAATATACTTTAGAAGTTTCAAGTTCCCACTTAAAATATTTTTGCAAAATTTTGTCTTCTTTTAAAATAAAAAAAAATTGACGAAATCCGACTATTTTACAGGGCATGAGTGTTTTTCCAGTAAGACATGTTTTTCTGACCGGTTCTGACTCCCTTAAGGGTATAAATTCCAAAGCTTCAAGCATAGTATTACCTACTTGTGCATTTAATAAATTGTTAATTTAACTTTTACAAAAAAAATATTAAGATAATATACAATATAATAGATAGACTTATCTATTAATTTGAAATTGAGGGGGTAGAGTCATAGTAAAATGTTGATACTAATATTTTGTAGTACTCTAACATATAATATAAACTAAAAGGTTAGATAAATAAATAATTATAAAAAATATTATGTGTGTGTGTGGAAGGGGTTATATCCTCCAACTGTTTTCTTGTTAACAATAAACATACCTTATAATTATGGATTAAATTATTATATATTATTTTGTGTTATAAATCAGTATTATAAAAAATTGGTAGGTAACTGATAATACATCCAAATACGAATATTACCATTTTATCTACTATGTAAATTTCTACGTTCAACTATGACTGTTAAATTATGAAAATTGCGTGAACGTATTACAGAAATGGCTCGGATTGGTGGAGACTTAGAAAGGCGTTCCAAAAACATTTGAGTAAGGTTCAATGCATCAAACGGTATGTAGATAGTACGAACACAGTAGTTGGAGAATTCATAGATCGAAGGATAAAACGCATAGAACGCAAAGACGATTTCGGCCCCGAACTATCCAGGCTCTTCCTAGAACGTAAGCTCTTATTTTTCACAGAAACATATGTATAATTTAATAGGTAGGTATAATGGTATATCAACGAAACTGTATATTATTAAATTCAAACTATGTCAACAGTGACGTACTATGTCGCTTTCGACGAACGATTACAGCGGTTCAAAGACGAAGAATGGAACTCAGATTCGGAGTGTTCGAAACTCATCAAGGCGGCTCACGATATAAACAGTGCGATACTGAAGACTGATAACGGACCACAACTATGGAGAAAGTTTGACACCCCCATGTACAAAAGTATACGAAAAGGACACGAACACATTGAAAAGTAGGCCTATTAACGAGTTTAGCTAAGTAACCCATTTCCAAAATATTATTTAATTAATTTAATCAATATTCCATTACTTACTACACACTAGTAATTAAGTAGTTAATTAATAACGACATATTTTCTGATCATCAAAAATATTTGAGTAATATTATTTTTACTTTTTAGAATTGCGCTGAAAGTTGTAAAACAAAAATTAATCAGTATTAAAACGACAGACTCCAGAACATCATTGTTGGGAGAATACTTGAGCTCAGACGACACGGACTTCAAAGATGTAATTGGAATGACTGTTGACACTTTGTTAGCTGGAATCGACACGGTAATATTAAACTATAGGTCAATTTATTTTAGTTAATTACTGTACCTAAGCAGTATGTCTATATAACTATGGGATAAACGAATATAGAAACAGTCTTAACTAATACACTTTTATGGCATTGTATATTTGTTTTCATAAATACTTTACTGTTTCATTTTACTTGCCTACGATGGGAATTACAAACAAATGTATTTTTACACATTTATAACAGTGTTGTTTTTAATCTGCGCTTGTTATTTATTTTCGGATCAACTCGGAGCCTCGTATAATATGATGATCATCAATTTTATTCCACCCAAGGTGGGAAACTAGATCTTCTAATTTATCAACCAAAATTGTATTTACGCGATTTTGCACTAAAATGTCAACTGTAATTTTACATAAATCTAGTTAACAATTGATTTGCTGAATGGTGGCTTATATTTAAATGAATCCATGAATTGTATAGAAAGTTGATGGTGCATTATAATAGGTAATAATCATGTGCCTAGCAGCCATACGTAAACATTTGTTTGGAAACTTTTTACTTTAATATTATATGGAAATTTTACATATTATATTATATAATATACTAGGGAAGTGGTCTTCTATCAAATTTTGGGTCGATTAAGCTATAAAAATAAAGACTTAAAAACCTATGTAAATTCTAATACGAATTTGATATGACTATTTATTATTATTAGGTACACAATCATCGTATGTATATATATTATCAATTATTATGTATTGTTGTAAATAGATGTGAATACAGTTTATCGGTTCTAGGCGACGTATTCATGTTGTTTCGGACTGTACCATTTGTCGTCCAACCCGGACGTTAGCGAGAAAATGTTTAATGAGGCTCGGGCCCTGCTACCAGACAACCAAACACCAGTCACTGATGGGGTGTTGGAGAGGGCAGTGTACTCGAAAGCGGTCGTCAAGGAGATGTTCCGGATGAACCCGATATCTGTGGGCATCGGACGGATACTGCCAGAGGAATCCGTGTTTTCGGGGTACAGAGTCCCGGCAGGAGTAAACACGAAAAACAATATTATAAAATATATTATAAAATAATATTTGGGACGTCACCATGTTGAACACTCATCGAGTGTTCAGCTAATACCTAGAAAGATTTATTCACACGAGACGCGCGGACGACGACTATAGGTACTCGATCAATAACACTGCTATAATGTTCTCAACCACCGAAAAAAAATTCATTTTTTTTTTTTTTAATTGGTAGGTATATAATAACTTTCTTTGAACCCGTCGGAGTGTTGTTTTTGGAGAAAACAAATGTTTTCATAAATATAATATTCATCTCGTCTTAAAATGTATTATTGGTGTACATACTTAAATACTTTGTCTATAACAAAGTCATCGAAGTTCTTGCTCACGTGAATCAGTAGTCTTCCGCATTATAAAGTCGTAGGTACTCACACAGCCAAGGAACAAAGAATTTAGGACCTATAATCACCATACTGCACATTCATATAGGAACAGTCGTCTTGTAAATCCTATTAGTTATATTTGATCGTTACGTCGTTTTTTTTAAATATTTCGTTAAAAATGATTAACTCCTTAAGAACCGTAGTTATAACAAGTGTGTGACGTCTTTTTTATATTATATTATAATAGAACCAAATTTACGCCGTAAACTGCGTTGCTCTGATTAAGTGATAATAAACTAAAAATCTCGTTTTCCAAACACACATAGACGGTCGTCGTCACTCAAAACCAGGTGAGCTGCCGTCTGGAAGAATACTTCCGGCGACCCAACGAATTTGTGCCAGAGAGATGGCTGAAGGGCAGCGCCGAATACGAGCCGGTCAGTCCGTATTTGGTTTTACCTTTTGGCCACGGACCTAGGACGTGCATAGCGAGACGTTTGTCTGAACAATTCCTGCAAGTCGTACTCATCAAAGTAAGTTGTATTTACGAATCATATGCGGCCAGACGTATTATAAAAGCCTTGTAAACAATAGTACCTACCCTGTACAAAATATTATATCGTACGTACGTTTCAGATCGTCAGGAACTTTGAGATGACATGGACGGGACCAAAGTTGGACAGTAAATCTTTATTGATAAACAAACCAGACGGACCGATATCTATAATATTCAAGACCAGAGACTGAACAATATAATTTTAATTTTAATTACTTCACTTAATATAAAAACAATTATCTTTCTAACGAATTATAATTTATATAAGATGTATTAAAATAGTACCTATAAAGTAGCTCGAAGACGTTTTAGAAGAAAACTATTGTATTTTACTGCAGCAGGCGTCTGTGTTTACTTACTTTAAAACCTGTCGTTAAGTTATGCTGGAGTAAAAATAAGTTTAGCTCTTCTGACAGGGGCACAGGGCTTGAAACCGATTATAACCTAATATCGGTTTTTTTTTCATTTTCTTACATACCATAATCAAAATTGAAACTTTTTAAAAAAAACCATTACCGAAACACAAACCGTTAAAATAAATAAAGGTTTCAAGCGTTGGATCTTGGGGAATTAAATTTGAGCCTATAGTAGATAATGCGTGTCTGAAGTTATTTGTCATTTGTTAACAAATGCAATATAATTTTTTTAATTATCTGGAAGTCTCAACTGATTGTAAATATATAATTTAAAACCATACTATTTTTTAGAAAAGTTTTTATAAAACATAAATATATTTAAAAAAAAAATAACAATATACATACCTACTAATAAGCAAGTAATATGTATTACTAATAACTAGGGGCTATGACTTCATTCTCTAAAAAACTTTAAAATATGCATACATTTATGCCCTTAAAAATTATCATATATGCAAAAATGCTAAAATATGCTCTAAAAAATATTTTATTTTTCATTAAAAAACCAAAAACTGAATAAAAGTTATTCTTCGAATAATTTATTATCTAATTGATGACAATTGCTACAGTATCCGTATGATACATGAATACATCTATAGATCTAATAATAATATAACTAGTATATGCGAGTACCTATCTATAAGGTCTATATAGGTGTGTCATAAACTTACTGTTGTATGTATTAAAAGCTAAACGAAAATTGTCATTATATCACCTATTTATTAATTATATATATTGTGTTTGTCAAGTAAAATAATTCAAGCAAAAATGTTTTATAAAGTTTTTCTTTTGACTTGACCATTATCTACAAGCCGTTCTACAATAAAATAACATTATTTTATTAACTTGTCGGTGAACCATCATACACAAAATTTAAACTCAATATTTAGTCGTTACGATCGTGTTGAAAACCGCTGGGATGATAATTAAGCTTCTGAAATCTACATTTTATCAAAAAATCGAGAAGTAGATCTTAAAAGAATTAATCCATAGTAATTGTATGTAGCTCGCGAATAAAATTTATAATTTGTATAAAAATCATGAACAAGATAGTATGGACTGAAAACGGGGGATTAAAACGTTGTTTGTTCATAGAATGTAGATTTAAACCTAACAGTTATGAACTTAAACAAACTCAATTGGAAATGATTATACATTTTTATTTAACATTAAATTACGTATATTGAAATTGTGGCCTGTGAAAAATGTATATTTATTTTTTCGCTTTTTGACCTTGACATTAAAAAGGATGCCGACCACTGGTTTAAATAAACAAAAAAATATTCGATTTTCATGAGCCTACATGTGAGTTCCCATGTGAGTCACTCTTCAAAATTTTAAATTTTAAATTTTAAATTTTACTTCTTGAGCATACGATTACCTATGTACCAAATGTCATTAGCGTGGCTTGGCTATGGATCGCTGATACACACACGCACACTCAAACATTACCTTTTATTAATTATAAATACCCAAATAGGTATAACATTTATCGATTTATCCTAAAATTAATTATAATATCCTTTCGATTAAGTATTAACCATCTTATCTTATTGTCTCATTGTATACAATGTAACAATTTATTATAGATTTAGTAATGTAGAATAATTAACAATGTATCGGCCATAAATAATTGTATTGAGTTTATATAAATTAGCAAACAATATTAGATAACATTTTAATAAAACAAAGAAATAATTATGACATTTTTTTTTTAAACTTGATAAACTTTTTCATGTTTTATTTTCTTACATAAACATCGAGATAATATACTAAATAAATACAATTATTAAAGATGATTAAAATATAATAAATGAAATTTAAATTCCAATATCATAATGCTCCAAAAATAACAATTTATATAAAAGTGTATAGACGCACAATAGGTTATAAACTTATAGCGTGTTCAAAAATTGCAATCTATAATTATGTTATACACTACAAGTTTTAAATATTTTTAGTTTTAATTTTTTAATTTTCGTTGATTAGATTTTTAAGTGATGAGTAAAATGACTAAACTAATAAAAATTGATTGAGATTTATACAGCAAATTAGTAAAAATATTAATACTTTTTCTGTGTTGAAATAGATAGACATATTGATTCAAATCAAAAATGTTGATATTTTGAAAATTGTGACACATTTATTAGTAAATATTTATTTTTGATTAAGAGGCATACGCTGAAGTAGTAGTCTTGGTTAGTGGAGGAGGTGATGGCAAAGTGATTGGTTGTTGTCGATCATATGGTGAATTTTTTTTTTTGAGGTATTAATTCAGTGTTGATAGTTTTGACTAGCTTTAGAGGTGCACCAACCATTTTTTGTGGATATGGTAAAGGTATGGAAATTTCCTTTTGTATTTTAATTTGTTGAAGTTGTGGAGGTGGTGAAAAATTAGCTACTGGCTGTTGTTGTCCATACGCACTGGACAGTGTAACTTCATTTTCACTCGGTATTATTTGAGATGTTGATTCACTGTAGAAAGGCTCAGTAATCTGAGGAGGTGAAGACAAATTAATTATTGATTGCTTTTGCTCATACGGAACATTTACTGATTCTATTGTTTGCACTGGAGTTTCCTGATATACTGATGATTCTTTGTCAGGAGTATTTATAAGTTGTGGAGCTTGTGGTGGCAAATCAACAATGGGTTGTTTTTGTTCTTTTGGCGCTGATATTTTAACTTCTTCTTCAATCGTAATCGGTTTATGTACCGTTTCTGGGTTAGAAGTTTTCATAAATTGTGTAGGTGGTGACAAACCAATGAATTCTTGTTGTTTTTTATATGGCAAATATATTGAAACTTTTTTTTCAATAAATTTAATAGGTTTAAATTGGTCTATGTTAGAAGTCTTTATGAATTCAATAGGTAGTGAACCGAATAATTCCTGTTGTTTTTCATGTGGGAAAGATATTGATTCTTCTTTTTCAATGTAGATTGGTTGAGATGTTGATTCAGTAATGCCGTTCTTGATTATTTTAGGATATTGTGATGTCAAACCAATATTGGCCTGTGGTTGTTCGTTTGTCGGGGGTGTCGATACTTCTTTTTGCACAAGAATTGGTGGAAGTATTGGTTTGATGACAGGAGCTTGTATGAACTGAGGAAGTGTAGGCCGATAAACGATAGGTGGTACACGTCTGTCATAAAATATGTCTACGGGTTTCGGCTTGTTAAGCTGAATTGATGGAAGTGGCAAAAATGGTTTGTTTTCAACTGTCAAATCTTTGTGGTATAAACTATTGTTCGGTTTATGTGCATGTAAAAGTGAATACGGTTTCAACGGGTTACTCTGTTTGTCGCTATCTGTTGTTAACACTGATGTATCAACATTAGTAAGTGTTTCATTTGGCTGTATCAATGGATTAATTACGGGATACTTAATAAACTTGGGAGGTAATGGGAGAGTCAGTGATGGCTTGGCTAGTTTGTTATGTAGGCTTTCATCGACTAATTTATCTGATATTATTTCACCCAACTTATGTTGTGGTGCAGGAATTAACGATTTAATTTTGTTTTTCGTATCTTGTAAATTTAATTGAAGTAGTGAGTGTTTCGGATTATTTCCAATAAGATTTCCTTTCTGTAAAAATGGTACCGTATGATATAACGGTTCTTGATCAATCACTTTCTGTGAATTAATGTCAATTTTTTTTAGACCTTCAAATTTTGATTTTTGAACCATCGAGTGGTCATGCAAATCACCATACGCGTTATTTACAGGAGTAGACTTCATTTGCCATTCGCTTGGTATTAGATCTGTCCTATTAGGTTCGATATTTTCCTGTGCAGGGTGGTTATAGCATCGTAAGATAGCATGTCTTTTTACGGGATTTGATGGTTCACTCAAATCCTTAACTAAGCCCGGATTTTCAAAATTATCAACTCCATCTGAACCAGGTAAAGGTTCATAATTATTATAATTAATAACGGATTGTGAATTTTTCAAACGATCACAAATATGTGTTGTGTACCGTACTCGATCGCGTAAACTATTTAATAATAATTTACTATCTTCATTTAATTCAATACTCTCAGATAGTGAAAATATAATGTTCCACAATAAGACGTGAATAATTGTTATCCTCAACAATTTAGGTGCCTGGAAAAACAATTAAAAATTAAATTAGTACAAATTATGTAAATACCTACTTAAAATGTAACTAAAAATAAGTAGGTACATAATATGTACTACATATATTTAAATTAAAAACGAAAAATTCTACACCCTAACATAATAACAATTAACAACTATACCAACATGCTCATACGGGTTCTACAATTTGAATAAAATAACTCAAAAATTAATCAATGCAATAATTCTAACATGGTTTTAAACTAAAAATAAATCAAAATAACTAAAAAAGTGGGCAACTAAGAATCAACTCTGCAGTGGGTGTTGAATGTACCTCATCATTGAATATGCAACTATGCGGTTATGTTAAAATAGAGTTAAATTATAAAATAATTATTGCATATTGCATAAAAAAAACAATTCTGAACGGAGATAGTCTGTTAACCTTTAATATTACCATGTATATTGAACTAGCCATTTTTAATGCAATTTATTACTATGGTAATTTATTTTATGGTAGGTTAAATTAGATTTTTCCAAAAATATCTCATTTATAAATAATTATAATAATTATTATAGTATCTAAATATTAATATTGTATATTATATTGTTATTAACTTTTCAATCAAACCCACCTTACCGTAAAATGTGTGAATAGCTTAAAATTAGTAAATATATTTGGAAAATGTCAATATATATCATAGTAAAATATAATAAACAATAATTTGTATAGGTACATAAAATATTCAAGACTCCACAAATAATATTTTTGAATAACTACAAAATAACTTTCGATAAAATTGTTATCCTTCATTTTTAAACATCCACAATTTCGTCAAAAATTGAATTTAAAATGTTTTTTGATAAACATTGTGATTATTTATTTTTAGATTTTTGGGTTTCACTAAAAATAAAAATGTTATACACTTTTAGGCGATACCCGTTTGCGTGCATTTAACCTTTTTTGCGACTCGTTTACGTACAAATGTACAACTCGATTGCGCACACGAATTTTTAATACCTGTGATAAATGGCCAAAAACGTAGGACTCGTTTGCATACATAAACTATAGCAAAAGTAATATGTAAGACATAATTTTCTTTACGTCTTGAAGAACCATGCTACTACACGAAATAAAACGACTCGTGTCTCGATAACATCAAACGTTTGACTAAATATTAGGCATATATAGTAACATCCAGCGGTCGTCAATAACGCATACATTTATCTAAAATCGCATTTATCGTTTAGAACCGCACACCAGTTAATCAAAAACTTTTGAGATTACGTGTATCTTATCGAAATTTGCACTGCAAGTTACTATATAAGTCTAATTTAATAGTTGTACGCAAACAATTCCTCATTTTTCAGGTCAAAATTTGTATTAGCCGGGTTTTTAAGTTTTTCGATGTACGCAAACGAGTTGTTAGTTTACAGGTAAAAAATTGTGTACTGTGCGCAAACGAGTATCACCGACATTTTTAACTACAAAATAGTTTACACTTTACAGTTTAAGATTGTTTGCAATATAATGAACAATTGGATGATGAGATATATATTAGTTATACTTATACATAAAAGCGTAACATAAATTACTTATGTAAAACCTCAGTTAGGAGGGCAATTAGAAGACAAATTAATTTTGAATGTTTATGTATTTTTAATATTCTTACATTTTTATTGGTACAACTTAATATGTAGAATCTTGTACCCATTACATTTTTAAGCTCTTTTGCTAAAATTGTGTATCAATACAAATGCATATGATTCGCTTAAAATTAGTCTTAATATTTTTTTAATTTTATTAAGTATAGAAAATGGTTATTTAAGTAACAATGGAATGTTTCAAATGTCAACTACAAATAAATTTTGAATTACAACGAAAAAAACTAAAATCTTTGTTTTACAGATGATAATTCAATTTCGTTTAATTGTAGATTTACGATCACCTTATTTTTTATTTCATTATTAACAACTTATGAGAAATCTTATATTTAATTTCCTAGTATTTTGGTCAAGCAAAAAAATTGTATGCCATTATGATTTTGGCGTACCTTGTTCAGGTCTAGAACTCACCGTTAAAATTTCAACGTTAAATGATTTTTGTCATACCATAAAAATTAAGATAATTTGATGAATTACGAAAAAAATGTAAGTCTAATAATTATAAATTGCTATGAGAAAAACTTTTAAGAAACCTTTTATTAAATTTTGAAGATTTTTGACGAAGAAAAAAATGATCTCTTATGGGAGGCCAATTCAAAATCTTAGCTACACCACTGATCACACTTAGGGTTATATCTGCTTGTACATACTACATAATATCAATAATGGTTTTAAAAAAAACTAGTTTTTAACTAGTTCGTTGTGTATGGAAATATAACATATTACTAATATAGTATAGTAGTATACCTTATATACATATTACTGATAAAGTGATAACCTGCTATCAAAACACTTTTATGTATAAAATAATCCATCTTATAATTATTAAAATGTTGTAATAAATATTAAAAATAAAGAGGTACCTAAATATAAAAAAGTATCAAAATATATATGTTTGTAATAGGTATGTGTACATTTTATATTTTGTATTATTTTCAATAGGGTCCTAAAACTATAGGTTATAAAATTATTTTTAATGTTTTAAGGTAGATTCAATTTAAATATTATTTGTAATACATTATTACATAAATATTTTATAATCATGTAAAATAGTAGGCATAATGCCTATTATATAATATATCCAACATGAACTTTAAAAAAACCTGTTTTATTTTAAATCGAGATAAACACATATTTTAAATTACTTCAATTTGGAGTTTTTATATTTTTATCTACGTATCTCAAATTACAAAACAAGAATCTTATTTGATAGTCATGATTAGACTTTGATTAGAAACTCCAAATAGTCATGATTTGTATTTAATGCTTAAATATCACGTTCAAACGTTTGTATATATATATATATATAAATTACTTATACATTCGACCAATTTAATAAGATAAGTTCATACACTAACAATTAAAAATCACTTAAAATATCAATATAGTTATTGTTTTACGAAGATCACAAAACATCAAATAATCCACAAATAAAAATTATAGTTGATCAAAATATACATTTATAGTTATTAAAATATACCTTTATAGTTATAAGGACTAAAAAATGTGAAAGATATCTACACCAGTTCATTATTTGATAGATATAACAATAATAGTATATAGTCTGATCAGTATGAAAAATTTGATGGTAAAAAAAAAGAATATTGACTATCATAATTGTTCAAATATTAATTATTTTTGAATTTGTTTTATTTATTGTTATACATGTAACATGTGTGATGTACCTATACGAAAACGTATTCAAAATAATTGCATATTATGGCAGAAAATATTTCCTAGAGAATAATGATTAATGAGCATTACTTTTATTATTTTCAGTAGGTATGCTGTATATTTAACATGCTATTCAGTTACTAGTTTAGGAAAATATCTAAAAATTAAAAATTAACTTCGTCGACAATACCTAATGTCTATAAATTTTCATTTATTTTAGATGAAAGAAAAACTATGTTTAACAATACCTATATATGATATTTATGAATTATGAATATTAAGATGTAAAGCCTTAAAATGAGTAAGTATAGTATACAGTAAGTTAGCGCACCTATAGAAACATTATTTTTAATTTTAATTCTTCATAAAATTTTAGCATAAAAACTATAATACTTTAAATAAAATAATAAAATTTACTAATCTATTATAAGATTCTCAACGTTCCTCCAATGTCAGGTTTCTTTACTCTGTGAATCATGTATTTTTATTCTCATACACTACATAATGTACTTACTGTTCCACATATTTCAACAATTGTGCAATACAAAAAGTTACAATTCTACAAATAAAAGTTTAGAATCCAATAGCACATAAGAAACTAAAGTATTTGGGTATATACTTATTTAAGTTAAATGTCTATTACATTAAGAGGATTCAATACCACGGTGTTCTATCTTTGTTTAACACTCGCGCAATATAGGATTTTAAACGGGTTCTTTGCCTTGTCCAATACCAGTTGATCTAATGAAGGGATAAGAATCTAAAAACAGATTTAAATTTTTCATCAAGTCTACTTGAAATTGACTTTTCCATATTTTTTATTTATTAATTTTAACTTCTCAAAAAATTGAAATACGTCAATTTTTTAATTACTCTTTTTCAATATAACGTTTTTTAGGAATTTGAAGGATAATATCTAAAATGTGGGGAAGTCGATTTCAAGTAGACTTGATGACAAATTAAAATTTGTTTGCAGAATTCTTACTGCTTCATTAGATCAATTGGTATGTTTGCCAAAAACATGTCTAAAATACTATGTCACGCGCGTGTGTTAGACAAAGATAAAATAAAATCACAGGTAGAATGCCCTCTTCGTTCCTCTTAAAAAGTTATACAATATGACATGGATCCTATAATTTATGCTTCCTAGTATCTACATTTTCAACATAATTAAAATATTTAAAAACATTTTCATAATTACCTACAAAGTATACAATTCAAATACATTTAAAATAACAACCATGTTGTTTACTATGCTACGAACTATTAAATTTAAAAAAATTAAAATATTTATTACATGATTGAAACAACTTACCATTGCTATTCCGTAGTTCAGCTTATAGTCTTGTCTGTACCTTAATAGCCACCATCATACACTACACTAAGTTATAAGTAGGTTACGGTTCGAATGCTTCTGGCGTTAATAACGATAACACATACTAAAATCATTAGAACAATATCTATATGTATACCTGTATGAATTGTATTTGATTGAAATGACATATTTCAGTTTTTAACGCAAACTGACCAGACTATTGTTTATCTTGAAAAAAATATTACATTTTCTTCCTAATCGACAACTGTTCAAGATACGCCTAGTAAAAAAATCAAAAGAATGTCAAAACTTGGAATTTTCACATTTTTAGAGTACTATATGTATATATAAATAATTCGATTAACGTTTTTATCAATAGCTAGTAATGACACTGTATCAAACTTTTTTAAACACAAGGACACCATATTATATTACTATGAATTAAATCATAATAAAATAAAATATACTTCAATTTTTAAGGATTTTTCTACCGGTTGAATATAATGCCAAGTAGATCAAATAAATTATTAAAAATGCGATTTCTTATTAGTTATAAAAATAGTTACAACCAAAAATATACATAAATATTAAATATTATAATAATTTACAATATAATAATAATTATAATATATAATTATATATTATTGTTATATTATTTATAATATTATTATACATATTTTAATAAGTAATAAGTATAGGTATAGTCATAGCCACGTAGGTACTTCCATTTGAAAACATATATATTTAATTATTTAAATATAATTAATGTAAACCAATTGTTTATTTGTTGAAAAAGATGTTGAACAATTTTAAAGAAATAAACATTTTTTATAAGTTGGACAAAAAATTACAAAAAACTCCTGGAAATCCGTCATTGCATAGAACAATTATCAGGATAATTTATGTTAAAAATCAAAGCTAGGCATCAGATGGTTATATTTTTCAAGGTTAATTAATAAGGGAATAATGGAATATCCTTAAAAAAATAAAAAAATAATATTTAAATTGTTTGCCAGGTATTAACCTGGTCCCTGGACAAAATATTATACTACTACATAAAGAATCAAGCTGCTTATGTCATATAAATAATTTAATAACATTCTGACCGTTTTATTTATAAGTATATACCTAATGGCTAATAGTTTTCGATTTAGTCTGTTTGTCTGTATTTAATTGTAATATTAATTGTAAGTGTACATCTTATAAATCTGGAAATATATCTTAATGATAATAAAGTTTAACCATATGCCTTAGTTAATTTCAAGATTTAAAAATCCATTCAGAGTTATTCAAATTTCAACCTAGTTGTAAATATATGTATAAAAACAAATTTTTTAATTATTTCTTTTAAAAATTTCTAAAATTTTGTCTGCTGAGTTTTTTCCTACCGTCATCCATATAATGTTTGATATTTAGAGTTGCTCGAGTTCGTTTGTATATTAACGTATAGTGTCACTGTATAATTTGTATTATTTTTATTAATTGTGTAGATTATGTATATTGTCATAGAAAAAAAGCTGGAAAAGTCACTGTCATAGATATCGCGAGTGAACTTAGTATATCTTAGTCAATTCACTTAGATTCAGTAGATCGCTGCATTATAGTGGTTGTATTGTTAAATACGCTTATTAAAAAAAATATGTAAATATGTATTTTCAATATTTTTTATTATGTTAAAAACATCTTTTGTATTTAATTTCAAGCTTTTTCATAAAAATTTAAAAACTGTATCATACTAGATAAATCGAAAAAAAACTTTTAAAAAATTCAAACATTTTTTATATCAATAAATATCAAAAATAGCGCCTAACATACATTTTGAAATTATATTATGTCTAGAAATGACCTATTAATATGAACGTTTGGTGAAGATTTCAAGTCCAGAGTTTTTTAATTTTTAACTATTACATAAAAACAAAATCAATTTTTTCAATAATTGGTTTAAAAGAATATTCCCGTTTTTTCTAATTTTATTTTGTAGGTTTTTCCTGATTATTTTGAAATGTACTGAAAATTTAAAACTTTCGTTAAAACAAAAGAAAAACTTTTGACGTTTCGAAGTATTAACTAAATCCAATTTGTTACCAGACACGGAAAAACCACTCTTAATGTTGAAAATATGAGCATTTTTACTTCTCCTAAAGCTGACATCAGATACAGAAAAACACATGATTTCAAAACTAATATATTAATCACTCTTCTCAAAATCTAACATAATATTGATTTGTTGTGAGCTTAATAATCCAGATATCCAGAATCTTCCAATACAAACAATAAAATGAACTGCAAAAATCAATTTAGTTTTTGTGCAAATCAATTTTATTGACACTTTCAATTTCTGTAAATGTTATATCAGTATGATATTATGTAATCATGGTTTATGATATAACAGATATTAGAGTACTCATTTAAAACGAATAATTTTTCAACTTATTTCAGGTATATAAAATGTAATTTAATCCTGCAGTGATTGTATCGACTTACTTTGCTGTTCATACTTTTCATTGTTTACAATTCTTTTTTTAAGGTACTAAGTACCTAAACCTACCATGTATCAATAATATTATTGTTTATTGAATATAAATGAGTATTTTTTAATTTTTTAATCGTAACAATATTTGATTTATAATAATTATACTTTTACACAAGACGGCTAGACGATTAATTATCATCACATTCATGATTTTTCATCAAGGATCAAAGACGTAATTAAGAGCGTTTTATTTGAAGGGGGGGGATATTAAAATAAATATTCATGACAAACTAGATGGGGGGGGGGGGTTCTGCCCATCCATATATTTTTTAACTATGAATTCACCACATATTAATGTTTATAAGTTATATTTATAGTTCTCTATACAAATTAACTATGAACAAAACCGTAGGGTGACAGTTTGTACTCAAAGTTGCTAAAAACAATGAACAGCTCGATGGTTTGCGTTCTTATAACATATTCGTACGATGTCTCCAAGTTAAATTTTTACTTTAACATTATGTTTCAGGAATTGTGGTTGTACCCATTATCCACTATATTTATGTATGTAGTAGATACATAGCCTAGTGTGATGGTTTATAATTAAATATTGAAGATAATATGGGACAAAGATGAAAGTGAAATCGATAATTTATTTTGACAATATCATGGTTATTGTTTAGTGAGTATTATTATCTAAACATTGAACATTTAAAATTTTTTATTTCGTAATAATTTATAAATTTGTATTTAAACTTCAAATGTATATAAAACAACAATATATAAATAGAGGGACTCAATGACACACAATTGACACTGTTTTGTAGGTTTAAAACATTTTACAGTGTCTCACCTAAGTTAGTTTTAAATTACAACAGTCCCCAGATACTACAGAAGTCTCAGGCTATTTTAAATGCATATGTGATAATATGGTTTATATTACATCAATTATAAAATACCATAAACTTTTAAAAAAAAATCTATTTGTACAGAAGTATATAAATTCTTCAAAACATTTCTTCTAACCAGGTATTATATTTGAAAACACCTAATTACAATTGCAATCACATTGAGAAGAATTCCGTAAACAAATCAATAGATAAATGCGATATTAATTAAATAGGTACTTGACAATATTATACCTAATGTATCCCAATTTTACTATCACTAATTTAAATTTCATAGATTAAACACTATAATTATAATATAACTATGATTTTGCTGTGGGTTCCTACTATTTAGTATTAACATTCCGAAAATCAATAAACACAATAAAATATCCACAATGCCTTTAATAATTAATATCCTCGGGAATCGCTTTATGTAATTAAATATTACATTTTATAGTCTTGTGAATATTTTTGTTACAATAATTTTTGGGAAGAACAAAAAATGCTCAAAATTCGAAAACCTTTCTGCTATGTATGCACAAAATTAATTGTTCTTATTCAATCAAATCAAATCAAATGCGCACTATGAACTACACAATTTTAAAACTGGAGAACATGGTCTGCTGGTATTGTAAGTTTTTAAGTTTTCCTTCCTCGCCATTGAGTATATTTTATTGTAATGGATGCGTCAAACCCCTATTTGTAAGATTAATTAATTAACTAAATTAATAAAATTGAACATAAAATGCTCAAATAAAAAAATGATTATTATTTTATATTTTTCAACTGCAAAAAAATGTATATAAATAGTATCTAATTTTACACTTTCGAGCATTTTGATAAAAAAAAAAAAATTTTTAACATTTATCAACATATACCTATACATCAAAAAATAAAAGTAAAAACAGAACAAATCAAAACGAGCCAAAATATTTTAATAATTTTATCTCGTCTATAAAACCGTATTATAATTATTTAGTGAACATTTCGAGTGTCTGCGACATAACTTTAAGCTTAACCAAAAAAATAAAATCAATTTTGGCCAAAAACTTATGTTTCGTAAATATTATGTTATCTGACTGTTTTTAGTTGGCTTAAAAAAAATTAAAAAATTACTGAGAATTTCCAACCTTTTAACAAGGTAGGTGCTTAAAAGATCTAATTTTCTACCAGAACCAACCTCAAAGATAATGATTGAAACATTTTTTCTGCTTCAAAAACATGGTAATCACAAAAAAAACCAACAAACACTTCGCTGTAAAACATAACTACTCTCTTCACTCAGAATCTGGAAAACTTACTTGCTGTAACGTTGGGTATAACCTGAACGATTATCGAATACCTTCACAAATCGGATAACGTGAATTCACGAAAAAGCGATTGTTTTAACTTTTAACACATTATATTTGTAATTAGTTGAATTGGTACCATAGTACATATACCTATGTTATATGCATTGTGCATGTTGTCCGTATGAATTATAAATTTTAATTACTCATTAATTGATTTTTAAGTGAACGAGCCCCGAAGGTGTCTGATGTTTATAATCTAAGACATTTTCACTCTTGTATATTGGTCTTTGGTTAGCATTTAAAAAGCCCAGCTCGGGATCGGATCCTCACAGTCGGTGACTCTCGGTATCTGCAGCAGCACAACCAGTACAATTATTTTAAAGTACAACAATGACAATGACTGTGTCCGTTAGTACCAATATTAAAATATAATACGCAGTATTTTTTATGTAACGGAATATTATTGCACAGTTGCAGTTTTTCTTTACGATTTCAGATATTTTGTCACTGTGGATATAATTGCGTCATACAGAATAATATTATATTATTATAATATATTATGGTTTCGATATTTATTTTCCGCAGGTGCGAATCATAGCGTTGTCGGTGTTGTTGTTGGTCAACTACTGTGCTTTCTCAGCCGCGGCGCCGGCGACTAGTTTGACCAAGCCCAAAACGTACCTGGTGAGACATGACAACGTCTTGGATGCAAAAGGCCAGTTCATGTTCGTGTAAATATATTTTTGATTAAATAAATTTCTACAAGTATAACGTTTCAAAATCCTAACCTAATCATCATTGTCTCAAAAGCGCGAGCAAACAAATTACAGATTTTAGACTAATTATCAGGATTGGAATTTTATAGTATTTGTATATTTCTAATTAATAAAATGCTTAAAAAATAACAAGGGTAAGTTTAAAATTTGATTCATAATTCAAAGGACTGAATAATTTTATTTTGCAAATTTTTCAGATTTTAGTGCTATTACTGGACTTTTTGAGATATTTTTGCATTTTGACCTGTTTATCAATCAAAATTGGTGACATTTTATAAAATATCATTTTAATAAATGATTTTTTGATATTGTCTAATTTTAAAAGTACCTAAATATTAAGTAGATTAAGAAATCAGACAAACTACACGGTCACGCTGACGTGATGCGAACAGCGGTCTTCGTTATATTTTCATAATACCTATTTGGTTTAATTGTAAACTCTTGTCATCTGCTTATTTCAATGGGCCCCCTTTTTGTCATTATTCATTAACAACAGCTGTATTTATCATAGAACGATTGTTGAAAGCTTTGTATACCGCATTATTATTGTCTAATGTATACAAGTATTGAAGAATACAAATCTTACAGTGTTACTACACTATAGTTGTGTTTTTGGTTAAACGTGATTTTGTGGTTATTCTTTGTAGCATTTTAACTTGCATTTGATTTTGTTTTAAAATGCCGAGTTTTGCATATTTTAATTTAATAGTTATGTTAGTGACACAATATTTAGCTTCGACGCTGTCTTCGGGTACCTATTAGGTACTGTATTACCTATGAATTATAATTAATTGTATTAATTATTAATTTATATATAATATAAATTACTACAAGGCTCGTAAACCATATCGGCACAATAATGGTGACAAAATGGTGTGCAGTGGTGTAACCTAACCGGTATTATACTTGGACCACTGAATACGAACAACATAATATATATATCGAATATTATCTTTGTCCACAATGTGTTGGTAAAAACATTAAAATCACCGGTTTTATTGTTTTCAACAATAAAAAGACGTGGGAAAATGTGCTTAAAAAAACTATATACCTATATACCTACGTTTAATCCATTATCCATACGTTACAGTATAATTGTTTACGGTAGTTGCTGGTAGGTACCTATACATAATATATTTTTATAGTTATAGACCCTCAAATAATACGCATTGTCGAATTTCAGTTATGCGCTCAACGACGGAACGAGTCAGACGAAAAGAGGAACGCTGGTACAGAACGACGATGGAACCGGTTTCGTGATGAACCAAGAGGGGTCGTACTCGTTCGTCACCCCAGAAGGCGTCAACGTAAAAATGTCGTACACGACCGAAAAGAACGGTTTCGTAGTGAAGGGATACCCTCTTTAACATTAAATACAATTTTTCGAATTCATAATAATTAGTTATGTAATATAAGCTGCGTCTATAGAGTATAGGTACAACACACATATTCACACATTAAATAATAATAATGTGTTTTTTCCAGTACATTTCTAATATAATATTTTTATTGATTTTCTACGTTTATTCACCCATTTGGATACCTAACACTACGCTCAGGTAAGAATATATTATTACTATAATATATTAGTCACCCGTTTGAAAATAAAATGTGCCCATAAGTAGGTAATACTAGGTATATTATTATTTGCTATTTATTAAAAATATAATTCAAACATATTATACTTGTTTTTATTTGGATTTATTTATACTAAATTATTGAGACCAATAATAATTAATAATTAATAGTAATATCAAAACGACGAAATCTTTAATTTCCAAATATTGCATCGTATTATGTTAGTTCTTCACCAATGCGGGCATACTAATCGGCTATAAATAGTTGTCATAGTTATATTTAATGTATATTAATTAGAAGGTACACCATCATTCAATTCATTTGTCTTTACAGCTAATGTGGTAAAAAGATAAGCTTAAAAAATATAGAGTCAAAAATCAGTAGTAATCCAGCAGCATACCGAGTGCCTCTAGGTTATAAATAATTAGGAAATATTGTATAAGCGCGTTATTCATTTTATTTTTGTATTTTAAATATTATTAGGTATATAATATTTTTCTTTAGAATTTTAAGTTGAAAAACAACAAGACTCCGAATAAGTCGATAATAATATTAAATATACGCGCCAAGTATAAAATGGATATGTAATTAGGTATGTTATATTATTAATATATTTTCTAATATTAGTATATTACGTAGACATTATATTTTGGAAAATTAGTGCAGTTTAAAGCATATCTACTTATCAAAATATTAAATATCAGCAATTAAATTAAAAATATAATCATGCTCGATGTAAAACAAAATGTTTAAATAAAATAATGCGATTATAAAATATGGTTATGCACCGTGTACGCAGATTAGGAATATATAATTTATAGATAATCACGTTTCTATGTTGTAACAATTATGAAGTGCAAAAATTTACAATAAAAGCTATAATCTTAGTTGAATATGAATGAAACACTATCCCTGTATATATCAATTACATTTCCTTATTAACATTTCAAATTAAATGTAATATTATACAATAAAATAATTAAATATTAATGTGCTATAGGTAGATATTTTATTTTTTATTTTAAACTAAGTAAATATGTGTAAATTTACAGTGTAATTTTTAACGTAAAAAAACTACTATTTGCATTAACATGTTTGTAAATTAGGTATTTAAAATAGAGGTAGGTACGTACAAATATAAATATATTTTTCCTTTCAACAATAATTTCTAATCTGGCTAGTTCTAAAAATTATATTTAAACAGTTTACATCATCGTTTTTAATTTCATACATTGGAGCAAAATATTTTTCCTAAACGTTAAAATTACACATATTTCAGATTAATGATTTTGTATATGAACACTGTGTCCGGGATTACCTTTCTTGTTGTAAGCTCGGTCCTGCAATATCATGTTAGAAAAAGGTTGATAGTGCCGTTTAGCCGATAAAATCACATAAAGTATATAACTTGATTTAATCTCCAGACAACTACAAATAATATTCTTATCGTGTACTACGTCAATAATCACTTAAACACTAAACAAATATAAAAATACCAAAGTACCGATGTATAGTCATTAAATACCTCCACAGAAATAAAGAATAGTTTGCATGGTTTGAAAATAAGTAATTTTTAATAAAAAAAATCTTAACCAGAGTTGTTTCCTCGAACTCATGGTCATGATTTAGGTAGGTACTTAGGATATAATTAGTAATTATTACGGATTATCAAAAATAAAAGTAATTTGGACCATTGAGTAGCCCACCGGACAACCAGGATATACCCGGTGACCAGCATTGCTTAAACTGGGTTCACAACTGCCCGTGTCGTGTCATGTCGTGTAAAATACTTTTTTTGGTTGGTTTACCAAAATGTGGTTGTAAAAATATGATCGTGTCGACCAACACGATACCGCGAATACCTTGAAGTTGAATATATTCAACTTTTGGTCGTGCTGGTAACAATGTTCACACTGTGGTAGTGTGGTTTATACCTTAGATCATATACGTATATGATCTAAGGTTTATACGTTATCTATTATATTTTGATTAGAAAAAACCCGCGTGAAAATTTGATAGTACCACGGTACCATGGTAGAGTTTATGGTTATCTAGTTGGTAACGTCCTGATTAGGAACGTCCTCAAAGACTGCAAAAAAAACACGACACGACACGATACGGGCAGTTGTGAACCTAGCTTAAAGCTACACAAAAAGTGGCCTATCGGCCGTCAATTTATAATTCGATAATTGTATGATGAATTTAATTGTTGGCTTTTATATGTTTTGTGTCTAAATAACTAAATGCTAAAAGCCAAATGGATAACCTTAGATTGTTTTCTACTCTTAAATATCTAAAAAATATAATGAGAAACTCATTGACTAACGATAATCTAGAAGCATTTAGGTTAATGTGAATAGAAAAAACAATTTTGATAGAACTAGGTAATGATATAGTATTAATGAACTGAGTACTAAAATTTACAGTAAAGCACGATTGAGCATATAATCTTTTTAGCAACGCGATTGAGCATAGAATATTATATGTCACGTTGCCGAAATGTTGTAATTTATTTTTTTCACGTATTATTACACCAATTATTATGATACAAAACTTAAACGAGCAGCGAGCAGTGAGCTGAGCCAAACTTTATCGACAGACATTGTCGATTAATAAATTAATTCCGGAGCAATAAGTATTAACTTTATCCTTAATATACTACGAGTTACGGACGTTTTAAACATTATTAGTTTTGGGAGAAAATAAAAGATAATTAAGATACAATTCCAAAATTATTATAGAAATAATATCAATGTTTGATAAACAGATTTACTATTGACTATGAAATCAAGCTATTTCATTAATTCGTACAATATTTTGATTTTATTATTTTCATAACTATTCCTATTATTATTATTATCAAACAGATTTATGAAATAAATTAGACTATTATTGGCTATAAATTTACGAGTATGTTATTATTTTAATTCGTACCATATTTTTAGTTATGATAATTATTTAAATAAATATTTTTTTGTATAATATAGGTAGGTACCTAGTTAAAAATTAAAAATGGCGACGTTGCAGAGATTTTTATGCTGAATCGTGTAGGTTTTCTTTTGTATTTCTATATCCTTTGATACGCTGACAAATGTCTCAATCGTGTCTCAAAAAAGATCTTATATACTCAATCGTACGCTCAACCAAAGTTTAAGTAAATTGTTATTGTAATTATTTTAGTTATTATTATTTGTTGAACATTTAGGTGTCTTAAGGATAAGTTTTATTTTATATTGAATAATAGGACATAATACAAATTGTATTTGTTATTTGTTTGAAACATTTAACACCGTTAAATTGGTAGATTGTTCAAAGCTAAAACTAAATGCAATTATTAACTTTTATATAAGAAGTTCCAAAAAATAGGTGTCAATAACATATTCTACTTAAAAAATATTACATCCTAAAGTAATAGGAGTATATTGGTATAATAAATTATATATATTTCAAGCGTAGAGAAACGGAGTAGAACAATAAAATTGTATTGTTATTTTGTATCAACCGTTACTCATCTCTAATCATACAATCAAAACTTCATAATCCACAAAATAATCAACTATTGGTTCAATAATCGATGTATTTTGTATTTAACATGCTCTAGTTGTATTCAGAATTTACGAAATTACGAGTAGTTATAAGTAAATTGTTGGTAAATAGAAAAAATATATTTTGAAATGTATGCTTAATGTTAAATTAAATAAAACAAGTTACATCGTAATATAGATAATATTATGGTAGAGGAAAGGAAATATATTTATTTTTTTTCAAATCTTAATTATACGTTCCAAATGTTTTAATAATTACTCTGTATGTTTTATTAAATGTAGGTACAGTAATATCTATACGTGGTTGATTCTTCGTTACGACTATATACTACAACTAAATAATCAGTTTAAGATAATAACAATATAAAATGTGCATGTGGGCACTAAATCTGCTACAATATAATAATGATACTATGGAGAATGGTCATAGACTTTCCGGTTAAGCTCTGGCAGGGACGTCGTTGCTAGATTCGACAATCTTGAAACCTTCCTTGTCGGCTGTGTAAGTCACCGTAACTTTTATGCCTTCGGGAGAGATGTACGAATATGAGCCCTTCTGAATCAAAACGTAATCGTCTCCTTCGTCGTTCAATACCAACGTTCCTTCTCTAGTCTGTGATGTCCCGTCATCCACCTGATAGCTGAAATGCACATCGTTATATATTATTATTATATACCATCGATTTACTCTATAAAGTGTAAAGAGCTTCAACAAGAATAGTAACCCACATTTTTGGGGCTTTTACTTTAATAACGCATTTATTCAAATTCAAATTTTTGGAATTTTCAACTTCTTAAGTAAACTTAAACACAATTTTTCATATACATACATATATATTTTAAATGTACAGTGAAACTTCCATATAACAAACTTCCATCTAACGAAATGTTCTATTTAACGAATTATTTTTGAAAACCATGACCTTCGTAGTTAATTACACGTAAATTTATCTCCAAATAACGAATCTGATGTTTCTATATATAACGAAATAATTATTTGATAAAAACTGGTTTTTGTAAATGTTGTAACGTTAAGTTATTTTTTCCTAATATAACTTAATTTGTTTAAAATATATTTTGTTTTGTATAGATAAAAATTAAAAATTAAAATCAGTTATTTGTATTCTCATTGAGTAGGTTTATAATGTATATTGGGTAATGTGTATTATGTATTGTATATTTGTATACTTTGCAATGTACAATATATTATACTCAATGATTCTATTTATAATTTTTCTAAGTGTATACTTCTAGTATTTGAATACTCAACTGTAGACTGTCGACGTTTTAAATGCAGCAATAAATAGTTCTCAATAGGAATTAAAATAATGTATATAAAATTAATAGGTAGGTACAACTTTAAATAGATTTCCATAAAATATTAGTATCTCACCCAAGCATGTTAATTTGAAATCTCTCAACAATAATATTAGTGTTCCAGTTCGACGTCAAAAAAGATATTGATGCCTTCGTCTCTTGAAAAATTAACTAACCAAGAATGTACCTAAATAGTTAATAATTTCAGTTAATTGTTTCTATCATTGGTTTTGGATGGCCTCCCTTTTGTTATTTGTTCTGTCAATTACTTTAATATGTATTCTTTTTACTATATATTAATATATTATTACCATTGTGTGTATTAATGTATTTAGTATTATATACTTAAAAATATTACTTATTGATCTTCATAAAAGATTGAAAAATATATTCAGTTTAAAAAGGTTAACTAATTTTTAATTATGTTGAGTTATTATTGTTATATTTAACTTGTAACTTTTGCAAGTTTAAAAAAATAAAAGTAACTTTAAACTTTCAACTTAACTTACATGTTATATATTAAATTTAACTTCATAAGTCAAAAAAAATAGTTAGCTTGTCCAGGCTTGGTAATTAATATTAATATTAAAAATAATACATTTGCTCAACTATTTACTGTAAAAAGAATCGTATAAAAAAAAAAAAGAAAAGAATTTGGTATTTCCACAGTAAGTCTTACTCTTTAGACTGTATACAAAATCAAATTATCTGAAAATATGGAAATAAGTACTATTCTTAAAAATTTTAAAAATCTGAATTTGAATAAATGTCATGATTAATAGATGAAATGGAGGTAGCTTAGTGAGTTTTCTTACAGAAACCCTCTTTATTTAATAGGCAGGTACCTACAAAATGTTAATATATTTTTCAATATAGGTATGTGATGAACTTTGTTTACAAAAGATAGTGAAACGATAATACACTTTGATTTTTTACTCATAACTACTAAGGACCTTATTTTATTGCCATCATCAATATTAAATAATAGTACCTAATCAGAATATCCTATAAATCTATGAGATAAAAAAAAAACCGTGAGTATATTAATTTATTAACTCTGTAACTCACTTGAGGCTAAACTGTCCGCTATTATCGTAGACGTAGTCGTTTCTCAATAGTTGCGCTATCGCCGGGGTCTTTGGTTTTTCCGTCGGATACGTGGACACCACAGCAGCTGCTGCAGTGGTCGACCATTGTGAGAAGACAAACACCGCCAAAACTAGAACCTGTAATATCGACGGCACAAAAAGAAAGTTTATTTTGTATTTTTTATAAAATAAATTATTATTATAGTAATTTTATAATTACTTTATTGTTTATAACCGTAACATTTAAATAATTGGCTTACCGCGATTGTGTTCATTTCGTTTTTCATTAATCGGTGAAATAAAAAAATGAAGATATACGTATAAGAATGTCTAATAGTGGTGGTTCCAGTAACTGAACTGACTGGGTAAACAAAGTACGTATCGGTTTATAAAGGTTTTTTTTTTCGATAACAAAAATACCTTATTTTTCGAAAGGAAATATGTAGACACATTAGGTCAAACGGCGTCTACATCGCAGATTTAAAAACATTGATTAGTTTCGTCTACATCACTTATACTTAAAAAACCATTAATTTGTACCCGTGATTCCCCTGCTATGCATGCAGTGGTATTTTAAATTGTTCTCTGACCTCCAACTTGATAATATTTTTATTCGACCCGTCTAAAATAATATTTTATTGAGTCGAATATTAATAAACATCACATACCTATGTAATAAATTAGCCTACGAGTAATATGAAAACTAGTACACCAACTCGTAAAAGAAATATAATTTATATTATTATAATAATCGTTTAAGTTATAAATTGGTGATAAAAACCTTTTGATTAAATCCTAAGCTAACTTTGGTACCAAACTTATTAAAATCAACAATGTCGTTTAATTAATCACAAAACATTAGTGGGAAATTGTATAGTATAATATATTATATTAATATTTCAATAATTTGAATACGATCACTGTTGAATATATTATGATATAATGATTGCACTGATTGCGAGTATATTATTAAAACAGATACGCATAGGGGAAATAATAATATATTATCATACTAATATAGCATTTGTTATACATATTATTATATTAACTATAATATTATTAACATTTATCTTAATAAAAACAGCAATATACGACAATATCAATTTACTTTCCTTGGATCCGTCACCACTCTCACAGAACTAGAAACTAGAAAAGTTCTAGTGTTTCGTATATTATTTTTATGCCAAGAACAATTGTATAAGTCTTATAAACATATTAGCGCAATTAAAAATTAAAAATTTATATTCCATATGATTTTTATTGCATTTTATACTAAATCGTAAATACTTGATAATTTTTTTCAAATTCGAGATACTATAAATTTTTTGGGAGACGTATTAATCGACGATTATATTATATAGTTGCACTTATACCATAATTAATTCTAGATAAATATATTTAGTCTAGAATAAGTTATAAACTTATAACACATTTAAGGGGAAGGGTGTGAAAAACGAATCTGCACATCAGTAGTATAAATACAATGTTGTTATTCTTAAACATATTTTTTTATTTCTACAAACTACTAGGTAGGAGCAATATGATGACAGATTTAATCATTTTGGGAGATAGATTTCGTATCCCAATGATGATCTTTACTTTGCATGGTATATACTATAACATTATACATATTATAATATAAGTATATAATATTCGCAATCTTGAATGTATTATACAACCACACATAATAGTAATTAACTCATAAATAATAATAAACGTAACTCGCAGGTAAAAATATTTTCTATTCAAACTGTATTTCAGTTTATTTACTATGGAAAAAACCAACAAATATTTAAGGTAAAAAATATACGGCTACATAAAATAATATTGGGGGACGGTGTAGCCGAGTGGATAAGGCGTCGGTTGCGACGCGCACCATCGCCGGTTCGAACCCGGCTACCGATGGTTTTTCGCTCCGGGCAAGTCACGGTGTCTGGAGTGATAGGCCGCCATCCCCCGCCCGGGCATGGCAGAAACCTACGGGTGCCCAATCAGAATTCTGCCAAACACCCCCCACGTGTAAAAACAACCTACCAAAATCAAACCCTACCACAACCACAACAAACAGCTAATGGCCACAGTTGCCGGGCTTAAAAAAAGATCAATAAAAAAAAATAAAAATAAAAATAAAATAATATTCAAATAAATAATTGACACAAATATGTAGTGCGCAAATACATCGTTTATTACCTAATATCAAATATTATATTATTGTTGTTTCTAATCTAAAGCCTAATGGTATAGTACACTGAGATTTCTCGTAATAACTCTTACCGTTAAAATAAGAATATAATATAACAGATAATTTATAAATACATTATGATATATCTACTTTAAATCGGTTCTGAGTTGTGTAAGTGAAAAAAATAGCAAATCAATAAAATAATAATATAATATAAAGAATATCACATTTTTTACCTTACGTATATTATTTTTATATTGCACAGTTTTGTCCGTCATGATTATATAATATATTGTTGCGGTAAAATCAGCTGGCTGTCTAAGAAAACGCAACTAATATTATAAGACTAACGGTTAAAATTCGAACGTATATAACATTAGATGCGCATGACTCGATATTGCCGTTAAACGTTATTATCGGGAGATAACGAGAAAATTTGGTTCAAAAGTTTAAGCACGGATTTGACGAGAACGTATATTGGGTGCTTGGTGCTTATCCTATTGCTTTTTCCAGAATCAGAACTAGAAGCAAGTACGTACGGGCTCATGCCACCGACTGGCGCGGTAAGTGAGCTGAAACAAATAAATTGAATATATTAATACAAGTGCAGTTATTATAATAGTTTGATACATATAAATGCTAATAAATGTAATTCGCCAATCGTATCTAGGGGGGAGAGATATAGTGGTCAATGGTCATATCCCCCCCAGACCAAATTTCGTACACAATACAACATGTGTATAATAATATGAATATAATATGTGTATGTTGAATGTCTATTTAAGAAATTTATATCCCCCCCTTGAAAAAAACGTAGATATGCTATACTGTGTATCGCATAACAAGATGAAAATGTACGAGGATCAATAGTAAATTCAGTGTTTGTCAGATGAGTAATATAAAAGGCCTCGGTCGCTGTTTTCCTGTAGGCCCTAAATTTTTTCCCTCATATTTGATGACCTTTGTATCATATTGACAGGGCATGCATAGAAAGAGGTATTGGTGTGTTGACTCTTCCCTAAATGTTAACAAGTTTGTTTACCGACTACCTACTGGCATTAGTGAGAATCAAGAGATAAATAAATATAGGTACGTTTAAATAGATAAAAAAAATCATTCAACCCGCTTCCAAAATAATACATTCTTGCACATTACAATACTTTAGGAGAATGGTATTATTTTATCTTGGGTCAAAAAAAAAACTTGGTATAAAATGGATTAAACATTCCTCTGAGCATAAATTAAAATTAAAATAATCATATTTTAATAAGTACCCTCATAGTTTAATTTAAGAATAAATCCAATCAAGATTATTATAATTTATCAAATTAAAAATGTTGATATTTTTTTAAAACTTAAGTGTGACTACTAGCTAGTGATACATATTACATATACTTAGTGTTAATCAATTTTCACAATAATGTTATCAAGGACATAATTATTTTATAATTTCTATGTATTATTTTTCAACAACGTCAAACGTAATAATTACTTACTAATTACTATTACGTGTCAACTAGTAACTGTTTACTTAACGAGTTACTTCTTATTTCAATTTAACGTAAGCTCAACAAGTTGTTTAATGTTTTCCAATACCACGAATTTACCCGGAACACGTTTGTTTTACTATATTATTAATATAACCCTCTGTTCCAACCCTAAAAAATTATAAACCATGTAAGATACTTCAATATATGTTTAAATAATTTAACAATTAACGATGTAACCTATATTTTTGAGAAAAATTTAAAAAGTGTCAACCACAAATTTTTTTAATAATCAACATATAAAAGCCATAAGAGTAAGACTTTGTATAAAACTAATATTTTATGAAAGAATAACAGGAAATTAATTTAATATTCTTTATAAATAGGTATTTTCACACAACATCCCATAACAAATAATCGTGCAAATACAACAGTCCCCATGTCTCTAGGATAAAATGTAAATTAATAAAACATATTGTACTATTCTTCAATAATTAAGTATTTAAGTACAATATTGCGTGATTCAGAAATAATTATTACTAATAATAATATATTAAACAACTTACAGCATATTCGTATCTTCATCATCTGTAGGTGCTGCTGCCGTGTCCGTGGCGAACACGAACATGATGACCAACGCTACCGAAACCACCACCTAGTCGGTGAAAAATGCGTTAGTCGTATTAATGTTCGAAAATAAAAACAAATGCCTAGTATTTTTTTAGAACAAATAAATCAATAGTGCACGACTTACCACGAATAATTTCATTTTGTATTTTGTTGATGTTGTAAATAAAAGATGAGTGATTTTGATTTTCGGACGTCCGCCGAAGAAGAGACAATAATATAGATATTGGCAGCAAAATACAAGCAATGACTCCAAGTCGACGACTGACGAATGAAGCATTCAATGTCCGACATTTATTTTAGTAAAATAATTGATTAATTGATATAATAACTATGTTATTGAGTATAGTAATATAGTATCTTATCTGCATATATCATTACAAATAGAAACGTCGTTAGGTCAACTGAAATATTTTCAAAGTAGTGCGTCATCTAAGTTGCACAATTATAAATACTTAACGGTCTGTAGTAGATATATCTTTAATAATACGTACTATACATTCAAATTTAGATTAAGAATACTTGTACAGAAGAGGGGGGGGATTAGTTGTAATTTATAAGTATTTTTAATAATTTTTAACACTAGCCATGATACTGTTATATTTATCCCTGAGGCCTCAATTATTTAATAGAATAGTTAATTTGTTTCAAGAACTAAATATAATGTATTTATTCTTTATTTAAAACTAATTATAAAAAATAGAAAATACTTTTGTAAATATTACCAGGGTACCTAGTACCCCTCATTTTCTGTACTAATTTAACCGAGATCTATTTCTTCCCCATTCCATTCCATACATATTCCTTGTTTACACAAATTGTTTTAAACTAACTAAAATAATCTTTAATAGGTATAATATTATTCCTACTGTAGTTAGTAAAATTTCAATAATTGAAGTATGGGTATATTTTAGTGTTTAGTATGATATAATACTATTGAAAAATTAATTATAATTATTATAAATTATTTAATTATAGATACTAAAGCCATGGACTATATAAAATTAAATTAATTAAGAATGTGGTATGGCTTTATAATTGTCCATGAAATAAAATGACTTAAATAATAAATATTTATCTTTTTTTTTGTGTTTGTAAACAAATACACAGTTAATAAATCATAATGGTTAAATACAGCATTCTCGAATAGAATATTACCGCACAGGGTAAAGTAGATGCTAAGTAAATCACATTAGTTTTGCTACAATCGTCTTGGTTAGAGTCAATTGCATATTTTTAAGGTGGCGGGAGGGGGGAGGGTGTTAACGACATTTCCATTTTCACTTTGAAATCATATATAGTTAATTGATTTATTTGTTTTAGGATTGTTATACAGTAATCAATAATTTTTTCAATGATTTTTTTCTCATTAAATTTTCATACTCTTGAATAATTATCAAAATACGCCACTTTAAAGTGTTCCTACTCTCAAATGATTATAAAATAAACATAATAATAAAAGGCGATAGTACAACATAACCTTATACGTTTCATTAATCAAATTAATGACACCAACAATTTATAATTTCGTAAATTATAAATCATGATTGTAACAATATGGCATCTATAAAAATTCCATTAAAGTATGTTGACCTTTGTAATTATTCTTATTGTGGATGCATTTTTTATTAAAATAACACTATAACATTATCAGTAAATGTAATTTACTTATTTTTATTTTCATGCATTTGTAACATTCTTGTCTCATTAAAATTAAGAATAGTTGTTCCTAGTAATAGGAATATAGAATATACATACGAAAGTTAAGTTCTTTTTTTCTCTCATAAGCTCTACAGAGTATAGAACATGATGGCACTTGGCTTCCAAAACAATTCTTCTCCAGTTCTCCACTCATCGCAATCGTTGGCAACATTTTTTCAGTGCCGTAGTATCCCTATCTGTTGTAGATCTTTCTTAACTCCGTCTATCCATCTGCTTCTAGGAAGACCTTTTCTCTTTTTCGTCCATTTTCGCATGCATTTACTTATTTGGGTATTCTTTCCTCAACTATTCTCTCTACATGACTCGGCCATCGGATTCTGTTTGATTTTATGTATTTCACTATGTTTTCGTTTTCTACATTTTGTTTTATTTCCCTGTTGTTTCGTATCCCCAAATTCTTTCTTTATTCAATGCTCCATATTTCACTATCTTACTATTTTTCTTTCTAATATCTTTAACATGTTGACATCAGCCTTTGACAGTATGTCAGTATCCAAATATCGTTTCCATAGCATACTAGGTACAGGTCTGATCAGGACTTTATATCACGTCATCTCAGGGACCTTTGACAGGAGTTTTGATTTGAGGAGTGTGATGTTGGCATAGTAGTGCAGCTGCTGGCCACAGTTCTTCTTTTAATCTCTTCCATCATGTTTCTACTGTTGTAAAGGAAAGAGCCAATAGCCTTCCTGATAAAAAAGTAAAATTAATAGCTATGACCCTTAAAAATTCAACAGCAAAAGTCAAGATAAATGGTTCAATGAGTGAACTATTAGCAAAACTTTTCAACATTGTTCTGAATGAAGCTCTAAAAAATACGATCCAAACAGGTAGAATTATTAACAAGTCTTGGAAAATCATATGCAGAAGCATATTAATAATGGCAAGAAATGAGAATGCCATGAGAGATCTATAGAACTGATAGGTCAAACGACGTGTTTAAAAATTAACGAAGGAAAGACCAAGCACATGAAACTATGTAATGTACATACCATATCTTTGAAATTACGTATAAGTACTAAATGTCTAAATAATTTAAATGTAAACTTAGTCAATAGTGAAACATTTTTAAATGCTTGTACATTAATGTATCAATATTATCTATACATAACGCCGTATATTACAATATTATGTAAGCAATTAACCAGGTCACATAGGAAGAACGATCAGTTCCACCTAAAATTTAATCCTGTCCTTTCCATATTTTATATAATATGTACTCGTCATTTGGAATAACTTGAGACTGGAGGGCTTAAAAGTTAATAATAACAATTTGATTGTTATTTTGTCAGGTCTAATAATTTCAAACATTAGTGAGGTATAATACAATAATAAATTAGTACAACTTCAACTTCTCAACTTTTCTATCATAGAAGAAAAAAATGCTCTGATCATCAACTGCGTTGGAGGTTTTTGATAAAAAATTGGATCTATTTGGTACTTTTGGGTGGTCGAGATTGAAAATTATCAATATATTTTAAAATAAATTAGGAAAAATGAAAAATTGTTAAAATTTTAATTGTATTATTAAAAAAAATTGTTTGGTAACCTTGGTTGGACAATCTTTGATTAATTTTAGTTTTAATCCTAAAAATGTTGATAAAAAATTATTTGTTCAGTCAAAAAGCTAAGAAACTTAATACTAGTGGGTTCCTTATATGTTTATACCTATTATAGATATTTAAAAATATTAACGATAGTTACAAAGGAAAATCATTTTTTATAAACATTTAAAATTCAAAGTTTGACAAAATCGCAGTTAGTTTATAGTAAAAATGTATAAAATGTTAATTTTGTATAATCAAGTCTTGAACATTGAATACTTACCGTAAAAAAAAAACAACTGTTTATTTTAGTGAAATTGAAATAGGTATGCAAATACAATGTTTTTTCAAAAATAAATTCATCCTACCTATATTATTCCTAATAAAATCAGTATTAAGATATAATATAAAATATCCTAGGCTTTCATGCCGTCTTCACTCAGATTCATTTTTCGTACAGGTACAATGATATATAGATAAGTATTATTGAATTCAAAATTAACACATCAATTACAGTATTCCAGTGACCCACTCCACACTTAACACCTACCCTACTGCAGAGCGGTTCCCACTGTCCCATTTTTTACTAAATCTAATAAAATCCTGTGGTGAGAAGTGTGAATTTCCCCTTTTTCCATTTATTACATTTTCATAATCACTAGCATTTATTCTAATGTTGATAAATATCAAACATAATATAATCTATTATTCAATTCTTCATTGAGATTCAAAGTGATTGGTACCCATTGTAGAATGTTGATAATAGAGTATAGACCTATCTACTATATAATTTGTATTACAAAAATAAATTACTCAGTTCTTTCATGCCATAGTCCTTAGTGATTAAATATTTCAATAAATCAGTAGATCACCAAAGTCTACTGAATGGATTATAATTATTTACATAAACTTCCTAGTAATTGTTTAAGTATAATATATACTAAGAAGTAAGTGTACTTAAAAGTATTAATAACTATACACTAATATTATTGAAGCAGAACATAACAATAATTTGCATATTATTGATAATATTTACCAATATTAGCTCACAGTTTGTACATGTAAATAAAATATAACAAATTAATAATTGGTAAGCAAATGCTACTCACTTACCATTATTCATTATATGTAGGTAGGTACTTAATTGTAATATTGCAATTTGCAATAATATAAGCATAATTAAGTATGTTAAATGTATATAAATATTATGAAGATAGATAACCAAGTTGAAAATATTTTTTTCCAAACTAAATTCTAAATTGAGGATAATTACATTCTCAATTGTATTGAAAACAGTTTATTGATGCAAGTTGGACATAATTATATTATGAAATATACATAGAAGTGTTATCTATTGTGTGATTATATAAGTTATAATATCATTGAACTTAATACAAATTTATATAAGCTGTAATTATATAAAAATTTTAGTTTTTTGATAAAAAAAAAATCATTTGGATATAGATAAAAAAAAAAATAACAAATTATCGTAGTAGGAGGTATAAATATCAATAAAACATTTTTTTTTTTCAATTATTTTATTAATATTTATATATTTATATGTAACTAATAAACTTGTCGAAACAAATGATAAAATCACAATTTAACAATTTGTAGACCGATGTTAGGCGAATACTATTGAACAACTATTAGTTGGATAAAGCTTGTTTTTCATTCTGCTCTTGGTACTTTTTCATTCTGCATTCGAGTTCAGGTCTAAAATGTCTGATCAGCCCTTGTACAGGCCAAGCGGCACCATCTCCAAGTGCACATATAGTGTGCCCTTCAATTTGCTTACTAATTTCCCACAACATGTCAATTTCTGAAGATTGAGCTTGCCCGTCAACAAACCTATACATAATTTTGTTCATCCAATTAATGCCCTCACGACAAGGTGTACATTGCCCACATGATTCATGTTTATAGAACATAATCAAACGTGCAATTGCTTTTACGATATCAGTTTGCTTGTTCATTACAATTAGAGCTGCTGTTCCTAAACTAGTTTGAGCTGCTACCAAACCGTCAAAGTCCATAATTGCTGTTTCACAAACGTGTTTTGGTATAAGTGGTGTCGATGAACCTCCAGGAATTACAGCCAACAAATTATCCCAACCACCAATTATACCACCAGCATGTCGCTCAATCAACTCTTTCAACGGAATTGACATTTCCTCTTCAACAGTACACGGGTTGTTTACATGACCAGATATATTGAAAAGCTTAGTTCCAGAATTTCTAGGTCTTCCAAGACCCAAAAACCATGCACCACCACGGCGACAAATGGTAGGTGCAACAGCTACTGTTTCAACATTTGATACTGTAGTGGGACAGCCAAAAACTCCAACATCAGCTGGGAAAGGGGGCTTCAACCTTGGTTTGCCTTGTTTGCCTTCAAGTGATTCAATGAGAGCTGTTTCTTCTCCACAAATATAAGCACCAGCTCCCCTGTGCACAAATACATCAAAGTCATAGCCAGAATTGCACGCATTTTTTCCTATAAGACCAGCTTGATACGCTTCGCAAATAGCTTGTTGTAGATTTGAAGCTTCATTGTAAAACTCTCCACGGATGTAAATATAAGCAGCACAAGCTCCCATTGCTCGGCCAGCAACCAAACATCCTTCAATCAATTTATGTGGATCGTGTCTCATAATTTCACGATCTTTGCATGTACCTGGTTCACCTTCATCAGCGTTAACAACCAAATACTTTGGGCGGCCATCAGAAGGTTTGTTCATAAAACTCCATTTCATGCCAGTCGGGAAACCAGCACCACCGCGTCCCCTCAAACCGGAAGTTTTAACTTCATTAATAATGTAATCAGTACCTTTTATCAAAATTTCTTTTGTCTTGTACCAATCGCCGCGTTTCAACGCACCCTTCAATTGCCAGTCGTGGCGTCCATACAGATTAGTGAAAATCCTGTCGGAATCTGATAGATTACCGTACGATGCCTTTAATTCTGGCGGAGGAGCCGCTGCAGTAGTGTTTCGGCGTGTCTGCAACGCATTTTTAAACGCCAAACTCGGAAGCCCAATAGCCCCGCCGTGACCTTTAGCCACTAAGTTTGACCTCACCAAAGCTGAGCCGTTCATCTTTTTCAATAACTGTAAAATGAAAGCAACAATTAAAACAAATTTATTATAGACAAGTCAAACGAAATAGATCGAATGCAAACGTACATACCTTACGAGCTGGTAAAAAACTCGTCGATTGTCGAAAATAGTAAATTATTTTTCCTTTTCAATTGCTCCTTGTTGTGAAACTCTTAATTGTGATACGACGATAGTGTTATCACTTTTGAAGTTCCGGTTAAACAAATCAGACCGTGGTTACCACATAAAAATGTTATCACTTATCACCCAGAAACAATTTTTTGTCATTTTTAATTTTTTTGTAAACACTAAAAAATTAATATTAAATGTAAATACGTTACTACGTTAGTGCTTATTACCATTAGTAAAATACGACGCAAACAAAAACCTATCAAATTAATAAATAAACAGGTGTATCATGGAAGTTGGTACTATGTACCTAAATTAAATTTGTACACAATTTGTTTGTAAAATTGTTATGTAATCGATCATTTAGCCATTTAGGCAATGGGTATCGGCTATTCGACTCGTGGGCTACCATGGAGGGAGTCACTGATCATAATTAATAATTATTATACAAGCTTACGACATTGGTATAAATTTACATTTCCAATTTGTGATGTTTATCCGATAAGACAGCAGAGATTTGATACCGTCGAAATAGGTACTGTCTAAAACTACTGTGTAATAATTAATAATCATTTATGACTTACATGTTAAGTAATAAATAAATAAAAACCAATGTGTACGGTTATACAGTATGGCGTCATTTAATTTTTTTTTCTTTCGTCGAGTATAGGTACTTGATTCAATTGACTTTTTACTACGATTTTTTTTTACTTTTGTGCAGGATGGTTGTCTTCAACAATGATTGAATTTGCTGATGTGTCCATTGCATATCAAAAGCTTCATACTGCTGTAAGACATATAGTTTTAGGGACTGGAACGGTTTAATGATTTTAAATATTATTTTGTACATTAACATTTGAGGGTGTTGGAAACAAAATATTTCTCCGAGATATTCTTGTGACTTGAACTTCTTCAAATATTTTTTGTGTGAGTAAGTAAAAAGTTAATAAGTTTATCATATCACTAATTATGTTTGACTAAAGTGTAATATATTATTATTTATTAACAATTGTGATAAAAACTGTGTTTCTATTTAATGTTCAAAAGACTGATTTTAAAACAACCATTTTAAGAGGACGTTACATTCGCATGTGTAGTCTCCTATTTACAAATGTATAGTTAACATAGCAAAAACTGTTGCGTGGGACAGCTAAACTACTTTTGTATTTATAGTTGAATAACCATAATTCCACTACACATAGAGAAGAACTTTATCTGTGTTGTAGTTTTTTTTTATGTTTTGGATAGCACTAACCAATAATTTTTAATAATTAAATTTAAAAAAACCCAATGTTCTCAAACGTATAACTTTAATTGTAATTATGTTATCCAAATAATAAAAACATTACAACACAAATAAAGATCTTCCCTATGTGTTGTTGAATTTTGGCAATTCTACTATAAATACAGAGAGAGTTCTATAGTTCTCCCTCACAAAACGGTTTTGCTATGTTATACATATTTTGTAAAACGCGAGGCAACACATGCAGATATAGCGTCTTCCTAAGAATCCAATAGGCATAATACAAATTGTCTATATCAATATTATGTACATTTTTAAGGCCAATACTAGCAAGACATTTACATAATAATATAATATATTTCTATTGTATACCTATCTTATGTTTAGTGTCCTTGTAACCAAACTGTTATTAGTTTTACATAAATATAATATTGAAAGTACCTATGAATGATCCATTTGTACATAGTCTTTACCCACATAATTAATATTACCTAAATATAATACATTTAAATAATCTTTTCAATGCTAAGAAAAGAAAAAAATTGATTGCATATACCTAATGTATAATTATATATACTTCATTATTAACTATAATTTTTGTTTGTTTTTTTAGGAACTACATTTTCCAGCCATGTTCAAATATTCATACATCTATGCTATTGTATTCTTGGACTTAATCAGCATTAGTCTCATCATACCAGTATGGGGCACTCACTTACGCTCTTTGGGTGCTAGTCACTTTCATATAGCCTTACTAGGTTCTACATATTCATTTCTGCAATTCCTATCTGGCACACCAATTGGTGCACTCAGTGATCATTATGGTCGAAAGATTGTACTCATTGTTACAATATGCATTTGTGCCGTAGCTTATTTCCTTCTAGGCTGTGTGAAATCGTTTATATTTATAGTACTAATTCGTGTTCTTCAAGGATGTTTGAAACACTCACAACTTTTGTGCAAGACATTAGTTAATGATCAAGTACCTGCTGACCAACAGACTACAGTTTATGGACGAATGAATGGATTTTCATCACTCTCATTTGTTATTGGACCAATTATTGGTGGTCATCTAATGGAAAAAAGTGAAGGATTTTACAGCCTAGCGTGTTATACATCTATAATATTTCTAATCAATGCTTTAGTTGTTTATTTTACGGTTCCTAACACAACTGTACCAAAGAAAGAAAAGAAGAGTGCATCACCATTTAGTGATTTAATGGAAGTAAATTGGAATGAATGTTGGCCTGCTTTTTCCCTGAAAATGTTAGGAGCCGCAGCGTTGTTTGCATATTTTAGTTCAGTTGGTCTTGCTATGAATGAAAAGTTCAATTTATCCCCATCAGAAGCTGGTTATACTGGTGCTTTACAAGGACTTACAGGTGGCATAACTGGGTTTGCAGCTGGTAAAATAGAAAACATAATATTTCCATCTCAAAATCCATTTACCAAGTGTTTTTATTCCTTCATAATTTTGGGTATAGGATTTGTTAGTTTAGCCTTGGCACCAAATTTAATTATATTTATGGCAGCTATGATTCCAATCAGCGCTTCGAGTACACTCATAAGAGGATTTAACAATGAAATATTATATGAACAGTCTTCATCTGATCACAAAGGTCTAGTTGCTGGTGCAGGAGCTAGTTCCGCGGCAATAGCAAGATTCTTAGCACCAATTATATGTGGATTCACAATGGACATGTTTGGAAATAACTCTGGATTTTTGTTGTCTGCATTGTTTTCATTCACTGGAGCAGTGTTGTCAATATGTCTAACCAAGAGATCAAAAGCTCATATTGAATAAGTTATAAAGCCTGTGGCAAACAGCAATGCTTTCTAACTATGGCAAATTATAAATATTTGGTTTGCATTTGAAAAACATAAATAAAAAACAAGTACTGGTTTTCAAATTAAAAGATGCTATTAGTCTTAGTTATTATTAATTATATTATCATAATATTGTTATTGTTTATATTGAGAATTATTGAAAACAAGTAAACTAAATAATTTTCAAGCTATTTGTCTAATATTTTGAAAATATCTATTTGTTCAATTCAAAAATTGTATTTTTACTATTTAAAAATGAAATTATATAATACTCTTATAATATTTTTATAATATGTGATCAATTTTATTGTGATTTTTAAACCATTTATAATAATATAATAATTAAGAATATTTACATGGGTTATTTAAAATTGTAAGTGACATCAACAATACCTAATTTATAAGATTTATTTGAGTATAGATATAATGTATACATCTAAAATATATTTAATTACTTAGATTTAAGTATATAAATACTTTTGCATTATAATTGTGTGTGATATATGTATAGTGGACATCATATGGAGTTTGCCATTTGCGCATCGCATGTCCAAAAAATATAACAACAGTGATAAGTTAGTATGTATTAGTCTTAAGTATGATAATACACTGTTAATATTGTATGAGTATATCTCATGTTCATAAATATTTAAATTTATAAATAATTTTGTATTTTTTTTTTTGAATGAATAAATTAACAAATCTAGTCAAATGTAGATAATCACATTATTTTTATAACAATAATAAATGTTGTTAGTACCAAATGATGTGCAACTGTGCAAGTGAACTAATAAGTGACATACTTTGTATATAGATTGTTTTATTTTAATTTCACTTGTCAATATTTGTTTATTCTGATTTAAATTTAAAATAATATATTGATTTTGAAAATAATTTTTCTTTTTTTTCGATATATTAATTATACATTTTTACTATTTTAATTTTTTATTTCTAACTGAAAACCTGTCGTCCTCACATTGCGCTGCTGTGTAACAAGCCTTGGAAAACGAAATATAAGTTATTTATTATTTCTTTTATAATATCATTGACCTTTATCGGCTATTGTTGCATTTTAAATTTATAAAACAATTATTTTTTTGGTACAAATTTCAATATAAATTTTTAATATCATTAAAAAATATTTTTTTATCGCTTGATTTCTTAGACGATTTTTATCAATATTTTAAATCGATTTCAATACCTATTTTATTTACCATTAAAATAAGTATACAGTAAAATAATAATAATTGTATTTATTGTATGTGATGATTTATGTGTTAAAATCTCATTAAAATAATAAAAAAAAATGTATTTATAATAATAGGTATTTCTCTTTTGGAATTTTGGATACCTACTAATATATATTATTAGCACATTCGAGTGCAGGAAGTTTAGTTTTATGATAAAATATATAAAGCGATTGAGTAAGTAAGGGGTGATTTGTGTCAAATAAATAGGTACCTACCTAGTACAGTAGCGGTGCAACACGATTGCGCATTTTCTACCTTTTTACCTGAAAAAAACACAACACGATTGCGCACAAAATGATTTGTGTATAAGCTAACTATGTATAATAATTTATGTACAACATAAAATAATGCATGCATGTATAAATTAACCTATTATATATTAATTCACAATTTTCCTTCCCAATTATTACAGGCTTAGGACTGTCAACAAATTATTATCGTTGGCTTGGTTAAAAATTGTTGAAAATAATAACCACGTTTTTGTGGTAAAAAGTTATAAGATTTGTTATTATGTATTATAATTTATATTATTTAAAATTGTGATGTATTATATTATAATTATTTATTTTTGACTATACGTTATATATCAGGTTTTTGTAAACCAATACTCAATATATATGTAATTTAGAAAAAAAAACAATTTTTAACCAAGCCAACGATAATAATTTGTTGACAGTCCTAAGCCTGTAATAATTGGGAAGGAAAATTGTGAATTAATATATAATAATTAATAATTATACATGCATACATTATTTTATGTTGTACATAAATTATTATACATAGTTAATATTTACACATATCATTTTGTGCACAATCGTGTTGTGTTTTTTTCAGGTAAAAAGGTAGAAAGTCCGCAATCGTGTTACGCCCGTACAGTAGTACTGTAGTAGGTACCTAGTACCTACTATCTACTAAACCTATACCTAATTGAAACTAATTTTCTTTTTTATATATGCCTGATTTTAGACACTGGGAAATAATAATAAATGTTCATACGTGGGAGTGAGTGATCCCCATAATTCTTTTTTAAATTCTAAGTGGAGCAATCATTATTGATTTTGCAATTTTGTTGTGTGAACTTGGGACGAGAATTTCAACTCGTTCTGTTGAACTGAATCGTTCAACTCAGCTCGGTTTAAGAAGTTGAATCAGTGAGTCGACATTTGACGATATGTAGTCAAAATGGAATCACAGGAAAAAAACCAAATTTTTATATCATGTCATATTTCATTAGACATAAGTTTTAATTTTCTAATTAAAAATTTAGATCAATAACCCAACTTGTATAACATTATAATAATATAAATTCAAATCAATTTTTTAATAAATTTTTAATTGAACTTCACATAGTTTATATAACAATTTAAAAGGTTGGTTTTTATGATATACCTAGATATTCATTTATTATAATAATATTATGAGGAAACTATGTGAATGTGATATTCATTTTTTTAAGATAACATAGGTATAGGTACCGCGATTAATCGCCAGTGGTCACTGCCCAATATATACAACATCTAATAATATTATATTTTTAATTGTGTTTATATAATAGTATTGTATATTTGTGATTTATACCTATTGTACCTATCTATCAATAATAATTAAATAGAGAAAATCTGGGTAAGACGTAAAATAGGACAATTGTATTTTGTAAAACCATTACTTTCCTGGTATTTTTATTATACTTACCGACATCTTACAAAATATCACATACCTATTAATATATACACAACATACATATATTTGAATGGTCAATATAAAAGAAAAAAATCTAAACTTTTTAAAACAAGTTATGTTAATACAAACATCGATCACTATGCAATAATAATATTTTGGTTACGCTAGTATTCAACAAATAGAACACCTAGGCTGTTCGATTATTGATCTTAATTTTTAACTAGAAAATTAAAACTTATATGTCTAATGAAATATATTTTAAGTTTAAATTTGGACGAAATTAGATAATATTTAAACGTACCTAGATTGACGATTTTAGCTTTTTTGTTGTAATTTAAAAATATTTTTCGTTGATAGGTATAAGTATTTATCTAGTTGAAACTTTTAAAGTATAATGTTATAATTTATTTGTATTCACATTACGACATTGTCAGATGCAATTTTTTCGCAAACATTAACTCAACTTACTCTATTACTAGATAATGATTACCATATGCCTAGTAGACGAGTATTATAGTAAAATAAATTACTTTAGCAGCAAAAATAACATAAAATATAAATAGCAATATAGTTTGACAGACCGTCTACGCTCATAATCGTTTCTCATATACGATATACCTATACATATAGGTAACCTGATAATGTTTAAATATTATTCTTTCTTCTCCTCCCCCCCGGCCCCCCTACTCTCACAGTTATTTAGGTTCAGTCACGCTCTTCCTACGCCTCAATTGATCAACATGCTGTCAATCTATCAATCCTTCAATCTTCTCACCCCTCTCTTTCCCTCAACAATTTACTTTTATAGCCACTCTCACAACCCCTTATCATACAGTGACCGAACCACCACAACCTAGTCGCTCTTGTTTCACTACAATACGTGCCACTCTTACACTGTTTAGTGCTTACACACCTAACTTAACATTCTCGCAAGCTGTCTCCGCTCTGAATTGTTTTTCGTATACAATGATGTTACCTACCTGTAGATATCTACAACATCATTGAGTTCAAATTTAACACCATCTGTTACAGTGTCCCCCTTGTAACTTTTTGTACAGCAGAGCGTCACCCACTTACCCGCTTATTTTGATTTTAAGCTATTCAAGAATATTTTAAATTTCCTCAGTTTATTTCCGATAGTTATTAATAAAAATACGTTTTCTTCAAAAAACCTTGTAAATGTAATACAAAATTCCTCATAATGTATTTGTTCATTAATTTTTTCCATACCTACCTAAACAATGCAATTTTCAAAATATTTCAACTAATTTTCAGCTTTTATTTTTCGAGACATGAGAACGCGCGTGTGTTGCATGTTCAACACAATTTATAATTAATTGTATAAATATATTATTATTATATTCTATGACCTGCGTGTGCCGTCGTCACCTGTGCTTTCGTATTTTATGAATTGCGCGCTCCGCACGTAAAATATGCATCTACATCACCCGAGTAGCACATTGTCCGTGGCAATAAATATTAATTTTAAGACTGAAAAGTAAATGTAAGCCCCTAAAGAATAGGTAATCAAACTTACGTATGTGCCGACTCTTCGGGTTGAGTATAGGAGTGCCATATCTAAAGTACAGATTCCATATCAGGGAACTTCTATTTCTTCATCCGTCTTCAACTCGCTCTGAACTGATAGTATCGAGATATTTTATGAAATTAACTTGACAAGAATGAAATATATGAACACATTTTGTACAGGTACAAAATTACTGTTTAATGACTTGTCTGTTCATTGTTGGCCTATTCATTTTTTTTTTTCATTGAAATTATTAGAACTGCGAATCGTCTCCGACGAATGAAGTGCCGTAAAAATCATAGGTGCAGGCGGTGCACAGCACTGGGGCCCTTGGTGAATAGATGTTACATGAAAACTTAAATTGTTATTTTTATATTTTATTGTAAATCATGTTGTAGAAACAATAATCATATTATATATTTTAAATATTAACCTATATTTATATTATGTACCTATGTAGTTTATTTGACAAGGTTTTTTTGTTAATAAAATCTACTCAATATAAAATTGTGATCCTGTATACCTATTACCTACTACATTGAAGCTCTACACCGAATTGTTTCAACGAGAGAACTATCGGTTCTTTAAAATTTAATACATCCACAAATACTATCCTATCTAAGAAGAAAAAATTACAATGGTATGAAGTTGGTCTGACTTTTTTATGTATCTCAAAAAAGGGGGGCCCATTTGCATTTATTTGCACCTGGGTCTTTGACTCTCTAGTTACGCACTGGACGAATGATCAGGACTGGCGTTTGCCATAGATGATAGATATTATAATATGACATCGTCATCAGTTTTCAATTTTTTCACTTCTTTGGATGAGACCATTCATTTTTATTTCATACTTAAAAATAGAATATTATTCGGAGTATTTAAATCTATACAACTAATAACAATAGTATATTCTATAAAATTTCCATTTATTGATTCAAACTTTAAAAACTATTAGAATTAATATTTTTCAAACACTAATTGTGGTCGAAATTAATCAAAAAATAGTTTTGTTCTTTTATTTAACTGTTTAATAAATTGTACATTTTAATTTAATGATAAAAATAAATAAATCAATATGAACATTATGTCAAATATATTAGAATTAAGCAAATATATTGAACTTAATTAATTATATACTGATTCATGATTAGGTACCTTATTATTATTAACTATTATATTATAGTTTTAATTTTCACAAAACACGATATATGTATTTTATGTATAACAATATATAATAAGTTCATGAAGTAAAAATCTTTTGTTTTATTAAAAAATATAAAAAATAGTTATAACTAATAATATAGGTATTTAGGTAGGTTATAGCAATAAGTAAACAATATAGCTGAATTTGTCAAATAAAAGTGATTGCATGTACCTCCTATGTGTAAGCTGAAATCTTTATTATGAATACCTAATAACTATTATACTAATTATTAGCCTCTTAATTACTAATTACCTAGTAATTGAACTAAGATAAGTTAATATGAAATAACTATATCAAAATAATTCGTAGAACTAAATTGTATTATAATTATTTAAATTTAACTTTACATGTTTTTGATATAGATATACAAACAAGGAAATGGAAAATTTTTAAAAATTTTTTATGAATATCCTATAGATTCTTAATCATTAATATTATGCATAATATGTTTTATGCATTCCTTGCAATTATGTGTTTTGAGTAGTTTAAAAATTCACCCATAGCCAGTTGTGTAACTAAGGCTAGAAAGGTAATTATAAAATAAAATATTCTTAATAGTTAATTTTTAGAAGAATATACCAAGATTTAGAATTTAAAATGTTATACTGGTGAGTTATACTTCAATTTTGTATCATTCTGAATGTAGATTAGTGCTCATAATCCTGCCAAGACAGGGCTATACTTGCACTACAGAAGAAATACCTCAATTTGTGTAATTTTCACGGTTTATGGTTAAAAGCTATACATGGATCAACTGCAGATGGTTCAATACCAGCTAAGTGCCTAAGTCCATAAAAACAACTTGGTGAAAGAAATTAAATAAAATATTTACTTTTTAAAAGTATCCTTTACAAGACTGCTTATATTACCTATACTGGCTATATTATAATTTATAATATAGTTTTATTATAAAAGTAAAATAATAGTATTGTTAATATTTTATTCAAATTATATGGTTTAAATCACCAATATAGATGCTATTTGCTTATTTATAACTACAGCTGCTATATTATATCATTATGCGTGATGGTTACAGTGAATAGTACAATGATAGGAAATAAAATATGACAAAAAAAATATTGTTATCATAAAATTGAAAATTCTCAATATTCATATTATTTATTAATACATTATTATCACGGTTATAGAGGCGATTGGCAGTTTTACGGAACAATTTGGATTTAAAATGAAAAAAAAAAATACAAAAATAACTAATTAGGTACTCATTATAATAACGAGTTATATTATATTATTTTACACATTAAAAACAATTAGTTAAGTTACAAAGTTAATATGAATTAAAACTAACTAAATAGTAACTTTCTAACTCAACTTTAACTTTCTAACTAGTTAGTGCCCAGCTTTAATGTTATTATAGTCACAGAAGATACATTTATCTAAATATATTAAATACTATAGTCTATAATGATGTTCAAAATATATTTTTCATGTACACATTTTTACTAGTCAATAAATTATTACCTACCTACGGGAAGAAGAAGATACTAAATAGTCGGTTAATACATCAGTAGGCAGACCGTATTAGTTCAGATGAAGAAGGCTGCACAGGCTTTTAGCCTTTAGGTATAGTAACATAGCCTATAAAGGTATAGTATATAATATAGGTACCTACTTAACAACTAACGCGATACTAAAATATTAGGTACCTCGCAGGTGTATACCCACGTAATATATTATGGCAAAGCCGCGTTGGTATGTCAAAACATAATAACATTTAACATTATATTATACACAAAAATAAAATGCGATAAGAGTGTGATATCATGAAAAAAACACAAGTGATATTTTACCGCTATCGGGCCGACTGCGTGATCAGTACAATGTCACAACGATACATTATCTATTTATCACGACACGCACATCTTCTGTAAATAAGAAATTCGATAGTGCGGCTAAATGGTATGTCGACTACGCACGGTTTGTTTATGAGCGTAATCCGAGCATCGTACAGGTGGGTGGATTATATAAAACAACGGACTCGTCCTAACATTGACGTATACTGCCAAACAAGCTGGTCCGAGTTGTATCGAGCGGATAAAAAAAAATGTCGATCCAAAGGATTTCGGTCATCATAGTGGTGACAATCGCTTCCAACACGGTACGTTCGCTTTACGCGCTATGACACGATCTCGTGGTCGCGTGGTTATCGTGTGGGTAACGTATAACATTATTTATTGCAGTAACACTCTGTTGAATTATTTTTTCCTCGCAACGTTTTATTACGTCTGCACTGTAATACGCGCGATAGTCATCCGAGAACGAAACGACGAACGGATCGAAACGATCGACGGCAGACCGTGTAATCGTTACGACTTGTTTTCTTTTTTTGCAGGTCCACTGCACGCCCGCGTTTGACGCTGTAACGGACACGCACAATCACCCGTCGTCGACGACTCTGCCCGTCCCGAGTGCGCCCACTACGCTCAGGGACGAACTGTTGGATGTCCTAAAAAACTTCCACTCGTCGCTGCCCGGCGAGGGTCCGAAAACGCCGTCGGCGGAGACCGCACCGCCTTCACCGCCTTTGGCGAACGATCGCATTTCGATTATGCATTTTCCCGCGGCGCCAGACCTCGGGTCCGTCAACAACGGCTCGACCCATAATCTAATGGTGCCGGGTGTGATCCACCAAGGACCGGTCGGTCTCAACATACAGATCCCTGAATCGTCTTCATCGCTGACGCAGGCGCGAGGACCCGCCGGAAATCCTGTTCCGTTTTCCGTTCCGCCGCCGATCGCCGAAACCGGCCCTTCGTCTGCTCTTGCTGCACCGGACCAACGACCGTCGCCCAGCGCTATTCCGCCAGCACTGTCCCGTTCTCCCGACCCGGCCCTACTGAAAATAGAACCCGTCAGCTTGCAACACAATGCAAAACAAGAATTGATAAAACTGTTGAGCGATTTGCGGATCACTCCCGCTTCACCAGATCAACCGCCTGTGGCCCCGAGTCAAAACCAAATGCTCGCCAACGGTCCGGCCACCCGTCCGGCGGACACTCTCCCGCCCCCCTCGCTGCAGCCCCCCAAAGTCGCGCCACCGGTTCTCGGCCCTAATCAGACACCGTTAGACTATTTATTGAGTTCGTCGTTCCCGATGCACCATTTGAACTCCATACCCGGCTATTCTTCGCCGAGCACCAATGCAAATACGTTGCCGACGGTTGATCGTCAACAACCAACGACCGCTAAACCACGTCCAAACTTAGAATTTGTAAAATATTTGCTGACCTTACCTCGATATCAACAAGCTTTAAACGATTTAATTAAAGCTCAATCTACAATTCAAACGTGAATCTTTAATTAAAACGTACAATATACGAATGAGCGAAACATAAATTATTAGATTTATAATATTATTTAATCGCTGTGACATGGTCTTATTAATTTATTTAATAGTCAATATGCCCAGCTCTCTGGCTGTCGTTTACTTATGTTATCTGTTTTATTTTTTGCTATTTTATAATTTGTTTTCACATAGTCTATTTAATCATTAACTTATACATAATTTTGTTAATTGCCGTTTATATTTATAAATAAATATTAAATAAATGTAATAGACAATACTGTTGTAACAATTTACCTACTCATAAAGTGAATTGGTTAAATATAATGTATAATGCACTGACTAAGTACCTAAAGTAAATATTACAATATTTTGGTTCGGCCAATGAAATTAGGTCAAAAAAATATTTAGGATTCAGCAAATTATAAAATACCGTCGTACTCACTGCTATACGATCCAATTAAATAATGGGTAGGCACTTTCATAATTTACAGAAGAGCGTCGATTATCATCACTGCAGAGCTATCGCACAAATAGTAAGTTCACGATTAAACTTTTTTTTCTCCTTTATTTATTCGCACAATATCTATGTTCGGTAATTTGGTATAATAAAAGTGTAGTTAAGTATAAATGATATTTACATAAAATGGTTTATATCATTGAAAAATACTTATACAATAACAAGTGTATGATGTAGCTGTTTGCGACTTAACCTAAAAAAATTTTCATTTATTTTTTAAAAATAAATGATTTTAAATAGGTATATCTACTTCGTAGATATAGGTTAATATACTTTTGAAAATAAAATTATTTTACTTAATCATATGCATATTCAGTTGTATCAATCATCGACATATATGATGTATATATCTGTAGGTAAAACAATATAATCAAATTTCAATGTATGTATATATAGTACATTTTTAGTAATTGTTTGATTAACCGCTCACCCCTTGACCTCAATTAGTGCTCTACTGCATTTTAATAAGCCGAAATAATATAATGTAATGACATCAGAAATACCGGCAAAATTAGCTCACAAATCACATCGATAATTTATCGATAGCCTATAATATTCGTCGTGTTATCCGTTATACTTATATAATATACATTATTATAATTATTTTAAATGTTACATTAATAAAATACGACTTAAACGAGTACCTATAAAATTATTATAATATACCAGAAAATTGACCCAACACCCAGTTGTACAAACGCCGGATGAAAAAAGGGAAAATAAAATAAAATACCTATATATAAATCATAATAAATACCTGAAAAGCCCGTAATCCGTGTTGTTAAAAAAAGTCATTTTATAAGCAAATTTCGTTTTAATTTTTAAAGTTTAAAAGACAATAATAAAGAAATATAACCTGATCATGGATAAGGTAAACAAAATAGCTATTATATAAACTTCCTTTTCACGGTTGGTTAGGTTACAAATCGGAACATTTGAGTTCCAGGGCCAAAAAATTAAGATAACTCCTGATATCAGTAGGTATAGTCCATATAGTCATTAAACACATTATACACAGCCAATGTATGAAGCAACGAGAACATTATGTTCTGAAGATAATTAACTGATATCATTTCCACGTGCAATTGCAATGAGAGTTGCTATAGTGCATATAATACCGGATAAATTCTATTTGCACGGGCAGTTACGGTGGTGGCCCATTTACAGGTTGACGGTCGTAAAACGTTCGGTATTGAAATGGGCATTAAAATGTGGGCATTTTTTTAGGCCATTAAAATCATCAATAATGGTTATGATAATTATTAACCCGAAAAAATCCAAAGGTTGCAACTGGCGCTTTGTTTAATTAATCGATGATCCATGGATTATACTATATAGTTAATCACGCGCAAACTTCATATTGTCAGCAGGGCGTATGATGAAATAGAAAATAGGGCTCTACTTTCTGAAAATAAAATATAATGACGCAGTAATAAAGTCATGATTTAATATTTATTGTAATTTAAGTAGTAAATCAAATATCGAATTTGTTAGTAAATCCAAATAGTATATATATAGTAACTTTTTATAGGGAAAAATGCTATTGGCTATATTATTTAAAATCGAAGTTCTATAACCTGCAGCACAAGGGTTTGAGCTATAGATAACAATAATATTATGCAACTTCTTCAATATTACCTATTTCCGAGGCCATTTATTTTTTTTACAAATTTTTTAATTTATCTGTATAGAGTAGTTTTACGATATTATAAGTAGTTGTTTGAAAAAAAAGTATGGACCATGCATCCACCGGAGTATAGAGTATATTAGGTACCTAAAGTCCTTTCTCGGATTCACAGGTCTCGTGACGCAGCGCACGCCTGCGATAGCTACACGCCTACGCGTCATGCAGACTAAGTTGCCGGTCAAGCGGTGCAGGCGGTCAAAATAATATTTTGTTCAAATGTCTTGCTACCTAGTTAATCGCAGAGGAACTTTGGAACTTAATTTCCTAAATGTATAGTTTGTTATGTGGTAAAATAGCTTCTCTTTACCTTTTATCTCTATTATTTTTTAAAATTCCTCAAGGCTCAAAGACACACCAGATCACACGCTCCAGCTGCCAATTTGCACTACCAATAATATTTATCTATTGAAGCAATGAGGCGTATTGTGTTAGTTGAATATATATAAATAAATAAAAAGTAGTATACGAACGCACCAATAGTCAACGGTTAACTGATAGAATGATTAAGAGTATCTATAATAATTATTCTGTGGTGTATCCGATAATTTGCATTTCATATTTAATGTCTAGTCATATTTATCGACATATGGGTTTTTGATTAATCATTATTAACACAATATTATTACTTACACAGATGAAAATGAGAGTATGTATAATTTTGTGAAATATCCGCTAGAATAGATTATAATAATTATGTGGTATATCCGATGAATTGTATCCCACAAATTAACCATATTTATCACCAAGTGGATTTTTGATTAGGTTAAGTAGATTATAAATATTATGGCATACTTACTATTCAAAAATAGTTGGTACTAAAAATATATTCACAAGAATAGAATGTACCTATATCAATGTATCTACCTATTTAATATCACCAGCGTCCAAGTCCTAAGATATGGTATTACATCTCTAATATATACATATATATATGTACAGCTTGTTAACCTTGTTTATACGATGAGCGACTGAAACAACAAATATGAACAGTCAATAGTGAGTAACCGACAAAATTAAATATGACCTAAGTGTAAGTTAAATCAGTTTCAAATTTCTATATAATCTTTTCATATTTAATTTAATAATATAATAATTAGTTTATTATATATTATACGATAGTAATTTATTATCACCATTTACCACTTATTATATAAGAATGTGAGACAATTTCGGACTTCACTTCGTGTAGTCGTGTCTTAATAATATTTTGTTTGTGAATAATTATGATTGAAAAAAAACAGAGATTTATTCGACCTTCTATTTAAACGTCTAATAATTAATATTTATGATAGATAGGTATATACTAGTATATATAAATGGATATTTGTATGTCTGTTCGTTTGTTAGTTGGAGACTCGTATACTACTAGACAGTTTTCAGTAAGTTATATCAATATAGATTCTTTGAGACTTAGACTTTGTTTAAAGCTAATTATTTCAACCAATTTAGGTTGCTCAGACTTGAATTTAGTTTTTGGTTCACGATAAAATAAATGTTTTTTGTTTATTTATAGGTTTGCAATTGGTTACATATTATATTACTATTATAAGTAGTAGAAATATTGCATATACATATTTTTGCAAATATATAAATTAAAAAAACCTTTGGCACAAGCAGCGCCGGGTGGGACACCTATAGAATAATATATTATATCTACGTCGAAACAAAATATATTTAAATATGTAATTGAAAACTACACAGTTTTATATCTCAGTCGACGAGGACCATAAGCTCAGACTTCTGTATAATTTAGAATATTTCATATATGTACTCAGAAAATAAGTCACGTTTCTATATTTCAAAACATACAATAAATGATAATATTTGATAATAATATAATATATAATGTAAATTAACACGAGAAACTAATGCATCGTGACTGTCCACTGTTTATACAGCACAACCATAATGTTGCAGTATTTTCCAACATTGTCCATATATACCGTGAACAAATATATATCATAATATGTAATATATCATACCATTTCCCATACAGATTACAAATTAACATTGGACCATAATCATCGGTAACCATTTCCCACTGGCCACTATAGTAACTATTTATTGATAATCGCTTAGCGGCAGGTCAAAATACGCGTACTTGTAAGTTGTAAAGTTATTTAGTCAGTTTACAGTTATACTTATATTGTAGATACACCGCCGTACTACAATAGTAGTGTAACACAATGCGTATAGTGTTTTAAAATAGATATGTTGTTACTATTATTACAATGCGAGGCCAGGCGAACTCAAAATAAGAAACAATTTATGTTTACATAATAGATCAATTTATCAACAATTTATTAACAATGTTATAAAATATAATATAATGGGCGTAATGTTACGACTTTTAATAAGATAAATATATACAGAGAAGACGTGCTTATTGTCAGTCACACCTCACCTACGTAGTCTTTCGAATATTCGATAAATCTTATATAAATAGTTATATTATAATATAAATATTATTATTAGATCTCGTCAAAAAATATGATAGTAATTGCGAGCTCTGTGGGTCTGTTATTGGACCCAATCGCAGTTACAATCGTACTATATGTACGACTATTGTAGGTGTACCTACATAACAAAGTCCAAAACAATAAAAAATAACAAGGAGTGCGAAAACATTTATTTAAACCAAAAAACAAGTACCCCGAGTGGGCTATATAACTTATAATATAAGTAATAAGTATATTATATACCTCGGCAATAGACATAGAAAAGAAACGGGGTACAATTAGTGAACGGCAAAGAACTGGTAGTAAACGTGTCATTATAATAAGTACTTGTTATGCAATAAAGGCGATAATAATAGCTAATATTGATATGTACAGAAAAACCGATGAAACATAATAATATTTTGTATCGAGTGCATCGATCATGCACCGCTTGTGCACCAAAGACAACATAGGACGACGATGCGACTGCACCTGCAGCAGTCTAGTGCAGTTACGGATTCGCCGGAATGCTGCGTGGCTGTGGGTGCACCGGACTACTGCCGCACACAGATGTGGGTGCACCGGACCACGGCGGCTGAGGGTGGGTCGGGAAAACGTCGTCGGCCAAGCCGTGCACCCGCCTGTGGGCGTACATGATGCGGTTGTTACCGTACCGCTTGCCGCACACGGTGCACCGTATACACCGCCGGTGCGGCCGCTTCGGATCGGATTCACCGTCCACCGCCGTATCGGGACAGATCTCGAGGGCGTGACGGCGCCGCACGTGGTCGACGAGCGACGACACGTCGCCCAGGTACGAGTGACACACGCCGCACGTGGCGGCCAGGGCTTCGGGGTGCGCCGCGTTCACGTGCCTGTTGTACTTGGACGGGTCGTCGGACAGGTGGCCGCACAGTTCGCACGTCAACGGCGGCCGGTCATTGGTGCGGCCCTCGACGCCGTTGCCGCGGTGGTGCAGCGCGCGGTGGTCGGCGCACATGGCCGCGGCGAAAAATCGACGGCCGCAGCCGGGCTCGTGACACGACAGGCTCGGGTCCGCGCCGTGCTCGTCGCGCGCGTGCCGCCACAGTTCCGTCGTGCCGGCGGCGCAATGTGTGTAGCACGTTTCGCACACTTCGCCCGAGTAAGCAGCGGCCGCGGTTTGTCCGTCGTCGTTGGCCCAGCACGCCATGAAGTGATCGGCCACAGGCATTGGACGTGTATACAGTATGTTCATCTGCAGACGTGAACGTATTATTATATACTATGATGATATTATTCAATTTCAATTGTATATCATAAAATTGCATTGATTCCTCATCAGACCTTTTTTTACCGGTGACAAAGAAGATAGGTAGATTCCACCAGTACAGGTAGTTTTTAATAGCGACTTAATCAGCGGCGTATTTAGGTTTTTGTCTTGGAGGGGATATGAGCCTAACCAGGAGGATATGAGTTTATCCAGCCCCGCCTTTAAAGTTGAAGGCCTTAAGTTAGGACTCTTGCGTTTTATGTACAGCCTATGGGGCGGGGAGGGGGGGGGGTGATTCCCTTGATCTGGTGGATCACCTAACCTAACCGCAAATACGCCAATGGACCAAACAAAACCTTTGAAAAGTACGAAGAAAATAATATATAAAATATATGCGGTTAGGCTATATATTGCGGTTGTAACCCCCCCCGAAAATTGTTCAATATTTAATTAATTTAATGATCGACCGACACAGCACGCGGCACCCAGCGGTCACCATTACACGTCAAAATATTATAACTTTTAGATTCTTGTAACTTTCAAGATAACTTTTCGTATAGTGTACGACGCACGTATAAAACTGACTAATAATTAGCAAAACCCGAATTACATAACATTATGATACAGAATACAAATAATATAATATTAAAACCGATTAGCGGCTTCTGCGATTGCGATATCGATATCTTACAAATTACAATGTTTTAGATGAACTTGCTAAAAAATCGAAACGAAAATTGAATATAAATTTATAGTTTAAAAAAAAAAATATTTACATATTCAACTTTTTATAATCAGCGTTGTAAAATAGTTATACACTTATAAAATATTTAATGTATGATAATTTATTATAATAAAAACACACAATTCAATAAAATTTTATATGTTACACTTCTATTGACCCTCCCCAAAAAAAAATTCTGGATACGCCACTGGACGATAATATATATTGATACAATATATCTTATAATAACATTTATAAGTCGTCCCTTTCATCTTTGTACATCGTATATGACAGCGCTATCTAAGTAGAAAATTGGGCAGCTGTGAGGGGTATTTATTTTTCACGAGTTAGAGTTAAAAATAATTTTGCGGCGCTAGTTGGCGCTGCCAATATTGAATTAATTTAAATCTAAATAATAATACCAGCCAATTTCGTTAAATTAAACCTCACTCAACCTCACTTAACCTTACGAAACCTACCAAAACCCAACCAAATAGCGCCTGACTCAGCTAGCAGCTCGTGGCCTGTAACTCTTGGCATTACCAAGGAACAAAGCCGTGAGAACGTATGTAACTATTGTGACGTGACGATTTTCGTCCCAAGCTGTACGAAGTATCACCATTCCCACGGGCCATGGCAACGTCTATCGTCTATGACCTAACCTAACCTATGATACTAAGCCAACTTGAGCCATAGTCCACGAGCCAAGCCACCAGTTGTGAAAAGCCTTCTTAAAAGGCTTGAATTTCTAAGTTTTGAGCATACATTTAAATTATATCTTTTCTGTGTCGCAACTCGCAATTATTATATTCAAATATATTAAAGTTGTATTAATTTTGTATTTTTATAAAGCTATAACACTCGTCTAATAAAACTAAATAAACTGGTACTCGTGTCCATAATTTTATATCAATGTCAAATGTCAATAAAATAAGTTGTGACTTATGAGTTATGATAAAATACACTTACTGTCACTTAGGTATAGTGTTGAGAAAAATATGTTCCATTTTGAAAATAGAACATATTTTAAATGATTATACAAGTAGGTAGTAATTAAGTGCCATAATATAATATATTATATATTTGTGTTGAGTACCTATTTGAGTTAATAATACACAGGTATATAACCTTAATTTAATTTATTTTATCATACAAACATATTATACCTAGTTGAGGTGGTTAGGTACCTATATTGTAAAGCATAAATTCAATATAATTTCCATTTTGTGTCATCTTTCTACAAATGTAGAAGATTCTGTATACACTATCTATACATAAATGTATGTTTTATTAAACAGTAAAAACACCATCATATTCTTATAAAATTAAAATGATTTAATATTGTAGGGTATAATTACTATATCTGAATAGTTCATTTCTATTTTCTACGACGATATTTTCAAACGTGAGAACGTATTGAGTATTTAATATTTTGAATTAAAAATCAAAATTGAAGAAAACAAAATAAATTTAACGCACTCGCAGAATGATTGGTTTTAAGTGAAAACAATGACGTTTGTTTTATTGTTTATAAGTATTGCCAACAAGATGACGGCGTTTTGCCTAACAACAAATCATTCATAATGTTGTGCAAGTGGTACACATATTTGGCCAGCGTGTTTATAAACACACAAAAAAAAAAACAACAATTTGAACGTTAAGTCGAAATCGTAAATGTATAATGATAAAATATTATTATATGATATTGTATAATTGTAGCACTATTTTATTGTAGGTAATAGACATCTTACATGGTATGAATAATTGAAAACAATTCGTGTGGAGCACAACTGCGGAAACCTGTATTAACGATAAAACTGGTATTGTTGTTGTATTTTCCAGAATTTTATTCCTTTTGCACTGCCCATTAAAAAGGCGAAAAGAGAGGTCCTGGTGGAGACGGATGAGACGGGGTCTGCTGAATTTGCGTACACGGTCGGGCGGTATTCAACGGCGCAACAAGAATGGGCAACAGCCGTATCAGGCTGTACGGGCCTTTGACGGGACGATGTTGCGTTAAAGTTGAAGTGAAAGGCTCCAAGATGAGAGCCGCAACTGCACCTACAGGATCCTGACTGAAGTCACTGGAACAACGCGGATGCGGCGGAGTCCGAGCATTGCCGTCGTAATCGTGCAAGTAGCGATGGTTCGCCTCGACCTAGCTAACGAAAACGATGACATTATATATTAGATTGTATAACATATTATAAGGGCGGAGTGCAGAGAGTACGTTTTCTCGTTATGTTAAAACCGTTCTAAATTGGCCGGTTATATAGGTGGTTACCTGCAGTGTCGAAAAAGCTGCCAATAAAACCGACAGGATCCCGACGGTATTGTTCATCATTTTTAAGAACAATTTACAAGCCACTACGACAGCTGTCTGTGAACAGTTGTTTACTCGTACATAAGTCTGCCTTATTCCAACACCGGCTTAGTATAATATAGCACACAGTGCGAGACGTGATGCACTGACGAGTGATGAGCGGCGTAGGACGTGATATTTTAGGTATGTCACATTATATTGTATACACGGGTACCGTACTACCGTTTGGTTTTTATACCACAACTCTGCCTTGGAATTTGGAACGGTATATATATATATTATACTGTATAGTAATATTATTTATTATTATTATTTCCCAGTGCACATAAGTGGATATTAGGTAATATACGAAGGTAATGCTGTCGATTATATACCTATATTATCCTCAAGACTATCTATATGTACGACCTTACACGGCTTGCTGTTTAGAAAATGTGTGATGTATGGTACACGTGCTAATGATTTAATAGTATTTGTGAACTAATTGAAAAATAATAAATTATTCGGGTCGACGTTCTCGTTGTTTTGCTGTCAGTTATAAATAAATTAAATATGAATAATACTGACCAAGTATATAAGAGACAGATGAAAATTGTATTGTTATGCACTCATAGCCCACAGGAAATGTACAGTTATACATATAGATATAGTGATAATACGGATTCAAGAACTTTGATTAAATACAGTGCACACTATACATTGGTGTGGCGGTGTATTGAAAGTATTTGAAAACAAATAACAATAGATATAAATACCTACATAGGCTACACATATAATAATGATATGAAAGTTGAATAATTGATGGCAGTGTGCTGATAATAATGTTATTTTTTTAACAATATTTAAAAATGTTTAAATAACATTTAAATGGTCGTATTATACATTTATGATTTTCTAATAATTCATCTTAATCGTATGGCATTATGGCTCAAAAGTTAAGTTTAACCTAAAAGTCAATATTGTAATTTTTGGAGGTGGATATGAAAGCATTATCAAGACTGGAAAAGTTAATATTTTTTTTAACTGGCTTAGTTAAGTTAACATAGAAAAATGACAGTTTGGTTTTAAGTTGAAAGATACTTTTCTTTTTTTAGCTAGTAAAAGTTATTGTCACCTTGTTGGTAATGTTTTATGATTGCAGCGAAATATTTTAAATTTATGTTTGGGTGAAATTGTAATTTTCTTGAAAATGTATATTAATAGTTGTGAGTTGTCGTATTGATAAGTTATTGCCTAACCGCCTAGGTATATAAATATATAATAATATAACGTATAATATATTTTATACATATACGTTATTTTGATAACTACCTATGTAATCCTTTATTACTTTATATATTATTGTAATCTGTTATGACAAAATATTATTATTAAATAAAATAAATCCAGAAAAAGTTAGAGGATTCAACTAGTTGACTGTCTTCAACTATAATTTAGTAATTACTAATACTTATAATAAATATATAACATCATAAAAAACTTACTCGTTGTGTAAACTAACTGACGCATTTTTACTTTACAATTATTGTTGCCACATTTATGCATTCAGCATTGTAGGTAATTAATAATTATAATGTTATAGACATTAGACAGATAATTGTAAATATAATGCATATAATATGAATTTTCTATTTACCTACAATAATTAATTCCCGCTAATACGGATGAGAAGAACAAAATCTCACTTCAATATGTGAAAAACAAGACATTATATATGGTAGTGTCAGAGCCCAGAGGAATTAAAGTATTAAACCATTTAATGGATATTAGGTATATTATCAGTCAAAAACCTTGGGGAATAGGGATGTGGAACAATTAATGAACAGTGACATATTAAGAAAAATCGAAGAGGTGGTACAAAAAGTTTAAAGTAGGTGCTAATAAAATATATAAACATACCTAGTATACTATATATAGTAGAGGCATTGATTGTAAATATAATAATCAATTCTAATATTAGGTAGGTAATATAGAGCATGCTTTCCAAGTACATAGTTCGATTTGTACATCTTTAAAAAACATTCAAAAACATGCTCTTTTACAAATTGTAAATTACAACACCATTTAAAATGTATAATGGATGCTGATAATTTTATTAAAAAAAGAACAATCCTTCTGAAGTTATTATAAACGTAAAGTTATTATAAAGCATTTTATACTACCTATTTATAAAATTATGTCACTGTTATGACACCCCCTCTCCCCCCCCCAAAAAAAAAAAATTAAGTTTGTAAATACGCCACTGAAGAATCAGAAACTAGAAGTTAAATATATTTTTATAATTTAAATATTATTAATTTGAGAAAAAAAAAATTTGTAATTATACGTATTTTTAAAAAATAAAATTTTAAAAATGATTTACTAGTTGTTTTAAAATATAATATATGCTTTATCCTTTATGTATAAAAAAGTACTTAATTACAACCATATGACCATATCGATAGTCTAGCGCACAGATTTGGTAAGTGACATTTTCGTAAGTGTTCAGGAGAACGATATATATTGTGATTTCATATCAGGCAGATTACATGCACTACAACAAACGCGCCTATATATAGTATATATAGTATACTACTATATAGTAGTTTGTACCTAGCAGTTAGCATATTTTTCCCGGGGCCTCGCGAATCCTAACGCCGGCACTGTCACTGACCTTTAGGTAAATAGTAAATACTAGTAATAGTACTATGTAGGTACCTAACTTCCTAATCTAACATTTTTAATTAATAATTAAATAATTAATAACTTTTGTAAATAGTAAACTCAAACGAACAATATATCTTATAAACACGAACTAGAAAAGCACTAATGAAAATGTCAAATAAATGTTTATTAAAATAAACAAGTTATTACTATACAGATGTGCCCATACAGATAGTTCAAATTTAGCAATTACATCACATGTCAGGATGGCCGAGCGGTCTAAGGCGCCAGACTCAAGGTTAACCTTGGCCTACAATGTAGGCTTGATTTGAGCGTTCTGGTCCTCATCTGAGGGCGTGGGTTCGAATCCCACTTCTGACAAATTTTTTGCATTTTTTAAAAATCATTTTTTTTTATTTGATGTCTTAATACATAATTATTTAATTAATCTAATATATTGTATTTATTTATTATAGCCTATAGGCACCTGAGTAGGTGCATTTTGGTTATTTTATCAGACATTGACTTTAAATAATGATATAAAAAAAATTAAAAATTAACAACCATCGACATTGAAACATAATATTATATATTTATCTAACCTGCCATTCCGGAAACTGGGAGAAATCTCTGTTCTATATTATTGTCGTCTCGACGACGCTCGTCGAAACTTTGTAAGCATAAAATATTATACTATTTACATATAAACATCACAGCAATTAAATCAAAACATTCAAAACCCGAAGTGCAAAAAATAATATTTATGTACAGTAGTTTATTTCATAAAAAAGTGAGTAAAAGATCGTGCATAAGCGTACTTTCGGATTGCTGTACTGTACATATTTAAAAAATATTTTATTTAGAGAACCCCCTCCCCCTCCCAAAAAACCTTGTATTTGAACTACATATTTTAGAAAATTACATTTGGTACGCATTTAAAAAATACAATTTTTTACCCCTATCAATTCCATACAAAATTGAAAATTGTATAAGGAAGTTCGTAGGTACCGTTCGTCGTTGAGTGTCTTATATAGGGTTTAACTACAAATAGGTAACTATCTATAAGTCTATTAATTAAGACAAAGTAAAATAAATCCCAAAAATACTGAACATTTTTAAATAAATACAAAATACTAATATAACAATATACATGCCGATAGTATATAATATTATAGATAGGTAATGGTAAATATGTGTATTCTAACTACAAATGTTAAAAATGCCTGAAATAAAAAATACACCACTCGTTTTAATATAAGTGAGTATGTACAAAGTATTTAAGTATACAGTAGTATGAGTACAACATTACAATTTACAATACATTTAAATTTGAAATTATATAATAATTATTATTGATATACTTTTTTATACTAATTGGCAATTTAATATTGTAGATTTTATCAATATTTTCAAAATGTAATCCATATTTTACTGTCCTATAACGCTTTTATATAAATTCCAGCCGGTGGCAGATTTAACGGTCGTTTAGTACTTAAGTCTGCAACTGCCGACGGAGTCACTCTCCTACTTATGTATATTTACAGAAGCCCACCTAATAATATGGTTTAATTTTATAAAATTTTTATCACAAAAACATATATAGGTACACTTCATGCATCTGCAGTATATATTATATTCCTTGTTGTCTTCATGTCTTTATGATGCTATCACCACAGAATATAACAATATGATATAAAGATAGTACTATCACAGAATATTCTGTGCTGCTATCATTATTCTATTCTGTGCTATCACTGCCTACAGTCGTTATTTTTATTTTTTTTATAAGTTGATATTTGATAACGAAGTTGTTGTCTGTTGTCTGTTTACTTTTTCTCGTATCACAAATTAATGAGAAAGAGTGTAAAACTGACAAAGTTTGTCAGACAAACTGCTAAGTGCAAATTAGGTACTTACTTGGTGTGTTCGATTATTATATGGCACGGTTGGTTTTTAAAGAGGATTTTAAATATATCAATCCTTTAGTTAATGACTATTGTGTCTCTGTTCTGAATTCTGATGTATATGATTAGGGCTAACATTATGGCAAATTAAAATTATTAAAAATTGTTGTTCATTGTTATTGTCATTATGGTGAACATTGACTATGAAAACATTAAAAAGTAAGTTGACAGAAAATTAAACTTAAGTAGTTAACTATCATATCTATAATTATAAACAGTTAACTCTTTTACTTTGTCTGCAAAGTGCTGGATGTAATCACAATATCTTACCATGTTATGAGATGATTAATTTTGTAACGACACATACAGGCTAATTTAAATATTGTTGAAATATTAGATAAAAAATAATTGAATTAAAACATTTTCTATAAGCAAATTATTGAGAATTTAACATTGGAATATTTTATTGTAATTTCATTTTGGATTAAAATCTACAGTTGATTGAAATTTATTGCTTATTTAATCCAGATAAATTTTACAATATAATAATAATTAATATAATATAGGTATGGTTATATACCATATTTAAACTATATGTTTAAAATTTAAATTAATGTCTATTAAACTATAAGTAATTATGTTTATTGAGTGATTAAAAAAATTAACCAGTAATATAATTGTCACAAGTCATAACCACAAACAAATTTACATTATTATTTTAATGTCTTTTAATGTTTTCTAGGTATCCTACTGTGGAATGCGCTCTGTGTGGATTTGTGTTTCGTAATAAAACAAGTATGAAAAACCATCTTGATTCTATGCACAATGGAAGTAAAACTGTATCAAGTTTTATAACAAAAAGACCTAGAAAATGCACTGATTTACGATGTATGGAGAAAGGATGCACATGTAAATTTTACAATAAACAGCTCTTTATTAGTCATTTAAAATTTGACCATTGTATTGATTTTGACATACGCAGTTTGAAGTTCACTTCAGAAGATGGTAAGATATTATACTATGAATAATGTATATAAACTTTTAATCTGTTTTGTCGATTTAAGATTTGTGTATTTAACTTTTTACATTTTCAGAATTTCTAACATGGAAAGAAGACTTTGAACAAGAAAATAATAGTCGTTATGTCCGTGTTACTGGTTGCAAGACACTTCAGGATGGTAAAAAACTTTCTTATTACTATTGTAATCGGTCTACATATTTCACTAGTAAGTCTAAAGGAGTGCGAAAGCGAAGTACTCCAGTTAAAGTAAAAGGATTATGTACAGCATCTATTAAAGAAGTCCAAAACAAAGATGGCTCTGTTGAAATATTATTATGTGCTACACATTATGGTCATGACATATCATCTGAACATATGAGAATGACCAAACGAGAACGAGAAGAAATTAGTGAATTAATTCAACGAGGAGATCATCCAGATATTGTCATTAACGCTGCTCGTGCCAAGGCAACAGATTCGCTGGGACGTGTACATATGCTAAATAGAAAAGATATTAAGAATATTGAACGTAAATTGGGAATCAGGCATCCAGAATTTATAAAACAAAGGACAATTAATGATCTCAGCACAGATAGGTGGATTCTGAAATTACAGCGTACTCCTGATAATCCTATACTGTTTTATAAGCCTAATAATGTAAAATGTGAACACTTAGAACCTAATGACATTATGTTAATATTTATGACTCAAAATCAGTATAATTGGATTAATAAATTTGGAACTGATGGAATATTCATGGTGACTGAAATGAGTATGGTTCGTGCTCAATTATATTTGACTGTATTATATGTGTGTGATGAATTTAATGTGATGCTACCAGTATGTTTCATGATGTGCAATGATAGTAAAATTTATCAATCATTTTTTTTAAACATCATTTTTAATAAAATGGGCTCTATTTATGCTAAAGCATTAATCACCGATGATAATTACGACTTGTATGAAAATTGGTGCTCAATTATGTCACCAGTTAAGCATGTTATTAACCAAAGATACATTGATAATCAAATAATAGAAAAGCTTCAAACTGATATTGAAAAACAAGATTTACAACATGAAATTTATGATAAAATATGTTCATTTTTTAATGGATCTGATGAAAGTATGAAAGAAGAAATTATAAATTATACTAATAATAACCTTAAGATGAACAATGAAACAAAACCATTTGGAATATTTTTTGATCAGATGTTTGCTAGTAGAGCAGATATGTGGGCTTTCTGTTATTTAAAAGAATCTCTTAACTTAAATGAAATGATAAACATTAACACAGTTTATAACCAAATGATAGTACTATGTGAAAACAAAAAACATTTTACTCCAAATTTGTCAAAAAACATGCACATTTTCTTTACAGCTCTCTTAGAAATTCAGAAAAATAGAAAAACAAAAATTGAAGAAATCAATATTAAAATTGCAAACAATCACAAAAACGCAATGTGTTATCCATCTAAACTTATTTTCCCCCTCTCTAATAATAAGTGGCGAGTTACACTGGAAGATGGTACAAATAATGGTTATGTGACAATTACTCGAAAGTTTTGTAAAATCATTGATTGCACAGTCAAGTGTCAAGCATGTTATAATATCTGTGCTCATATTTATGAATGTTCATGCAGACGAGGAGAAATTACTATATGTGAACATGTTCATATGTTAGGCATCTTTAACAAAAGGTCACTAATTGATGTGGACGAACAATTGAAAGAAGAAAAACTGGATGTTGAAGATATGAAAACCAACATTTTGTTAAAATTAAAACGAATTCTTGGAAATATAGATTTTGTCAATGATGAAGAAATGCTTAGAAAAATCAGTATGTCATTAAGTCGAGTAGAAAATAGTGTTACTAAAGTAAAAAATGCTGACAATTGGTATGATGATTAATTACTAAAAATTACTCAGTATTATTATTTATTAAGCATTATCATTCATTTTATAAAATAGGTATTATAAAATCAATGGTATTAGAGTGATTTAACTTATTTTTCATAGATTTTTATGCTATTAAAATGTGAAGTGTTTCCTTTTTCCTATATGACTTGTCTTTAAATGTCTTATTTAGTATCTAAAAATTAAAATATTGTTTTTTAAACAATATCATAACTCATCAACTGTTGAGTTTTCTTATAGCATAGACCTAGGATTTCAATATTTATGTATAGTACCAACTTTTTAATAATATTTATGCATAACTAAACTAAATATTATGTATTATTTAAGGAATCTTATCTCATCCCATCTCATTATTATATAAACTACTTTATAAGAACATTATTTAGATAGACAAAATATGAACCAAAGACTTGTAGTATTACGAACATAAATTACTTTTTAAAATAAGTTTTACTTTAAACTAAATTGTATGTATTAATTTATAATCTGTGTATTACCTACTATGAAAAAAAAAATTAAAAACTTTATTTGTGAAATGTAAAATTGTAAAGTTTTATCTATTAGTTCTAATTAAAAACTGTTAAGTATTTACATTTAAATCAGTAAAAAATGTAAAAGCAATTCCAATGGAAACTCGGTTAACATTGCACTTAAAACACTTGATATGTGTTAAAATCAATATAGGTTTATTTTGCAAGTTTTTATTTAAAATGGTTTGCTTATTAGTGTTCAATATGTAAGTGATGAGTTTTGATTACATTTATAACCTAATAACCTTATGAATAATAAATAACACCTTTATCAGTTTCTTAACAACCCAATACTATAATTAAGTAATTGCTATTTTCATATAATTTAAGGTACCTATGAACTGTTAGATAGGTATATTGTTTAGGTAATATACCGAACGGCTGTCACTATATGTGGTAATCGTGGGGGGGGGGGGCTAAGCCCCACCAGATATCCCATTAGCAACCCCCTAAAAAAACAGATAACTTTTTAATTGTATATGGAATGCCGTTCACATTGTTGTTAACAATGTTAACCCCCCCTGACATTTGAATGGATTTCAACCTTTGCCTGTCACGTATTACAATAACAGCTATATTGCATGTACAAATTAAAATAAACATAATAATATACAGTTATCTAATCGGTATTCGGTAATAGATCACGTGTAACACTTATTAGGCCTTCAGTACTTTATTACCTATTTTACTTCCGTCTATTGGCCACTACAACGATGGGTTGGCCTTATTAACTGTAAAATGATTAATTTCACTGTAGAATGTAGGTAAACACTTTCAGTTTCAATAATCTATACGACATGCGTGATACCTATGTCTAATAAATACGCCTCTAAATCATATATTATGATTATAATATAATATACATTATACACACCTAGATTAATTATATTTTCAAATTTTTAATAGCATATTTTTAATAAGCTTGTCCACGCGCATTAAACCGCCGAAAATATGAATAATTCAGTTGTTCGCATTGGCAGTTTTTTACTTACAAGCTCTTGTCATCGAAGAATAGCACGTCGGTTTCTGGCGCACTATCCAATCGACGATGTTTTGTTTAACCTCAACGATGAACAAATGCAGGTAGTACAAATTATTTAATTTTTATTCTGCTGACACATCTGGTAGGTACTAATCTGATAATGTCGAAACTCAGAAGTCAGAGGTAAAAAGCGTGTAAGTGCGGCGGGGTGGAGTATGTCAGAGGCCACGGTAGTATGTCCGTCGTTACTTCGGTCCTCGTACAAGATGTCAAGATAGTATATAATATAATTACAGTATTAGATTTGATTGATTTGAATGCAACGATTGTATTCGATAAAAACAATTCTGAGCGGAGTACCTATAACGTATTTATAATTATTAGTTTTACAAGTTTTTTCAAATTTTATTCGTTTCTATGGCGATAAACAAAGCGACAAGCGCTAACAATTAAATTCCCGTTTTCAGCGGTTTTCCGTAATTTTTCGGTGGTTTTCCCAGGGTCTTTAAATATTGAGAAAATCGAAAAGTGACCTCTCTAAAATACCATACGATTCAATTTGTAGATACTATATTATGTTGAAATCGAAGTACTCCTTCTGGTAAAAATTTTGTTTACAGGATATAAAAAAAAATAAACATCATTATAAAACCACTAGCTTCCTCAGAATCTAAAATAATTAATAACCATAATAATAAAAGGTTATATACAATTGATGCAAAGGCCAAAGGTATATAAACATTCGTACCTACCTATATCCGAAGATTTCAATTTCTTATTGACTTATTTTTAAAAAAGAATAAGGGATACATACCCCCCCCCCCCTGTCACTCACCAAATCAATCTTAAAGAATATATTTAATTAATTCTCTAAGGACTCCATAAAATGTTGAGTTCATTATAAAAGTTTATCATTAACTACGTCTCTGAAAAATAATATTATAATACCAAGGGGCAAGGTGGATGTATAAAACAAAGAAATATATACTTATTTAATTAAAATAAAATACTACCTATATAGATAACACAATTGATAAAAATAATAAACAGTATTTAAAACCAATGATGATACAAATAATACTCATTCGTACTATAGGTACATTTTAAAATGATAATATCACTAAAAAAATAATGAAGTGGATCCAAGTTTATTATAATTTAAAATAATTTACACGTGATTTTATTATAGGTATTGTAGATTATTACTAGGGCTCAGACTTGCTTTAATAACCCGTCGAAATATGCTCTAAAAAATGGCTAGGTACAAATGTTCATAAAAAATGTATTTTACCGCAATAATTCCCTTAAAAATATACATATAAAATAACTTTTTTAATGCAATATTATATTAGTTACACCTACCTAATTTAAAATGTACAATAAATTTAAAATAATTTACTAAACATTTATTAAAGGAGAAAATAACCGAAATTTGATTAGAAGTTCAGAGTGTTTATAAATTATAATCACGGTCAATGAATTTTACTATTGGATACGTGTTTTCTCTCTGTATAGGATTCAGTGGTTAAATAATTAAAAGTAGAATTTTTGAACGAAAACGATATTGTTGTGGAGAATTCATAGACAAAAAATTAGAAACCTCCCCGTGAAATGCTGTACGGAAAAATGTTTTGTGTGAGGGGCAAATAGGTGGACAACGAGTGTGTAATCTCCCCGTGATTTGTGTTACGGTAAAATCGGTGTGCTCGAGCGGGACATACCCACTTTAACGTTGTGAAATTACCGCAGTGAAAAAAAAAACGTACTGTGAACATACAATTAATATATATTACTAGGTCGGTCGTAGTAGATGTCATTATAGCAATAGCTAGCTAATAACAATCGATGTTATAATATTTCACCTCGCTCTTAAATGCGAAAGGAATTTGTCTTGGTTTGTAAAATATAGACTTAACATCCATCAATCTAATCTTAAATTTGTCATGCACAAATTTACCTATGTCATCGTTAAACAATTTTGAATATTTTTTTTAATTTTTCAAAATTATGATTTGTATAATCTAACATATTGATATTAGTTAATTTTATGTTAAATTTTTTCACAAAACCCCTATCTAATAAATTTGGACCACCTTAATAAACTACAAACATTTTAAAAAGTTCACAAATCCTATCATTAAAACCAATATCTGCCAAGAAAAAACCTAAAATGTTAATTTTTTCTCCTGTTACATTAACACTTTGAAAACCTTTTTTAAAACAGTGTTTCTATTAAATAATTCGTAGAATGTTTTTTTCTGAAATTACTGTTAAACCTGAACCCGAATCTAATAATTGTGCCTTTAATTGTATATTATTAATTTGTAATTCTAAAATGGTAGGTTTTAAATAGGTATAGTGCATTCGTGCGTTTCTATGTGTAATTAAACATTCATGTGTACCGTCATCTATATACGGACTCCACATTCAAAAATTTGTCCTTTTAGATTTATTACACATCCTAGCCAAATGTCCTAATTGTGTCACAATGATTACTACGATAATTTTTATATTTACAAATTTTAACATGGCTTTTGCCGTTTACCGCAAACTCGACATTGATTGTTCTCTGGTACCACGACGTCTCCTTGATTCTTGCTCTTGGAATTTTTACTGCTTTTGATCCAATTAACTTCGTCTGCCTCGTTGATTAAGTAAGTTTCTTTTGCAAATGCGATTTCAACAAGTTCGTATAGTTGACAATAGGTACATTGAGACTAGAGATCAATATTTATCATAAAATAAATTATGAATCTCATAATAATAATATTTGACTATTGGCTATTGGAATTACTATTTTGGAAACTATAGATTAAAAATACAAGATTTTTGACATAAAATTTAATTAATTTTGGTTATTTTCAGTTACGGAAAACTGTTTTTGATTATGCACAGAGAGAAATAGCACCAAAAGCAGCTGAAATAGACAAGACAAACACCTTCAATGACCTAAGGGTAATTTTTTATGAGTTACTATGATATGAGTATTAAAGTATAATATTAGTAAAATACTAGCATTTATAAATAATATGATATTAGCTATACCGCCTATTGCCTATTTTGTAGAAGGTATTTACCTATGTATTATTATTATAGGTACCTAAGTATTTAGTAAATTAATATTTTTCCCGTTAGTTGTTATTCTTGAACCAGTTATTAAACTAAATATTATTAATGAAATCAACTTTTAATTCCATTATCTTATGAAGAATATTTTTTTTGATAATTTCAATATATGAAAATCGAATTTCGAACTTGTAAGTATAATAAAAATTAAACGTCATCGATTTAGTTACAACTTCACAAGATAAGATGAGCCCTGACTCGGAATAAATAGGATCAATATTTTACGGTTAAGATTAATTTTTTATTTAATTGTATTTCATTAATACCACTAAAACTATGTACCTTAATATGTAATGTATTTGTGTAAAATACTTTTTTGATGGGATAATTTAGGCGGTTGGGTAAGAAAAATGTTGCACAGGAATACAAGGTGCTGTAACATTTAGGTATTAGCCATTAGGTAATTCAGTTATTTTATATAATATGCATATAACAGTTTAATATAGTTATTATAGACTATAAGTACCTAATTATATAATTTAAATATATTTACAAAAATTGTTATAATGACACGATAATTTGTCTGTTGTCAAATTTATAACAGAAATGTTGGCTAGAACTAGGTTCTCTAGGTCTCCTGGGCATTACTATTCCAACGGAGTATGAAGGTACAGGAGGCAGTTATACCGACCATGTCATTGCCATGGAGGAGATTTCTAGAGCCAGTGGATCTGTGGGCCTGAGCTACGCGGCCAACACTAACCTGTGCATGAACCAAATTCAATTGAACGGTACGCAAGAACAAAAGGCCAAATACTTACCACGGGTTTGTAATTTTGTATTACCGTTATGCATTTATACGGTTATAAACGGTTATAAATATATTTTTTAAACTTAAATTAATATAATTTCAGTACAAATGTATTAACAATATAATCCTATTGATCGTAATATATATATACAAATATACATATATAATATATATATATTTACATATATAACTACGCTCCGTGTTTTTTGGATCGTAATTTATAATTTTAAACAATATTTTTTGGTTTGGCTTACAGTTATGCAAAGGTGAAGCTGTTGGAGCGCTGGCAATGTCCGAACACGGTTCGGGTTCTGATGTAGTTTCTATGAAATTAAAAGCAGAACGAAAAGGATCTCATTATATTCTAAATGGTAGTAAATTTTGGATCACGAATGGACCAGACGCCGATGTGCTAGTGGTATATATTTTCATTCGATTATGATAAGAATTATAATATAAAAAATGAAAAAAATGAATTCCCAACTGGATTAAAAAAAAAAAAATAAACGTATAATAATATTTGTACATATGTGTAAAAGCAAAACAATTTTTAATAATAATTATAAATTACGATTAAAAATTATAATTTTCTATAGGTGTACGCTAGAACGAATCCAGATGCTAAGAAACAGCATGGTATTACTGCGTTTATAATTGAGAAAACGTTTGAAGGGTTTTCTACTGGCCAAAAACTCGATAAACTTGGAATGAGAGGTTCTAACACTTGTGAACTTATTTTCCAGGATTGCAAAGTACCTGGTAAGTACCAATATAATATAAGCTATAAATCATGAAATTGTTGATACAATTTAGTGTGCACCACCGTTACTCAAATATTGTTGTAATTTTGAAAAGTGTTACAAATTGGCAATAATATAAGTTAGCTGTTACAAGTTTTGAAGTTAAAATGGATTTTAATACTTAATACAAAGTTAAAGTGTTGAGTTATACAAAATACATTTTAGGATTTCAAGTCATGATGCGGTACAATAAGCTAATAAATATTTTGCTATAAAAGTAAATAATATACAATCTAATCGGTATTAGTTTTGTTTTTGTTTTTAAGATGTACAAACAATTTACAATTTACTATAAAATACTCGTATAACTCACTTCGAAATTAAAATATAATAAAAAGCCCTTGAGATTTCCTATATAATAATCTTACCTTTAAATTTTATAAGAGGTAAATTCACTCTAATTTTTAAATTAACGGAGAGCTAAACGAGTTCTGCTGAGCTTACAATTTGCTATGTTACGCACTTGTACGACGGAGACAACAAATATCGGTGAAAGTCCCCTAAAGTTTTATTATAGTCCAAATCACTAACACAAAATTGGTTTCACCTACTGAACGCATATTGGGGTGTACCTATAGAAGATTTGTATGATATAGAGACAAGTATAGACAACAGAATTGAACACACGTGGGCGTCCTCCATGACATATGGATAGATGCATATTGTATTCCATACAGAGGTTTTATAGTATCATTTTAAAATATATTTATTTCAAAATTACCAACTAATTAGGTACCTAAGTCATTAGCAAAGCACCGCCTATGAATATATTTTAATGTGAATATTAAGTATTTGATTCTATAAAACATGATTGTATATTTGTATTATTTTTTGTTTATTTCAATTTTCAGTTGAAAATGTATTAGGCGAGGAAAATAAAGGCGTATACGTTTTGATGTCCGGACTAGACTTGGAAAGGATGGTGCTTTCTGCCGGGCCTGTTGGGTATGTTGAATTAAAATGTATACCTAACTAAAAATAAACTACCCAACGATTAGATCATTAATCGCTATTATAAACTATTATTCAGTAGTTATTTTTCTAATGTCTACATTTTAGATTAATGCAAGCGTGTATAGACCTGACATTTGATTACGTACATTCTAGAGAACAGTTCAATACTAAAATTGGAGAGTTTCAATTAATTCAGGTACGCCTCCAATTAACGTTAAATATTAAAATAATCTAAAAATATAGCTTATATATTATGAACATCGTTTATAACAGGTACCTATATATATATCAGATAAATAATTTAATATTTATATACCGAAAATTGCAATGGAATAGTGAAATGTTTGGTCTTTGGTTATCTTTAAATTTGTTAGACTTTAATTTATTGAAATATAAAAATAATAGTTTAAATAATGCTACGACTTTCAAAGCCTACTGCAGCATTTACTTCTGTATATAATTAGTAATTACTAATTACGGTACCTTTATAGTAATATAAAATTATATACTATACAGATTACAGATTTAAGATCAAAATATCGAATAGAATACCTATACCTATTATAAAATATATCTAAAATATATATATTTACTCATTATTCGTATTTTTTCTTTAATACATTTCAGGCTAAAATCGCTGATATGTATACAATATTGAGTGCCACTAGGAATTATTTATACAACGTAAGTAGAGCCTGCGATAAAGGTCACGTGTGCAGCAAAGACTGTGCTGGAGTGATACTTTTTTCCGCTGAAAACTCTGTTAAAATGGCATTGGACACGATACAATGTCTAGGTAAGTATCATAACTTTACGGCTTTATCTTTACATAAGTTGATTTGTCAAGCATACATTTTTCCACTGGCATAATAGGTGGAAATGGGTTTATAAACGATTACGCGTCAGGCAGATTTCTGAGGGATGCCAAGTTGTATGAAATCGGTGCAGGGACCAGTGAAATCAGAAGACTAATTATTGGCAGATCGCTAAACAAAGAATACTCTTAAAACGGTTATGTTATGTTTTTAATAATATTTTAACAGTTGGTCCTACCATCCTATCGATCACGTTATAATGGTTTTTGTGTATAATATTATTATAATATTATATTTCTATTCTCAAAATACACGCTGTACCTACAGTGCAGATATGTTGTATATTTGTATGATTTTGATTTTATTGTTTATAGGAATATTTAAAAATGATATAATATTATTACAGAATATTTTTACCTAATAATATATTATATTGTACCTACCTATAGGTACACATAACAGTGCTTCAGCCTGCAGTATACTTAATTATTATTGTAGGTATACATATTACTACTATTTACTAATATTTGATTGCACATTTCCAGTAGGCACCAGGCACCTGTAGACCTTGTTTTAGGCAACTTGTTAGACTTCTTATTATCACATTAAAATAATAAAATTGTTTACAGTTTTAGTACCTACCTAAGTTTAGTATCTCTATAACTGCTAACAACACAAGTATATAACAAATATATATATTCATTAATAATTGTAATTAATTGTTTTGCATAAAATATAAAATATTTTTAGAATTATAGGTTACCGTAAAACCTCCTTATAACGGAGTCGCTCGGTACCAACTGATTTTTTCCATTATAAAGGAGTTTCCGTCATAGCGAGACTAAAATGTACGGGATATAGGTTAATATTTAGGACTAATGTTATTTTCCGTTATAAGGATGTTTTACTGTATATAATAAAAGAAATCATTGACTACTTGAATAGTTGTTTATAATGACAAGACAGTTATGATTTGACAATTAAATAAAACAATTTTAGTTATATATTTCCAGTGGTGCAACTAGGGCTAAAATGTTGATGGTAGAGAGGGGGTTGTAGCCGCCACCTGGCACCAGATATTACATGAAAAGTAACCAGTGAGGGCGTTATATACATATATATGTTCACTAAAAAATATAAAAAAGTTTATTTACTCAAGTTTAATTTTTCACGATAATAATATAGGTAGGTACTGTCTGTATATAAAATAATTATAAAATTAAATTTTTTTAATGTAGGTATATAAGCTATAAGCAGTGGCGTGTTTAGGATTTTGAAGCCCTGGGTAAATAATTTTTTTAATTTGCTGCTCCCCAAAAACTGCCACCCGGGGCAATCCCCCCTCCCGAATACGCCACTGGGTATGAGTAATGCATTGTTTACATTTATAGAATAATTATTAATCATACTAAAAGTTATTGTGTAGGTAGTATTATAATAATTAGTAGTATACAACACTCATTAGTCATTAAAATTATTTGCCTGGCAATCACGAACACTGGCGCGGCTGCAAATTATTCCACGCACGGTAGTTATTGTGACGTGACTTTGATTTCTTTGTCAAGTTATTTAAATTTTAATATGGGTATAAGTCACACAAAACGCGTAATTCCTACCTACTGAGTACTGACTATTGAAGTAATATCGTTTGAGTATTCATATAAAATATAGTTATCTCAATAACATAAAAGATTTTGTTAAATTAAGGCAATGTTACCTAGTATAGGTTTTACTAGGTACCATTGTACCAATAATATAGGTATATATTTTTTAACTGATTTAATATTTTTAATTTTTAAACTTACCTAGTCAAGAGCCACTAATTGATAGCTGCTTATTCACATCCTTCACATTATATACACTTATTGTGCTAAATTGTATAGGTACATTGTTTATGTCAATTAAAAAAAAAAAACTTACCTAACTTTACAAGTAGGCTCTTTATCCCAACCGCTAAAAAACAATGTACATACATTTTCGAGAGAGGTAACTGGTAATTTATTAATTATTAGGCAAAATCAAAAACAGTTAAATAATATTATTAGAATAAATATGCTATCATATTCCTATTTCCTAATAATAGAAGGTAGGTAATTATCATACTAATTTATCATATTAATAGTAGATATTTGTATAATGTAACTACAAGTTAAAACTAAAACTAAATATCAAATAGAAGTATTGTTAAGTATTAAGAAGTATTTACTTCTTTGATTATTCATGATTTAACTAGGGGTTTTTTTCAGAGAGGGGAGTGTAAATCTGGTACTCAATCAAGTACAAAATAGTATATATTTTATTAGTTAGGGAACCAACTAAATATTTATCTATTATAAAATAGAAAAGTAAACCATTTAAAAATCAAATATATATATTAAAATTAAAATTAAAATGTTTAACAATGGTAACACATAAATTAAGCCATTAGTATTAATTTGGTAATCAATAGCAAGAGAATAATATTATAAAATACATTTTGAAAACAACTAATATATATATAATATAATATATTACTATCTAAGACTAATAGTAAATATGAATAGGAGTATACACTTTGGTCGTTTAACTGTTCATTACAATATATAGAATTTATATTTAAATCAACCATTAAGTAATTGTTATTCATTTAAATAGTTTTAGTTCAATGGCTGTAATTAAACTTTACAAATTAAATTTACTTATGTAATTTTTTCAAACATTTTGTTTTTTTAAACTATTATTATAATTTTAACGTGTACAAGTATTACATATGTATTCTACATACTACCAATATAAATTGTTCAACGCACCAAAATAATAACAAACGTAAAAAATTAAAATAATTCACACATAGAAGTAAAGAATTTTAAAAAGGAATGGAGGGATTGTTAGTTTATTAAAATAGGAATGTCCACTGTCCACTATGGACAAATATAAATAAATAAAAATCTTGTTCAAAGTTTGTTCAATGATTTGTAATAGCTGGCGAGTACTTCCCAAGCTGAAGATGCCATGAACCCAGCAGGTGGTTCAATACCATCTTTGGCGAGACCTTAAGTATAATTTACATTAGTTGTATACAAATTTATAGGTGAGATTAGTTTATTTAAAATATTTACAATAAAAATAATACCTCTCATTTTTGTGCCAGAAATGAAGTTGAAATCGTTATGTCGGGTAGAATCATAAAAGTCCATGGCTTTTTTTGTTTTATCATAGGCTGCTACACGGAAGGGTATGATCTCCAAGTCTGACAGTCCTGGTGCCATAGTCAACACACGAGCACCATGAGTAGGATCGAATAAATCACCCGATATGTTAGTATCTGGGTGTGGAACTCCTGCTGGATCCCTGCCCACAATGTAAAAGTTTGCTCCTGCAGACATGCGAGCTTTAGCATGCCATTGCACCTAAAAATCATTGTATTATCCATTATACTTAATTATGGTTAATTGAATATTTTGTAACAAAGCAAAATTTTATTTTAAACAAATATCTAGTAAATTATCCATTCATTATTGCTTAGTAAATATGAAAATACAAATAACATATTATTCTATGTTTTAGAAATTATACCTCTGTAGGCCCAGCATAATTCATAGGTGCTGGGAAAATAGCCAACACAGTAGCTTCTGGATCCAAAATGCCATCTCTAAGTACAGCTTTGTGTTGAAGTATTCTCACATGTAGTGGAACATCATCGTCTTTTGTCCAGCCACCAAGAGGATGTAACAGTAACACCGGTTTCTTATATCCACGTTCTAGAAGCTTTTTCTTAGTGTCCTAATTAAACATCATCACAATAAATATAATAATAAATTAATTAATAAAGAAAAATGTAATAATACAAACCTGCATTAATAGTGCATGACCGTTATGTATTGGGTTTCGAAGTTGGAAAGCAAATATTGCATCTGCTTTCATTTCTCTCCATTTAGCACGTAGTTCATTTGGTGTGAAACGAATATCGTCCAAACCATCGTTCCATAAGATCCTTTCTATCACGTCTAAGTTACCACCAACCAACCAATCACCACTTTCATAAATTGTCTAAAATATAGTAAATAAAATATCAAATACAAATAATGGTAAAAAGTATCTAAAAAAATTAAGTACTTTTATGTAAGGATGATTGGGATGCGATGTTCCAAATTGACGACATACTCGTTCTTCTTTACGGTGGGGATAGAATGATGGTTTGCGAAGTATTGCTATCGGTTTTGAATTGTACCATAAAGCAATTTCCTCACAGCCGAACAGCTGTTCCTTTTTATCAGTGGTTATGGGCAAAACAATAGGTATGGATTGGTTAACATCCTCGCTAAAACTATTAAAATGCAATGTCTGCAAATAATAATAATATTCCATAAGTTACAATTTTCAAATGATTTATAGTCTCAAATGTTATTGCATACCTGTAAATATTCTTCTTCATTCATGAAACCACTAAGTGGAGCTGCCCAGCCTTCAGCCAATACTTGTACCCATTGTGTGTCCATCTTACTAATGTCAAGCCGAGGAAGTAATAGTGCTTCGGATTTGGTTTTTTCTATTGCGTTTTCTGAGACAAATAGTTCAGGTATACGGTCAATGTCACGGTTCATTTGCAGGGGAATTACTTCCTGAAAAGAAAAACATTTTAAATGAAACTAAAAATTAAAAATCGACAAGCAATAGGTTTTAGACATTACTTTTAAAAATTGTTTATTCTAAATACTTAATAAATATAAATTAATCACATATCATTATAGCTTTCATTTTATTTTCTAATTTACTTTTAAGTTTTCACCTAATGTAATGTAATCAGGCGTCAGGACCACTCAGGAGAGTTAAGACATCTGTTACAAATTCCATTTACTGGAAACCACAGTGTCTCTACTTTAATATTATATCAAATAAATCCATGTTCTAAAACTTCATTGGTGAGTTATAAATTATAATTGAAGAAAAATTAAATAAGGTACTGTGGCCTATCATGGAAACTTGTTCTGAATGTAAGCACCGGCCGGTATCACTAGTTTCCGGATGGGTCACCACCCGGGTTTTAGTGACAAATCCTCGCCACATATACACATGTTCAAACACTTCAAACCAACCTTACTCTTCCTCACAGTGAAGAAAAATATACAAAGTATTTGTGTGGTATTAAGGTTGCAAATGCCTGTGATTAGGGCAAAATATTAAAATACTTTTTCATTAAGACAACTTGGATATCATGGATATACCATTTAAAAATAGGGTTCATTAGAAACTACCAATAAGACACATGTGTAATAAAGAATGCTATTGTGCACATAGCCGATTCACAATCCCTTCAAAGCTATATAACAGTTAAAACTATATTATTGTGTACATAATAATAATAATATTATTTATAAGTAATATAACGTAGGAATAACTCACATTTTCTTCAAGCATTTGTACTACTTGCATAGTACTCTCTTCTATGGATAAATGAACTGTTTTAAGAACTAATTCTGGCGAATCTGGCTTTTCATACACCTGGTCAACCCCGGTAAATCCTAAAAATTAAAAAATTTTGTATTTCTTAAATAGTCAAATTGCTTATTTAAATACAACTTATCATAATCTGATGACTCAATTAAAATATTTAGTATTACATTTAGTTATTAGCGCATGAAACAATATAATACATAAAATAATTTATAATATTATAAACTAATTACCATGTACATACATACAATTATTCACAAAATTGTGTTATTAAAAAATAAATTACCTTTAATTTGACCAGCTCTGGCCTTTTTATATAGACCCTTGACGTCTCGTTCTTCACACACACTTAAAGGTGCATCAACAAACACCTCGAAAAATGGTAAATCAGCATCTTTGTGTATCTTTCTCGCCATTTCCCTGTCCTAAATTATGACAAAACACCGTTTGTCAACTCTATTGGTTGTAATATTTGTAGGTACATCAGTTTTACACTAGATGCTCACTTGTTGAAACGGAGACACAAAACTGCACAGTGTAACGACGCCACTGTCAGCGAACAATTTGGCAACTTCAGCCACTCGCCTGATGTTCTCCTCTCGATCGGCGGGGCTAAATCCCAGATCTCTGTTTAATCCCGTTCGCATGTTGTCGCCATCCAATCCGTAGGCTGGTATTCCTCTGGCGACCAAATACGCTTCCAGTTCGAAGGATACGGACGTTTTGCCGGCACCGGATAATCCTAGGAAAAATATTCAATTTTATTGAAGTTATTTATGAAACGCACTAAACAAAACTATTATTTAAACATTTTTTATCTCCACTGACCTGTAAACCAAACGGTACAACCCCGGAATCCCCGCACGTTGCCGAGAACCTGTCCACGTTTATCCCGAGAAACGTGATGTTTCTGAACGGTGACATTAGTTGCTACCTGTAAACAAAAAATACTATGTAAAATAAATCACAATTTTCATTAATTATATTATATTATTTTTTTTTTACAATAGGTGTTCGATGCATTTCCACTGAAATGAATTTCAAGTACAATAAAAACATAGCTATGTAGCCTATGTATGTTTACGTCATTTACGAGTATTAGTAGTGCGAATTATTCGTCGAAACAAAATATGTTAGTCGAATGTATAGTTTGATACTATAATCTGTAAAGCGAACAGCGATATTACTAACATAAGTAATTTTAATAGAAGATTCCCGAAAGAATGTTCTATATTTAACAAAAATTTTTGATTTTTACGAACAAGTATGCTAGAATGACACACAGAAGAACTAGCTCAGAATCGTTTTTCATATGCAATGGTTTATCATCGAATTTAAATATAAAACATTCATTACAATGACATACTACTGTACAGCAGACCAGTACCTATTTGTTACCCTTTTTTTTAATTTAATTTTAAATGGTACCTATCGTTTTTATTGAGTTTTAACGTTTTCTACATTTTTTCATTAATTGATTAATAGGACGTTATACATGCATGTATTGTTTCGATCTTACAATGCACAACACAGCAAATTATTACCATTATAATATTATATTTATTTAATTTATATTATTATTTACGTACAAAATAACCTATTTAAATGTTTAATACAAAGAGCAGTGAACTGATCTATTTAAAATTTAAAGATAAGATTATTATTTAAGAACCTATGCATAGGCTTTTTTAATATATTTTAATTATCAAGATATAAATAATATTCTTACTTTTAAATTTGATCATAGATTAATTCCAGTATTAAATACAACAAATTATATTGGATTATTCTGAACCTAACATTTGCCGTATAGTCCGTTTGTACGATGCGAGAAAATACATGGGGGTACGATGTCTTTTTAATTAAAAAAATTTTTAATCTTTGGTATATAAATAATTCTGTTCCAACTAAATAACTAAATAATACTTACTACACTAAAAAATATACACAAATTGATATAATACACGCACAAAGATTTCATTTTTTTTTATTAGTTAAAATTGGCGATTCACTTATCCACTTATTCTAAACATGCATAAGAGTGACATTTATGATTACAGTGGAATCTTATAGGCAACTTCAGTACAAAAATAAACAGCACGAAAACAACACCAAACGTATAAAATATTATAATATAATATATTTATAATAAATGACACGTATGTTCATTCTTAAATACATTTAATATATATTTTTAGTACGACAGCGTTCATAACACAATTCTCTTAAGAACATGCACATAATTATGAGATACTTCTGATGATGATACGGAAGTATTATTACGAAACTTTTCGTTAAGACAGGAAATAAATCCAACCTAATGACTGTTCCTGAAACTCGTATATTTAGCTACTTTCTCCGGTGAAAGTCAAATATGACCTTCAATGTATGATTGTTGTCTAAATATATTACTTAAATATTGTTAATTAAAATATTACCTTCAAATACTCAATCATCAAATCAAACAAATTATTATAAAACGCACAGGGAAATAACATAATACACAGTTTTGTAAAATGATAGTTGTATTGAAATATTAATGTATAAGATTCAACTATATGAAAATAAAAATATTGTTTTTATTTTATGATTTTACGGAAGTATTAAATATAACGATTATTGTTTATCATTATAAGGAACATAATAAATACCTATTTGTTGAGTTTTATTATAGATTTATTATGGCATGACGTATAAAAAACATGAAAAAAAAACAATAAGATTAAAATATAAAACAATATAATTTATTAACCAATTCATATACCGGTGATATATTTGAAGCATAAATAAAATTATTAATTTAACTTAACTAAACTTAATAATATAATATTAGTCAAGTCCATAGATTTTAAATTATTGTTGCATGAAATAATGGACAAGAATAACGTAAAAGCTGTAGATTTAAGTGACTCACTAATCAATGTAAATAAAACAATACATTTGTGAATAAAAAATCTTTAGTAAATATGTATAATATGTTAATATACGTACACTTCTGCTTGGACCACGGACCGATTTAGTCCTTACGTTAACCGACATTTTTAATTAAAAATAATAAAATATTTATGAACAAAAATCAATTTATAAGTATGCGTGTGAAATACCAAAGTTGTAAGTTACCAGATAAAATATCTTTAAATAAAAAGAGAGCAAGTTTATGGTTGTCAGCCCAACGAGCGTGATTTTCCAATTGATCGGAAGAAGACCGGAGCACTAGGATATCTAACGGATTGCCGAGAACAGAGGAACCCCCTCTATACGCTGACCTCCATCGCCCAATTACGATCTCGTGCGAATAATGTTGCTTTCGCCTCCGCAAGTACAAAGACTATTAAAGATTTTTTTCTGAACATCATTTATCCTTCAGTATTTGAATAATCCCTAACAAAGTTTTAAAGTACAAACGAATGTTTTAGACTTTTATCAATAATACTTATTTTATATAAACTAAAATATATATATACTTTGTAAATGTATTTTACATACATTTTACTGTAGAAATATACAAATACAATCAACACAAATATACATGAATATCATGTTTACTGAAGTACCTATGAGTTATGACGCGTATTAGGTATCAGTTATCACTTATCTTCATTACTAAATTTAAAATAATATTAAAGCAGTTAAACCTTTTTATTAAGGCCAAACGATAACCTTTAAAATCTAATTTATTATCAAAGGCATTAAGCACCATATATTCAAATACTGGGATATAAATTGCAACTTAATTGCTAAAAACGATTTTAGAATTAGCTATAAGCCTACTAGGACACTATAGGTACCTACATGCCTACATATATAAATATATTATAGCAAGACTAATATTATGGTTTGGTTGAAAAAGTTTATTTATTTTATGATAATTGTGTTGCTTGAGATTATATTGAATAATTAATAGAATAATTTGGGTACCCCAGTTCACGAATTTTCTTTTAACGTGTATTAAACTAACTTAATTTACCGACTCGTTAACTTTCTACAAATATAGTCGTACAAAAAACCCAACACGTCACACATGTTTGCAACCTAGTAACTAACAACTTGTTAGCTAATACATGATGTATCAAATAAATAAACGTATTATAATATAATACATACTTAGTAATACTCTTTATAACGGCTGTAACAGGTATCATAATTATTATTTATAATTAATTATAAGTCTCGGTGAATATAAATAAAATTAATAACAATAAAAATAATTTTAATTGAATATTATATACTTAAAATTAATATCAATAATAATAATATTATTAGTCACTTGAACCCAATAGTAGTGGTAGTTTTAAACAATTATTGGTTTTGCTTGCATGAATATTAATGGAAAATAATAAAAACAAGAAAAACACAACGTAATAATAACCGGAAAATGTCGTTTATATCTATCAGACTATAATTTCCTGTCTTGGTGGTTATTTGCGATGACTGATGAAAGATGAGAATTATCTATCCACATAATATTATTTATATTATTCTCTATTAATAATATTCAAGGCCAAACTAAAATTTACACTCCAGTGTGCAGAAGATGGAAATGTCAAATAATTTTAGTAGGTAATAGGTACAGACGTGTTCATCAAAATTTGACAAATTCATTAATCATAATAATAATCTTGGTCAAATAAGTAGGTATAATTGTGTAAACAAAATTCACAAATAAAAATTTGAATACAAATCTAAATATCCGATGGTTAATATATTATAAACAAACGATTAGCTGGTCATAATAATGTATATAGTCCAAATTTTCTAAAATATCCGATAGAAATAATAGAATGCTTTTAGTTCAGCATCAGCAGTATTAGTTAGCTTAAAAATTACAATTAATTTAACTATGATTATATTTAAAGATAAGAACAATATCTGTATTTGTACATCGTTTTTTTACAATTAACGAGATAGGTAACAATGTAACATAGTACGACATAATATGTTTACCAAGCTATATAAACACGTGATCAAAAATTATGGCTAAGTTCTTATTTAAAATATAAAAAAAACCGTTTACAATAACATAATAATAGTCATTAAAAAGACAAAATTCCGATATGGCAGAATTCAGATTAATATATCTCGGGTAGGTTCAGAGCAGGAAGCGTATAGGACCTATATTAGTGATTCTTAATTTAAAATTAGAACCCACTAAATATAGTTGTGTATATAGTTTTTTAAACCTCAACTGTTTTGTTTAATTTTAGTTATTTCAACTGGGGTTGGTTATTCTTTAGGTTCCAGCTATCTATGCATTTTTAAATTATTAACAATATACATTATAATTTATGATATAACATGGTAAGTCTCAAATAACAAGTTAAGTATGATTATACGATTTATACGGCATAATAAACTTTGTTATTACTTATTTATATAACTAAGTAATATAATATAATATCTGAAGAAGAAGTACGAAATACGAACAATAATAAGGGAATACAATTGCATACAAAACTGAATACCGCACAGCTATAAGCTACAGGACGTATAGAAGACATGATACACGACTACATAAGTATTGAGTAGGTAAGTATGATATTATACTAATCTAGTGTATATACTATATACTATGTACCACACATGATCTAACTTGTTCTTTGATGTAATAAAGTTAACCAATATGGCTCGAACATTTTACAAACAATTAGTGATCATTATTGATTTACATAATGATTTACACGAACCACATTATATTTGGATATAGTGTACTAACAAATAACAATCCACACGTAGGTACTAGGTACTAGGTATGTATGTACATAATATAATGTATACGGTATATTTACGTTTGTCGTTTTTAGAATTGTAGATCAACAAGACATATTTATAATATATGGAAATGAACTAAAAGTAGACGGTATTATACTGTTTAAACACAAAACACGAAACTATATAAAAAGCAAATAAAAATTGAATATACATAAGTATGTCAGGCGTCAGTAATAAAAGATAACGGTAAGTTGTTAGAAAATGTTCCAGTGATTAGTGAAAATTGAAAATTCTCAATAAGTATTTAGTTTTATAAGTATATTGAACTAAATATTGAAAGCTGCACTAATATAACTATATAAGAAATAAAAGCACAATCCAATTTTAGAAGGCGGTCTGGGCAGTCATCATTTTTTTCTCCAGTATCTATTCATAAGACATACTCCAATTTTAATCGGAAATTAATTTTACTTTACCGCAAGGTATAAGGTTACAACTTCCAAGGATTTATACATAAGCCTGTAAAGTTAAATAGAAAAAAATCGTAATATTGTTTACGTTCAACCACTAAAGCCACAGTATATAACAGCATAATTTCCTACTGAGTTTTGTACCACATTGAGTACCATGATCATCACTGTCAGTTTGTTATATTTTCGGTTATAACACAATTACTATTATTATTATTATTATTCTATATCAATATCTATAGATAGGTATTGTTTATTGTATTTCGAACAAGGACGTTATTCAGAACTGAAGAGATAAACAATAACGAAATATTAAATAGAATTAATGTACCGTGAAAATTCCATAGCTAGCTTCAGTATGACATTGGGCTACAATGATTTTTTCTCGCAAAAATTGAACAGTGATGAATGATGATCAATATCAAATATCAATAGCAACAAGTTGTCAAAAAATAACAGAAATCAAGAGAGTGGTTGTAGAACAGCATGACGCTACCTACTACATAACAATTAAAATATATAATATAATCATGAGCATGCAAGAAAAATATATAGGCTCCCACCTACCAATGGGCAATGAGTAAGATATTACTACCTACCGATCACTATAGTGTCATTAAAAAAAAAATGTCCATTACTTCACCTTGAAGTTTGTGAAAATATTCGATATAATACTAGATAATATTTTATGAGATAATGAGCAATTCTAATTTCAAAATTACAATTGGAATTACTTTACGAAAGTTGAGAAATCAAAATTTGTTTCAACATTGTTGATCACTTGATACATTGCCACATGCAAATCTAATGTTTATTTAATCGCAATGAAATACATATTAAGAAAACCAATCAAAAGTTATTTATGACTGATACATTTATTAAACTTTAAAGCTTGCGTTTAATCTAATTTAATTAGTTCAACACATATATTTTGTATTAAGAGGACGCAACACGGATATTTGTTGTATCCGTCTTACAAATGGGTAACATAACAAATTTTGCGTTCAGCAGGTCACGCTTATCTCCGTTAATTAAAATTAGAGTAAATTGACCTCTTACAAAAATTTAAATGTAAGATTATTCTTATAGCATTTGTTATATTTAAGTTTAAAGTAAGTTATGAGTACTATAAAATTGTAAATTTTTTGTAAATCTTAAAATACTCATAACTCGCTTTATAGTTAAAATACAATAAATACCCTGTGAAATGCCCAGATAATAATCTTACCCTTAAATTTTTTAAGAGGTGAATTCACTCTAATTTTTAAACTAATTATTATTATTATCTAGTGCATTTCACAGGCTATTTGTTGTATTTTAATTATAAAGCAAGTTATGAGTATTTTAAGATGTACAAACAATTTACAATTTTAAAATACTCATAACTTGCTTTAAAATTAAATATAATAAAAAGTTAAGAGAATAATCTTACCTTTAAATTTTATAAGACGTCGATTCACTTTAATTTTTAAACTAACGGAGCTAAACGTGATCTGCTGAGCGCAAAATTTGTTATGTTACGCACTTGTAAGAAGAAGACAAAAAATGTCGGTGTAGCGTCTCTTAACGCAATTAACGGAATTGGTTAATACTTACCTACTGTGCCCCCTATATTTATCTAATTTCTGTATCGGCAATTTATTATTTTTAGCTAGACAAATTATGAATTATTAGTTAATGAATGATAAAGAAATAAATAAGTAATTTGCATAACTTTTTTTTCTAAACACTAAAATAGGTAGATATATAATTAAGATACATTGTATTCAACGGTACAATAAATTGTTTTACAATTTAGTTGTAAGAAAATATATGATGTTTATCTAAACTAGTTTGAATAATAGTTAATAGACTATAAGAGAGGTATTTAATTAATTTTTTTAACACGGTTGACTGACATAATTTTTTTGGTACTAGGATCATTGAGCCAGGAACTAGGTAGGTACATATTTGAAACCATGACCTATTAATACCTACACTGTAAACCTACAATGCCTTGTTATTGCCACAATATGGTTAAATGACAAATTATGTTAAAATAATATTTTACAAACAAATCATTCATCATTAATAAATAATTAATATTTTTCAATAACAATTTAATAATATTATGAAATACTGAAATGTATTATATAATAACATACAGTTTGATGATAGCATGTGAGTATTGTATACTTACTACGTAGGTAATACTACAATATACTTATATACCACAAATGGGTCATGGTACCTATTATTATAAATCGTTTGTATGCACAGACATTTGTAGCAGGATGGGCTATTGACTTATAAACCTAATTTAATAATTTATAAAAAAAAAATAATAAAAGGTTCTTAATTTTCTATAGGTCATTCGTGTAAATTGTATAATGTATACATAATATTTTTTAAGTCTAGGCATACCCATATCTATGAAATATACATGCAGAGTCTCATTAGTTTTTTACATGGCAACAACTTATTTTATAACTTACAGTTTTTTTTTAAATATTTTTTTTTTTAAGTTATAACAATAAGTTATGTTAGAGTAAGTTTCTTCAAAATTATTACTAACTGGAAATATCTTAATTAAATAATTAAAAAATTAACATGGAAAACTGACTTACCTATCCATTTTATTTCATAATACCTATTCAAAATATATATTCAATTTTACAATAAATCTAAAATATTACAACAATAATAGGCACTTATTTTAAATGCATTGGTAAATTAAATGTCTTTAAGAGGATGGACCATTTGATTTCTCTCTCTCTGACCCACGTGCAACATACCAAATTTTTGTTTAGCAGAACTAACCCTGACCCCTGTGTTGCTACTTTTAATATTAAAGTGAACACACCTATTATTAAACTTTAAGCTTAGAACATACATGTATCCCTAAGTTGGCTTTTTTACAATATTTCAATTTTCATACAATTTATATGTATTTTTAACAATGATGGAAGCTCATAATTTACATAAAAATTATAATATCATAAAATAGCCAAAGTAGGAACACAGGTAATGTTCTTAAATTAAAGTTGTTTGATAATAGGTGAATTCACTCTATTATTAAAAGTAATAACATAGAGTCGGTTCAGCTAAAGTTAAATTTGCCATGTTGGGTCAGAAAGAGAAATCAAATGGTATGCGCAATCATTGCATCTCATTAAACATTTCTGGAAAAAAGAAAATAAAGTTCTTAACTAATATTATAGTTGCATAGTTTATATTATTTTAAAATACATTAACATTTACCATATGGTGGTCGGATTATTTTTTTTTTAAATTTAGAATACAATTAAAATTATGAAATAAGACAACCCACTTTTATAAGTTTATTTAATAAGTTTATTAAATATTAGTAAATATAACATACTTTGTTATATCATACAATACCTATAAATGTTTTATTTATTTTTTTAGTATAAGTATATAATATATACCTAATAAATACTTATGTGTAACCGCTGTGGATATTCTTCAGGAATGAATGATTTTTTTTCTTAAAATTCCATAGAACTAAGAAACTAAAATAATGATCCATATACCCATCACCATACCACATATTCGTATTTAACTAATAATAGTTTTAAACAATTATTAAACCAATTAAAAACATTTATAATAAAAATAAAAATACTAAAACCAACTTTACTCAAAATGTTAGATAGTGGGACATTATTATTGTGATGTCTGATGATCAAAGTCAATAACAACACTTATGGCTTGAAGTACTTCTTCGAGAAACCGGGCCATGATTTCTTAATAATATGTTATGTCCAGAGTGTTCTGAAACTAACGTCCATCGTAATCTACCATGGTAGACCAGTTATTATTAAGTGTACACCAAAGATTGGAATTTGTATTTAAAAGAAATGAGAATGTAAAATAAATTATAAGAATGTAACATAGACGAAAATAGCATTTGGAAATTGGTCCTACTTTGATAATATTAAATAAGCTAAAAACAAAATGTAGGAAATGTTTGGGGGGCTTAGCTCCTTAAAGCCAGAGGGGCCTATGGTTAAGTAAATATTAAAAATCTGTTAACTATATTTACACTATATCGATGCCAAAGAGATAAAGCAATATATTATGATTAAAAGTTGTTATTGGTATTTACTGTTTAACAAATTTGAATACTCACTGTTCGACATTTAGACGAAGATTCTGGTTTTTGGTTCATTTTTAAATGTAAGTAAATATCAAATACTATATACGATGTATATAGTATTTGATAGAACTAATATAACCAGTCAACTTGACGTCTTGACAACTTCCGCTTTTATTTATTGGTTAAGAAATCTCTGTAGTAGTAATAACTAATTTTCTTGATACAGTAGTAAGTTGTGAGCTTGCGACTTATGAAACTGTCCCACAAGACAACAAAAGTTGAAAAGTATGAACTACGAAAGTCCGAACGTACCGCGGAACGTCTCTCTATTATCATTTGTCTTGATATAGAATATAGATAATATATGCCAGCTGTTATTCAATTTCGATATACGTGATAAAAGGTATCATTGACATCAATAGCCGTTGAGAAACTTGAAATTTCTAAAAAAAATAATACCAACTTGCAAGCTGCAGCATCAAATTTAAAGTTGTTTAGAATCATGAAATAAGATTTTAATTTTGAATTTGTATTTTGTAGCTTTTTGCTCAGAATCTATCTACGTTGGTAATATATTGATACAATTATTACTTATTAGAAAGGTTTTTTTTATAATTTCTAGAAAAATTACATAATAGTTATGTAATGAATTGATGGTACATACTTATATAAAATATAAAAATATTGTATATGAAAGTATGTAGTAGCTATTTAAAAACAGTGTAAAGCCATACTTAAGTATCTAACTAATAAGTAATAACTATTGTTATTATTATTAATTCAAGCTCATAAAATTTACCTATATACAAGTACCACCATTATGTATTAAATATCGACATTCTACAAATGTTGAAGTAGGTACTTCATTTAAAAGAATTATCTTTTAAATTTAAATATTTTTTTATTTTCAAAATAACCTTTTATTATGAGTTAGTAATATTATAGATTTATAGGTGATGGGGAAAACACAATATAGGCGGTATGTATTGGTTGTAAAAATAAAGGTAATAAATGTAGAACTAACATATTAGGTACAAGTTAATTCTAATTGAAGTACTGCAGAATCAGATGAATAATAATTTAAAAGCTTCTGTTTTGTATCAGATTTTTTGTTATAGATAGGTATATACATAGTTACAATTAAAAGTAGAGTATAATTTTATAGTTCAATACATCATAATTCCTAGTTATCATTCTATGTACACAATATTTATAAAGACTAAATGTACATTCAAAAAATATATTATTTGTGCAGCAATAATTTGTACTTAACAGTTTGCTCCTTAGCAACCATCGGGATACCGACTGTTATTTCTTTATTCAGGCACAGTTTATGATACACATCAGTTTGAACATTCATGTTACCTTTGAAGTGCAAACGTAAACGAATTACAAATTCTCCCCATCCATGTCTTGTTAATGAAAATGGTTTTTTAATTACATCTACAATATGGTTGGGTTCATAGGATTCATGTAAGAAATATGTCACTTTGTCAATGTAAGCCAAATTGTCAACGCCTTCTTCAGCATTACGTACATAAACAGTCCATTTGTATTTCATTTCATTTTCAGAATCACTTATTTTAACAATATTTCCAATAACAAATGTTAAATCAATTAATCCAGTCTTAGGAATAAAGCTTCCAGAAGGCACAGCATTTTGTGAGACAGTTTTGCTTAGTTGTTCAATGTTGCTCATAGGTTCAGCTTTTACTTGTGTTGATACATTACTCAGATTTGTCATAAATACACTCAAATCTTTTGCTTCGTCTTCACAATCCAAGTTTTTGAGAAGGGCATCCCTTTGACAGTTTTTATTGCCATCGGTATTATTTTTCATTTTAGCAAAATGTGATATTATGATGCTTCTTCTGAGTTTTTTTAAATTGTTGATACAAGTGAAAATATTTTGATCAATTTGATCTAGTGTTCGTTTTGTTTTGACCATTTCATCATCCAAATCTGCTTGCACACCAGCAACAACTTGGGAAATTTGATCTGTACTCAATGTTTTTAAAATTTTTTCAGTTGAATTCATTTCAAATGCAAACAATGTTAATTTATCTATAACAAACAAACAAAATAATAATTTATTTACTATAAAATAAATAATTGAGTCAATATTTAAATTATGCCAATTATACTTAGGTAGGTACCCATTATCATAATATTTTATTAATTATGTGTAATTATGTGTATTATGTGTATTAGTAGGTACCTACTATCTTACACATTCAAATAAAAAAGTATACCTACTTAATTGTGTAAGTCAATTCTCAAAGCAGAATTTATACAAATAATAAATGATTAAATATGTAATAATTTATAAATATTAATATTCATTATACTCTTACCTATACCTAATAGTAGTGTTATAAGCACTTTCCTTAGGGCTAGTATTAGTTCCTGTTAGTCAATTTAATATAGGGTAGAAAAACTCAAGACGACAGTTAATCACTATTATTATGAATTTGTATTTAACACTGAATGTTAGGTAAATACACTTTTGTAAATTACACTTAAAATAGAATACTAAATTACAACATTAGAATGTATAACGAGATAATATTATAATATTACCTATGTAAAAATGTCAATATTCTTCTTTTATATTATGAAAACGTTATGTTATATTCTAAGTATATTCTAACGGTGTCACGAAAACGTAGACTTATTGTAATTTGTATTTTGGAGTAACTGTATATTTTTTATATGGTAAGTCTTGGTCCCTGAACCACATAATATAACAACTCACAAATAACAATGTCTGGACGCGTGGACTAACTTACTATACAAATAGTTACTGTATTTCATTTACATTATTATTTATTAGAAATACATATTTATATTTATACAAATTAAGTACTATCTTATATCTTATCACTTATCAGTGTTATGATATATTGTGATAACACACATGCTGCCACCATAGAGTAGTACTACAACTCTATGCACCATAGATTAAGAATATATTATAATCACGAATCTTAGTCCGTGGCACGATTTAAGATAGTACTTAAAAAAAAATACTATCTTAAATCGTGGTCCGTGGTGTACATTCAATTGTATAACTTTAAGTTAGGTTAGGTTTGTACGACAATTTGTACAGCTCAAGGCGGATTGATGGTACAACAGTGCAACCCTTAAATCATGATATACTATTTAGTATATGATCTAAGCCCTAAGGTACAAGTGTACAACCTAATGAGTAATGACAATTGACAAGTTGTATATATCAGCAACTATGGCTACCACTGGTCACGCCCTCGATTTAAGATACTATCTTAAAATCGGGCTCAAACCATAAAAAGAGCTTATATAAAGGTGATGTGGAGGTCAGATCTCTCCTTGGCGGCATAGGTCTTTTTTTAAAAAAATTATAAAATAGTGTCCCTAGTGTTGGTGCGTTACAAGGAAACATAAAAAAAAATTAAATAAATTGTGTACTATAATTGTTTAATTCATGAGCGTCGTTTTAACTTTTTGAAAAGTAGATATGCTAACAACTACAGATAGGTAGGACAAACAAAATTTCAGCAGACCAATATAATATATTGACATATTGTAATATTATAATTATTTTAACAAAAATTGTTTTATGTTATACATATAATAATCTAATATTCAAATATATATTATGAATATAGTAGGCAAGGCCGTCCGTAGCGGCGGACTGTGGATGTCAAAGTTAAAATGTATTAAAATATGTATAATTATTATGTATGTATAATACCATTGATTTGTTGGGCCAAAAAGCGTGAAAATGTAAGACAAAACTCCTGATATTTTGTTAGCAATTGAACATTTTTTTTTTTTTAGTTGACAAATTAATGAATCAAGTCTCTTCTTGACCTATACCTAACAATAGGTACTAAGTTTGTATTTAAATTATTTAAACTCAAATTTAAATATTTATAGACACGCTATTATTGTACCCAATTATATATTACCTATAATTATATTTTATTACCATAATATTATATAGTATCTATATCAAAATATACAAGAAATTGTTGACATACGTATCTATTTTGTCATGCTAGTATATGTAAGCCATGGCTAGTGCAATATCATTATTGCTCACTGGCTGCATTTAATATTAATATTTTTAATTTTCTGAACTGTACTACTTAACTTCTACTGTGATATTTTAATTTATAGTAGCCACCAACCGGTAAGTCGTAAATGTAATTCACTGATAAATAATAACTAATATTTAACAGATAGGTATAATTATTAACTTAAGTCATAAACTGAGAATGTAAATAGTTCACATCTAATGCTTAAGTATCTATCTTATTTTAACACAGTTTTTGAGTAATTACTAATTATTTAAACAGATTATTGTACAATAGTATGATGACTATGATGGCAATTTATTACTTCAAGTTTTACATTTTTTTCAAGTATAGATTTTATTTTATTGTTAGTCGTCACTCGTCAGTGCATCACAGGGCATTAATTGACTATAGTCGCACTCAAGATCAGAGCCAAAATACATCAATTCCGGCCATATAAAATGCCTAGATAAAACGCCTTAAATCTTAATACAGTAATACACACTATAGTTACATAATATTATAGGTTGTTGGTACCTAAGCAGCTTTACGCTACTCTATATATAGCTCTAGTGTTTACTGCCCATGGCCACTGAAATAAGTTGCGTCGTTGTTGGGTGATATATTAAGGTTTTAATATTGGCTTACATAAACAGTAACCAGTAATCTGTAAAATAGTTATAATTTGAAAAATCAATTCAACATATTTTTATGGATCTACACCCCATTGTATCTACTTCAGACCATAGGCGTGCGTGCAGCACATGCAGCCTAGGCTGCATCTGCTCTTTCTGTGGCGCCAAATTTTTTTCTATTTTTCTGCGTGTTTATGATACGATTTTCGATTACACTTATAGTGATTGTGGCTTAAAACGGAACACGGTTCCAGAGGGGCGTGGTAAATAAGCCGACCTCGTGTAGTCAGTGGACCTCGCCATCGTGACAGCAACGTTTTCTGAATACGGGTAAACAAGAATCTAACATCAAGCAAGTCGTTACAGTCTTCAAATTTGGATTTGTTTACTGCTGTTCAACTGATCAACTCATTGAAAAAATCTCTGATTTCAATGAGGAATAGTGAACAGTATGATGAAATGTTTAATAAATGTCTGCAAATATGTAAGGAACATGATATAGAAATTCCAGAAGTCAGAAATAGAAAAGTATCCACAAAAGTAGACCCCATAAAAAATCAACACATGTTTGTGTCAAAGTCGGAAGAACTAAAAGTAACTGTTTATTACAAAACCTTAGATGTATTGATAAATGGATTACATTCAAGGTTCACTCAGGAAAGTCTTGATATGATAAATGCAGTAGGCAATATGATAAGTTTAGAAATACATCAAACCAATCTCTATGAAGTACTACAAACAATATTCTTAATCTCTCATGAAGGACTTGTTGCTGAATTAAGGATTTTAAAAAGCATTCCAAATGTTCCAAATGGCTCATCAACAAAAGCCGTTTACGATTGGCTAGACTTTTTAAAAGAAAATCAAAGACAAAATGTATTTCCGAATTTTAAAAAGGTTTTAATACATTTTGCCACTATACCTGTCACGAGCTGTAGCTGTGAGAGAGTATTTTCTAAATTACCTATTGTAAAATCAAAACTTCGAAGTACAATGTTGCAAGAAAGACTGGAATCCTTTTTATTATTGTTTGTTGAACAAGAAAAATTAATGAACGTTCAGATTGAAGAAGTAATTGATGAATTCAAATCTATGAATAATGAAAGGGAGCGCAGATTAGTATTATAAGTAATAAGTTTATAAATTAGGTGTACCTATTGACTAATAAGTATTTAAAAATTAAATTGTAATTGTTAAAAATTATTTTATTGCATTTTCTGTGTAAAAAAATTATTTAAAATACAAAAAATAAATAGCTATTTATTTTTGGTGTTGATAAATATACAATGTACCTTTTCACTGAAAATGTGCTTAAAATGTTCCTTGAAATAAAAGTTATATATAAATATGTGCTGCACCTGATCGGGAACTCTGCGCACGCCTATGCTTCAGACCTCTACCTACTCATTTTTAATATGTATTGTTGTTTCAAAATGCAAAATGCCAAAATAAACCGAACTGTAAACATGTTAATAATTATTTTATTTTACATGGGAAAAATTTGGTTACTTTTGAAAATTGGTGCATATTTTTTATATTTATTTACCTAAATAGTTTAATAACAATCGCTCTTTTAAATAATGAAAGTGGTTAGGTTAGGTTATTTTAAAAGCAAGTGCAAATTTTAAATTTTTATAATGAAAAAATTACTGTTAAAAATATTTAAACATGTAAAAATTAGCTTGACCACCATAATCTATAACGTTGATACTAACATAAAACGAGTAAGAAAACAATAAATAGTTTAACAAATTCATAAGCACATACACAAGTTTGTCAGCACGGTATCTAGATTCTAGGTTATGAATTATTCAATTATAATTAATAAAATATGAATTAAAATATCAGTGATACAACAATTATAGCGATTACCTGACTTAACCCATACGCATTTATACGGATAACATACACAAGCTGCTTAGGTGGAAGTTTATAAATAAACGTATTTGAGTGTGAGGGATAGATGATTATTTTCAGATTAAAATGATAAAATGTAGGTATAACAAAAACGAGGAACCCAAAAGGCGTTTGGATGCTGAGTGTGAAACATTAAAAAAATCTACCCAAAAGTGTACCGAAGAAAAATTATAAAGGGAATACATTGCAAAACCCTGTTCAGCAGTACCTACATCATTAATTCAGAAATTGAATTTAAATAGTGTTATATAGGCTATAGCCTTTATCGTATAGGTATGATGTACTTTAGATATTTTTAAATTTTTGAATGGGAAGAAATCTGACCACTGTGGCTGTACTACTGTGATGCTGCAGTTTGTTTCATTATTAAATATTTATAATTTGGCAGTTGGTAGATATCAATATATCATATGTGATACATACTATAGTATATGATCTAAAGTAGATATAAATATATAATGATACATACTATAGTATATGATCTAAAGTAGATATAAATATATAATGATACCTATTATAGGAATGTGATATAGCAGGAACCATGACTAAAATATAAATTATTTAGTCATGGCAGGAACGCCAGGAACTATACTAACTAGGGAGTATAAAACTAGTTATACCCTATAAATTATAATCTATATGTATTATGTAGGTACTTTATAGTGCATATGTAATTTGTACCTACAGACTACAATACTTATTATGTCCTACGTGTTTATAAAACTGTAATTCGGTTAGAATTTACAGATAAACAATTATTACAAGTAACAGTCAACTTATTTTTCTAAACAATATTGACGAATAAGAAAATATGTATACATTTTTTACATAATATTATGTACCTACCTATGCGAATGCCTAACCACTAAACTGGCACCCAAGGCGAATTTCAATACACCTTGAAACGAACAGTGATTACCTAATTTACCAAAGTGTTTATTACCTACAACGGCTACATATTAAGTTTGGATTGTATGTATTTAAGTGTATTATATATATTGTGTGTACTTACATTATATACAAGCAAATTCAGACAATTCAGTTATTATAGGTACTATATTACGGAAACATGATAGTGCAGCACAGCTATACGCAAGGTGATTCTTTTAAAGGTACCTACACTCATTTTCACAAAAAATATTATATTAATGTTTTTTTTTACATATTTTGAAAGCATTTTTTAAAAAATTATACTTTTTCTCAATTTTTTTTTATTATACCTCACATATTTTTACTTTTTTGAAACATAGTATAGGGTAGGCACATTTTTAAGTAGAATATTATTCATTCTCAGAATTTCAACATAATGTACAATTTATGTTATGCGAGTAAATTCTAGTCGTAATTAGTTACGAGTTATAACTTAAGTTAGTTGAGCAGATCACCTAGTATATCAATATATTGTTGTCTATCACTATGCTATATCACAAGTTAAGGTCTTTTGAGCTAAAATTGATAGCGTGGCCTCGAAATTTTTTTTGAGCCCGAGTGCGATCGGCCATTACCTATTTTTACTGAAGTACTGTTTAACCATTACCTTTTTTTTTAAATCAAGTACAATTATTCGATCTTACCCAATTTAAGTAAGTACACCGAGATTAACTTTTATAGCGTTGTGTTTTATATTTGCACATATTTTCCAGAGCAAAGCCGGATTCAACACCTAGTCAATAAACATATAATAATCAAGAATGATCACAAGTTGACTAAGATGTAATAAATAGAAAAATATATAATTATCAATAATAATTAATGGTAGGTAATAGGAATCTACATATAGTTTATGTACAGATTTATTATTAATGCATATTATATTTAGATACTTATATATTTTTTTTACACAAATTTAAAATAAAATATATAATAATCAATAGTGATCACTATTTCGTAGTTAGTTGAAAAAAAATTAAAAAATATGTAATACAATTTTTAATTACCAATAATGAACAGCTAGTTAATAGTAAAAAAATAATTATTAATAACTAAAAATTTAAATTTAAAATTTGGTTTGATGTTTAGATGCCGCTTTGACGAATTGTATGATGGTAATATTGTTTTCCTTGAATGACGAAATGATGGTGTTTAAATATTTTTTATTGTGAATTTCGAAGGTTATTAGGTTCGTTAATGCTGTTTAATTTTATGTAAGTGAATGATTGTATATCTAAAAGAGCTTTTGTAAAGTGATGTATGTTTGGATGCGTGTTCTCAAAAAATTGAGCTAAATTTGAATGAAACGATTCGCATGTATTCGTAAGACAGTCGAAAGTTGATGTGTAGTTTATCTATAGTGATAATCATTAATCTGTGAATTTTAGCATCGGTGGGGTTTACTTGTTTTCAGGTCAAAAATACTTACTGGTAGAATTAAAATTTTTTTTTCAGGTAAAAAAAAGTATCGGTGGAATTTACATGTTATAAATCCAACCCTAAAATCGACTACCTGTAAATCGGTGGAATTTACAATCACCCGCGACCTCTAGTCCCCCTGTCTATACCTACAACTTTTAATTAGGTGTAGATTATAATAATGGCTAATAGTAATAATAAATAATAAGTAATACATTATTGAAAACACAAATTAAGTGTTATGATTTACCACAACTACTCAATATATAAGTTATAATATAACTAACTTCAAGTTTCAAATAAGAATGACATTTTTTTACTGTTAATTGTAAAACAGATGATATTTATAAATATTTATAAAAGCAAATAGATGGAATGACACGAGATTTCAAATTTATTTATTAATATAAAACCAAAAATATAAATTGTATTCGAGTATTGATACTTATTTGTTAAATTAGAATTAGGATTGAATTAAATATATTATACTATAATCATGTTTTCTATAGCTGAAAGGCGATATCATAATATACATTAATACAATAGGTAACCATGGAAGGTCTTAGAATGGTTTATAAATTATAAAATAAAAAGGCCTTAAACTTTAATTTTTTTTAAGCAAAAAAAAACTGAATAATTTTTATAAAAAAAAAAATAGTAACTGTCTAAACCAATGTCTATAAATTATTATACATTCTGTATCATATTGAAAGAAATTATATTTTCTCAAAATACATAAATTAAAAATATTGAATATCAACCATATTTTTTAACGCTTTTCTGACTGCATCCAACTTGGTTTCAACATTATTTCTATCTTTTTTAAAAGTTTCATCTTCTAAAAGTACCTCATCAATTTTCTTTTCAATTAAATAGGTTTGGAATATTTCTTCATTTAAACGCTTATCGAGGACTTTCAAAAACGAATTTATCATTTTGTGTTTAATTCTTTTAGGCACAAAATCCCGCACAATTTTCCTGATGTACTCAAAATAACATTGACTTAAATCTCTATGTAATTTTACCTGTTCAGACGATTCCAAGGATACTTCCTGGTTATTAAGACCTGATAATAACTGATTCAACATTTGTATTCTATTAATTTCTACTTTTTTTTGTTGAGCCAATTTATCAGGCATTGGCTGGGGAATTGATTTTCCAAATGTGAAACAAGGCTGGGTTAAAAGATTATCTGATTTATCTTCATTAACGCAATTACTTATATTTGCTGCAGTAAGAATTTCTTCTTGAATTGTATTATTCGATTTTACTATTTCCAATATAAAATCTGGATTTGCTGTGTTCAAACATTCCTGATAAGATTCTATGTATGATGTAATAAATTCTTTGATATTATTCACATTTTCTTCTAGCAACTTTTCAAAAACTTTTCGTACCTAAAATAATAAAATAATAATATTGTTACTCAATTAAATACTAGAGGCGTGAAATGACTAGTTTTAGGTTATCTACTATATTATTTGACTCCCTACTTCCACAGTAATTAGTCTATGCAAAAAACTTATGCATAGAGCGTGAAAAAGTGTTAAAATATGCTATTTAATATGCAGAGGAAAATGTGACAACATGCAATAAATATGAAAGAAAAAAATCTTTGTAATATGGTAAAAAATAAACAGGTTAATATTTTAAAAATGTATGACTCAAAAATAATTTAAAACCAATTAAATAACTTATAATGAAAATTATTGGCATCTACTTCATAAATAAAATTTTTGTAATTTATAATTTATTATTATTAAAATGAATAATCACTTACATCCATATGCATAGTCAATTTGTGTGTCACATACAACATAGTTTAATATGTCTTATGTGACACATATATTTACTATGCATACAAACATTAGCGCCTAAAAAATGTATTATTCAGTTTTACTTGTGACAACATATTATTTAATATTTTTTTTTTTTAATTTTCACTTTATTAAGCAATAAGCAAAAAAAAAAAAAATTGCCATTAGCTTTAAACTACTTAGATACGTAAAGATTAATGCCAAAAATCTTGTGAAAATGAAAAAATATGAAATTGTAAAACGCTATACTTTTGTATTTAGTAAGCTACTAAGGAACAAACGTCTCGTATAATCAATACAAAATGAATAAATTGAGGCAAAACTTACATCATCATTGAGTTGTGGATATCTTTTAAGTGTATCCAGCAATTTAATGTCAATGGAATTCAGTATGTTTAACATCTCACTGCGCACCAATTCTACGCAATCCAATGACGGCTCGATCAAGTTCTTTAATTGCCGGCTTAAAATTTTTTGTAACGCCTTTTCGTTGACAAAAGTACTTTGGTTAGTTCCTGATGTATTTAATAATACTTTTGCAATATTTTCGTTTGATAAATCCTGTAACGGTTCTATGGCATTTATTGTCTTTAAATATTTTTGTTGGATTATTCTAGCAATACTGGCACCACCAACAATTTTGTCAACCGAAACTTCGTCTTGATTTCCATTCACAGTATCTTCATAAGATTTGCTAATATCTTTTAAAAGTCCTATTACAAATGATACTTTGTTGTCCGGAGTGTGTAGTAACATCAATTTTCTCCCTAATTTATTTTTCATTTCTTCAAGCTCAACTTTAAGTTTTGGATAAACTTTTTTAATATGCGTTATCAGTACCATTTGTAACTTAGAAGCTAACGCTTTGTTGCCATGTTTCGTACATATATCTGGATAGTTAGTTTTTAGAAATTCGGTTTCTGACTTTAGTGTAGCGTTCATTGATTTATTTTCAACAATGTCTTTTTGACTTCGGTTCACTACACCAATGATACCTAGTTTAACTGGAATTCTGCGACCGCACAGTAAATCTTTAGTGTCTTGTAGTGTACCTTCATCGATTAGATCCAATTTTGTAACTACAGCTATAGTTCTGATGCCATCTGGATCCAATTTCTTTGCTATCTGAAGACTTTCACTTGTTGACGGGTCTGTATTTGCAGTCACCACTGCTAAAATAATTGAATTGGATTGCTTTACATATGAAATAATCAATTTTTGTATTTGTTCATCTATGTCGTCAGGTTGGTCTCCAACCGCCACTTTTGTTATACCTGGCAAATCTACAAAAGTCAGATCATAGCGATTAGTGTGAATTCTTAATACAATTTGACTATTAGTGATGCCCTTATTATTTCCTGCAAGATTGTTCGTTTCACATTCAATTTCATTGCGTACCATGTCAAAATCAAAATAAAATAAATTAGGCTTATGTAGAAACTCTACCCATTCTGTTATGTTTTCACTGTCTTCAATGTTATTTGACTTCAACATGGATTTTTTTGTTTCCTCAGTGTATCTTATCATTTGTATAACTAATGGAGCTCTGGTAACTACACCAGTTCCTCGAGGTAAAAATGATTTTCCTACTAGGCTTTCCAGAACTGAACTTTTTCCAGAGCTCTGAGTTCCCACTACTACAATTTGTGGTAAATTTACAATCTGTGGTAAATCAGTAAGTTGTTGTTCACCAAACACGGAAAAAACATCCTGAAGTTTATTTACAATTCTTATAAGTGACTCCATAGTTAATTCACACAGTCAACCTAATTTCATAAAAAATTAAATTAAATTATTAGAACTGCAACGCTATTCTTAAAAAATATATAATATATTTTTTTACAAATAAGATGGTTTCACAACACTCAATTACTTTAAAATTGAACCAATTGTTTTGTTACTATATAGAATTAGTAAGTGAAATGGTTTCTCTTCGCTCTGTACTAGGTGAGGTAGGTACCTACTAAGTTTGAACTGGCAATAATCCTTAACAATATTGATTGTCTACAATTCAAGTTTAAAAAAAATTAGAAATTAGAATATTATCTAGTACATAGTCTATTGTTTTTTTAATATTTTAATTTTAAAGCGAGTTATGAGCATTTAAATTTAGTAAATTGATGGTACATTTTAAAATGCTCATAACTCGTTTTAATTGTTTTAAATTAAAAGAAAAAAAAACTTATGTCATTGACATTTAATATTTTTAAATATTATAAAAATAGTAGTATTTTAATTAATTCCTGAGAGAAAAATATTACAGCTATATCATATTATTTATTTTACAATAAGCTTTACAATAAGTTGTACATTATAATTTATAATAAGCTATATTATAACATATTAATTTTAATAAAAGTAGATATTATGAATTAAATAATTATTTTACATTACCTATGAAAGAATTTATTATTCTATCATAAAAGGTTCACTTTTCACATGTTCCGTAACCAAGTCCATATAAATTTCTTCTGGTATCTTATGGAAAAATTACCTAGATAATTAGAAATAGGAATTAAAATTCAAAATTTAAAAAGGTTTACAGTATAACTACCTAATCAGTAAACACTTATATTATACCTATGTATTGGAAATTTGAATAAGTATTTAATAAACGTACTCACAAATAATGCAAATGCTTTGCAGGTTTCGCAGTTAAAATGATTGAATTTCCTCACAATGAGTATATTATATTATGTCAACGTCAACTTGGAGAAAAAAAATAAACACGACCTCTTATACAGTTATACCTACGAACAATTTTAATTTTCTTAAATAATATTATACAGAATTCAGAATAATTACAAAATTACGTACGTCTGCGTCAGCAAATAGCTATGGTTAGCTGTAATTTATTGCTCTAATCTACTAATCGCCAATCCCTACTCACTCAAATTCAAATATCGTAATAAGGCTACAGATAAGTATAAATAACGTGGCATTGGAAAACCCATAATAAATTATTATATCAAAACACTGCCACTTGGTCATTGGCCATTGGTAAATGGTAAACAATCTATAACTAATAAAATAGGATCAGTAAGTATAGTAAGTACTAACCCACATAACTATTTTTAAAACCCGGCCACCCGGGGAACAATTTTTTTTTTATAGCTGCTATAATGTAACTCCTGCCTCCCACACAGCCCTCGCCCCTCACAGACCGATAGTGCTGGATGCCTATATCGGCTATATCCGTTTATGTCGGATGCTTATTGCTTGTATAGTTCTGTATAGTTTTATCGATTCCGTCCGCCGTTTTAACATCAGTTCCACAAGGAAATTTGTATAATTGTTACGTTCCAATATCGTTGAATATATTTGGATATTGGATTGACGTGGATTAAATAATTTTAAACACGATTGACTAATATGGTTTTTATTTAACGATATTATTATATAATATTGTATACTCATGAATTTTTATAAGTTCATAAAGACAATTAAAATGTGGCTGAGCGAGTTGTGACTATCATTGGACTTCTGCTCCTTAGGTAGTCGGTTGTTCGTCTGATGAAAGCTTGGCTCTCATCATAGATTAGTATATTATATTTGGCTCTCATCGAATCTCGTTGACTCGATCAGAGTTCTATATGACTATATCCCTGCTATAATTTGTTAGCTCGACCACAGATTATATAAAACAGATTATATAATCTGTGGCTCGACCGTAGAAGGCTATCTCGTGGTCGTGCACGCGCTGCACCATAGACTTATAAATTTATAATATTAATATAATATAATATATTATAAGTCTATGCGCTGCACACGCCGGATGTCACTTCCCATACATATATTTATATATACTTCGCGCTGCTGTGTTTTTTGTTATCCTAGGCGCGGTTCTGTCTAATGTCTATTACTGTTATGATCTTTGCTCTTGTATTTTTACCCACTTTCTACTAATATTACGTGATCAATTATTTCTATTATATTTCATTACTTATTAGATATAGTCACAGGCCACAGCTCGCTACATAATAATATACCTAACCTATTGGTCTATGATATTCCACCGGCAGTAGGGCTGTCGATTCCCAGTGTTGGGGTAGGTAACGGAAATTAGAAACTACTGTAACGTCTGTAACCAAATTACTTTAGCAGTAATGTTGTATGTTTTCATAGAAATTTCATTGTATTTTATTTAAACTAAACGCAATTGTAACAAAATTAATTTTTAAAAGTAATTTCTATGGATTAACACGTATCTTCCACGTTATTAAAATAATATATATTAACGGATATTAATGTAGAATGTATTGCAAAAACTAGGGGCTAGGATATTTGAGAAAATAAAAAAATCAATAAAATGTATTTATCAAAAGTTTTTATAAGAAATAATAATCAACAACATCATTAAAGATGCCAGGAATTAATACTTGTACATTTTGTTCATGTCAATAGGTATTTATTTAAATAAGAAGAACAAAAAAAAGTACTTAAAAACACGTATTGAACAAAACGATATCGGACGATTAACGGGGACAGTATGTACAGTGCCGTACAGATGCACGTAATTGTTCGATATTTATGAACAAGCGGCAGACATAAAATACGAAAATAATATTATTATTCATTATCGCTAATAATCTTGTAATATGTTATTAGAATGTAATTTTATTATATAAATAAGCTGCCCCTCACTCCAACACCCGCCGCGCCAAAAGCAATCGACGGCTAGACAGTAGACACGATAAGACATGGGTGCAGCGGAGTGGTGAGGAATTATTGTAACTATAAATGCGAATGCCTGCCACTGCACGGCGGAGAGCAGCACCTTACACACCAATTTACAATGTAAACATTTAAAATGTGTTTTCACTGAAACTTAGTTTCGTATTTCCAATAATATAGCTTACTGAGTGAAATTAGTGTGTATACACTATACACCTTTTATCTAAATTGTAGCCAAGAAGTTTATTTAGGCCTGTATAGGAGTATATTTTTGATATTTTATTTTCAATGTCCAATATTTAGTTCTAAAAATTACGATATTTTACCATTTGCATTTTAATTTTTAGGGCTTATTTATTTATTTAAAATATCAAAAAATTGGTTCCTAAACAAGCATAGATTAACTTCTGTTCTACAATATTGATAATAGGTACTTTTGCTCTGAGATCGCTCAACAAGCTATATTATTGGAAATACGAAAATTCATTTTTATAGTATTTTTTCATACTATTGATACCCTTTAACAAATACCTAAAAATGTACTAGTCTACTACTTATTAATCGTTATGAATAGATTATGTAATTGTTTAGATAAAAAGTAACGTTATTTGTTACGTCCTACTTTTTTAATGAAAAAGTAAAGTTATGTGATAAAAATAATGTCGGGTAAGGGTAACGCGAATGTAATTTAAATACAAATATCTAATGCTAATGCACCTAACGAGTAACGAGTAACGTAATTTTATTACTTTTCAAAAGAAATTTACTCAATACTAATACTGTTGATTCTATATTATACATATTACACAGAATACGGAAAAAAAACAAAATACTAAACAATAATAATGAAACATCGCGTACTAATAAAGCATGATTGTATGAACTATACTTAGAAGTTATGATGAACTTTTTATAAATTTTTGACTAGGTACCTACCTATAAAATTAATTGCAAATGTTCGTGATTTTGAAAAAATGTTGTAAAAATGTAAAATTCAAATTCTTATTAAAAAATCATGCAATATTTGTAAATGACTACAAAAAACCTTATGAAGAACCTTGTATGTAATGTTCAAGATTTTTGACCGAGTAAAAAATCATTTATGAGCCATAATTAAAAATAAAGAAAAATAGGGCAAGTGGGTTGGCCTACTCTGTTGTTAATTGGGTGTCCAAAGAAGGCATTGTTATGGATGTTCCCCTATGCAAGCTGTACATAACTAAGATAATATTATTTTGAACCTGATAATCACTATTCACTATATTGCACAAATACATTGAAATACGGCATAACAATGTAGTTTACTGTTAAGTTACCAAGCGATCTTGGGAATTTTTGTTTCGGAAACCTATATGTATTTCACCGAGTTAAGAACAATGATGCTATTATAATTTGTCGGTCGGACTTAAATCCTTAATTTCAAAGTTATAAACTTTTGAGGTTTGTGAATTTGAGTATTAGACATTTAGACGCCTGTGCAGATTAGGTACTCCAATAATCTACATGAAAAATACAAATTTAAAAACTTAATTAAATACTACGCAATTATTTGTTTTAATGTGTGCTTATGATACAAACAAACCTTTTTTTTTGGTTTGTGGGTTGGAAGGTAAATGTTTCAAACCACATACATCCATATACTCCATATACTCCCACATACATGACCAAATTACCCCACTTAACCGCTAGTACATCGCAATCTGCGGTAGAGCTAGGGTTGGATTTTTTTTTTTTTAATCGCGGGACACAATTTTTTGAAATGTATTATTGTAAAAATATCGGGATATTGACGTCTCGCTTTATTAAAAAGCGGGAATCGGGACACTAAAAAAAAATAGATTAGGTATCTTTAATAAAGTAAAATAATTATCAAAAGTTATGAATATTTTTAAATCAATACAACTGACATAAATTAATAATAATATAATAATAATATATAATATAAATTAATACTACTGATATTTTTCAGATGATCTTTTTTTCAGTAAATTTTTTCCTCTGGGAGTAAACAAAAACTTTCTAAACTCTTTGCAGGTCTCTTCAAAATTAGTTTGTAGGATTAATTCAGCTTCTAAATTTTGTAACCATGATCTGTTTCGATCACTTCTCCACGCAGTTTTAAGCTGAAAATACGTTCTAACATCGCATTCGAATGTGGTATTGATAATACTTAGTTAATTATTTTTTCTAGATTATGGGCATTAGTTTCTTTTAAAAATTGAACCCATTGTTTATCAGATGAGATAGTTTCAAAAGTATTATCTGATCATCAGATTCTGATGCATACTTTACCAAAAATAACTTTAATCCTCTTATTTCTTCAAACAAAAAATTGTCTTCTATTTTAATTAAAAATGTGTCTGTTACCTTTGTAATTTTGTGCATATTTATATTTTCGTAATTTTTTGTACTTAGTGATAAGCAACTGAATAACTGTAATTTATTGTTTTCGAAAGGAAACCACTTATCCAAATAGGAAATACATTGATTATAAAACATATCAGCCTCATCTAAAAGGCGTTTCTTTTTTTTATTATTTTAGCTCCTATTATTGCAGAACGAACTGTGCATCATAAAACTTTTCTTTTTTTCTTTCAAATTTAATCATTTCTTAACTTTTCCATTACATTATATAGATCAATAATTAAAGATTAGCTGGATTCAAGTTTCATTATAATAGAATTTAATAAATGGCCGATATTTGCTAAAAATGCCAAATAAGCTTCTGCTAGTTCATGATTAAAATAATCAGACAATATTTTTGAAGTATTTTCTTGAGATAAAAAGTACGATTTAACTGGTTCAAATTTTTTTATTAATCTTTTGACATCTGGTATTAGGTAAACTTAGCCACCTAGTTGGAACATGCCTTAAAAGTTCACACCACCCCGTGTCTAACCAATCGAAAAAAGATTTTAGGGAGGTTGTTTTTTTCGTTAAATTACTGAACTTGTTGTAAGATTTTATGATAATTATTTCTAAATCGAACTTCAGTACTTTACAAGCACGTTTCCCTATATTGTGTGTGATATGGCAAGGGCATCTAATTCCCAAGATTTTCGAATTTTTTAGATTTTTTGAGCAACGATGAATTTGGTTTTACAATGATGTGTGTTTTTTTTTTATTTTTTTTTTTTTTTGTGTCTGTCATCACGTTTTGGGACAGTAAAAGTGCTTAGATTTTCTTCAATAGTACCTTTTCTGATAGGAAAGTGAATCTAGTTGGTACTTTGGGGGGTCAAAAGTAAACATTTTCCAGTAGTTTTCAAAAGTACCGTGAAAAACAAATGGAAAATTAAGGAAAAAACGGGAATTTTTACGCAACATTGATTTTCGATAAAATCGATTTTGGTTTTTGGTGTAAGTCTAAAAAAAATGACGGTAAATACATGAAATTTTTACTGAATGTTTATATAAGCAGTTTCTATATACCATACCGTTTTCAAAATATTTTGACTTATTTTGAGCTGTTTACAGACATTTTAAATTTCCAATCTTTTTGGTTTTTTTTTTTTAAAAAATCAATTACATTTTATTTATTCGTTAAAAATTCTGGAGAATTTAATAGAATACTCCTAATATATTATTTCAAAGGTAGATGAAAATATTAAAAATCTGTAGTCACAATTTTTTTTTTTAAGCATTTAAAGTTGAAATTTTGACAAAATACGTAAAAATGACGAAAATTTGCAAATTATTTAGAGTTAGAAATTCATAAAAATTTTTCTTTTTAAATCTAAGGTTTTAAATTTTAACACAAGATTTAACGTAAGTTTTTCTACTTTTATCAAAAATAAAATATCTAAAAGCAATTAAAAATAAATTTTTATGAGTGTTTTAAGTTCATAATTTTACAACATAGGATATTCACTCGATTTCTCATGTAGCGTTTTTCTTATTTGGTTGTAATTCAAAAACGAATAATTGTAGATGCATGAAAATTTCACTAAATGTTTATATTCTCATTTTCTATACACCATTCAATTTTGAAAATATTTTGATTTGTTTTGAGCTGTTTACAGACATTTTTAGTTTTCAATTTTTTAGTTTTTTTTTTTATAATTGTCAATAAAATTTTATTTGGTGGGCCAAAAAGTCTGAAAATTTAATACAAGCTTTCTTATATATTGTTACAACATCAGTTGAAAAATTTTAAAAATACATAGGCACGATTTTTTTTTATAAGCATTTAAAGTTCGAATTTTGACAAAATTTGTCAAAATCTCGAAAATTATAAATCATTGTAATTAAAAAATTATAAAATGTTCAGTTTTTATAACTAAGTGTTGAAAATTTAAAACAAAAATTCTCATAAATAAATCATACTGTAACCAAAAAATCTAAAAAATATATCAACACATTTATTTTTTACAGACATTTTAATTTCAAATTTAGACAAAATTTCATATTTAAACCAAGAATAATGATTTTAGTTATTTTGATATAATTTAAAAATATTATTTGTTGGTATATGAAACTTTTAGAATATATTGTTATATTTTATATACACGCAATGGCATTTTAAAATATAATTTTTTTGAGAAAAATGAATTTAACCAACTATAGTAAATACTAATGCCTATAATACTAAAATTAATTACTTTATTCACAATAATATCATCAAATACATTTAGACTTAGTAATATATTATAGACTGACTGACCGTCTTCGCTCAGAATCGTTTTTCTTATTCAATGATATTATATCATTGGATAAAAATCTAACACAATCCATTACAGTGACTCACTTGTAACCTACTGTACAGCAGAGCGACATACACTTACCCGCCCTTTTTTTTTTTGTAATTCAACAAATACACTTTGGTTTTTATTAAAATTAACTGATGCACTATCTACAGAGTATCCAGTTACGTTCTCAATATTTAATTTATGTTTGGTTATATTATCCAAAAGAAAATTAGCAATAGAAGTTGATTTTTCACATTCTGATGAATAAAATGAAAGAAGCTTTGTACATTTACCCACATCTTTTTTTAAATTTTTGACTAAAAATGGAAATGTTTTAATATTACGTCTTTTATTTGAGGCGTCAGTTGCAATAGACACGTGATAAAAGTCGATAAGATAGGTAGTAACTAGTAAGTAGTAACTACTAACTAGTATAGTAATAGTCTATACGATAAGATTAAACAAAAACGGTATAGTTGCCCCGGGCCCCACGATTTTCAAATTATAATAATTAGAGCCTGCAGTTCTGAAATGATTTCTGGCGACGGCCTTATCGGAGATTAGTACTATAAACTATTAGTTTATAGGTCTATGGGTGTGACGGCCGGGAAGCCTGCCTGCCTCTTAGTAACTCTATGGTCAGCCTGTCCGATGGTACGGGTTTCATTGTACCTATTCTTATTTCTTACTTAAAATTTATAACTTATAAGGTAATATTTTTGAATACTTTTATATACATTATCAATATTATACTGTACCGCCAGCACAAAGTAGAGACAAGTATGACCACTAGACAGTAGACAGTGACACGAGTGTGCTGCGTGTGTTTTGTATTTCGAGCATTTGAGCCGGTCGCTGGTGATGTGTTTTTTCTATGTGATTTAGTAGACAAGTTTCGAAAATATAAGAGTGGTAATGACAAAAACAAAATGAGGAAAAAATGTTTAAATTGCAAGTTGCAACAAGGATCTTTTGAACAATTTCTTGGATGATAAAAATAACAAAGTAACTAGGTATTTGACATTATATTTCGCATTGAAAAGTTACGATTTATGAATGATGAAAATTTAATGAAATATTGAAAGGACCTTGAAATCAATCTATAAAAGATGGGAATTTGAAAGATATTGATTTCATGTAGTTGTATAATGTATTGGTCAATTTCAGATTGATAGTAAATGAAGAAACGACTTCTATCTTGATTCTTGAAACTTTGTCAGTGGTAAAATATTCTTCAATCTTCAGAATGTTTTCCAAATATTGATATTGTCCTTACAATTTTACTGACAATATCAGTAACCTGTCTGGTCTTTCAATAATTTCAATAGAGAAAAGCATTTCTGAATCTTCAGATTATGATGATATCATAAATCAGTTTGCTGCTAAAAGATCAAGAAAAATAATGTTTTAAAAATATGTATTAATTTTATGACTAATGTAATCAATGATTTTTATTGTTTGTTAATATTATTCTTTCTGTTGGTATATTGATTAAATTTTTAAATTTTTTTTAACTATTTTATTATATTTCTATTATTATCTAAGTGTTTACACAATATGTTAAAACATTATTTCATAATATATTATGTATAAAATGATGGTTGATATTTGATAAAATTGGTTTAGTAAGTACCTAGTTAGTTTGGATAATATGTAATCTAGTTTTCGAACGGAGCCAAAAAAGGAATTTTTTTTGTGTACCAATAGTATTTAAAAGACCACACATAGACTGTTATTTATTTTGCCCTGCAGGGCCCCGCAAATCCTAGCGCCGTCCCTGTGTACCTATATTGTATTTGTGTTGTAACAAAATTGTAGTCCCCCCTCATATCTTTGTTCTAGATCCCATGCCTGCACTGAATATAATTAATAATTTAATATGCCTATACAATGATTTCACTATTTCTGTTCAACTTATCTTATATTACTAATAGAAAAGTAAATATTACTTATAGAAGATAATGTAGGTTGATAACCTTAAAATTCTTAAACAAAATATAATATTATACAATATTTGTAACTAAAATAATGATATGAGCCTTTAATATAAAAAAAATGTATATATTTTCAGTTATTAATTAGTTCATCATGAATAAAAATTACAAATGGCAAATTATATTATGACGCAAAAGGTTCACAATAAAAATATTGACGTATATTTTCTGCTGAAAATTGTTTTTCGTATCTTTACGACTATAGAATAATTTATGTATCATTTAATCCAAAATTAAACCATTGAACACACTTACACAGGCATTACAGTGACAAGTTACATTATATTCACACAATCAGTTGAGTGTGTTCAAGATATTTTCTTAGTGACTAAAAAGTTTTAAAACCATTGTTTATTTTTTAGCCTAAAAAGGTATTAACCTATTAAATATCTATATACTATTCTGTACTATAGAATATAGTCTATAATTACATTTTCATTTATTGGGATGAGCAGCTGTGTTAGTGAAACTTAATGTTAATTCATTTTATAAGTTGTACCTACCAAATATGCACACCGCAATTAATTAATCAAAAATAATAATTATTGAAGTATTCACTTTTAATGAATATACACAATCAAAAACAATTGTTAATTAATGAATAAAACATATGTTACATAGAATAAAAGTGCCTTATATTTAAACTTTACTTTAATTTGAGCATAAAAAGAAATTTTTATTACCTATATTATTAAAAATATATAATTAACCTATGTTAAAAGTTAAAACAGACATTATTTAACTGTAATTATAATTGTATTGTATATTAAAATTTAAAAGTAAGAATATATATTTTAAAAGAATAGATTAAAAGTATTGAATATCAATCATAGTTTTTAACGCTTTTATAACTGCATCCAACTTTGTATCCAGGTCTTTTCTATCCTTTTGGAAACTTTCATCTTCTAAAAGCACTTCATCAATTTTCTTTTCAATTAAATAGGTTTGGAATATTTCCTCATTTAAACGCTTATCGAGGACTTTTAAAAAAGAATTTATCATTTTGTGTTTAATTCTTTTGGGCACAAAATCCCGCACAATTTTCCTGATGTACTCAAAATAACATTGACTTAAATCTCTATGTAATTTAACTTGCTCGGACGATTCCAAAGTTTCGTCGGTTTTGTTAAGACCTGTTAATAACTGATTTAACATTTGTATTCTATTGATTTCAATCTTTTTGTGCCCATTCATATCTTTCCAATTCTCGTCAGAAGAAGAGTCACTGTCATCTTTATAATTATTTATGTTTGCAGCTGCTAGAATTTCTTCTTGAATCGCATTATTTGATTTTATTATTTCCATTATAAAATCTGGATTGGCTGTATCTATACATTCTTGATATGATTCTATGAATGATCTAATAAAGTCTTTGATTTCTGCCACATTTTCTTCCAGCAACTTCTCAAAAACTTTTCGCACCTAAAATCATAAAATTGTTATTTAATTAAGAGGTACGATACAAATTTTGTTTCAGTAAGGGCATCTACAATATTATTATTTTATGCTCAACCCTTACAGTAATTATTAGTTATTACTTATTACTACAAAAAACTCAGATACATAATCAATTAATTGAGGCTAAACTTACGTCTTCATTCAATTGTGGGTATCGCCTAAGTGTGTCCAACAACCTGACATCAATGGAATTCAATATGTTTAGCATCTCACTGCGCACCAATTCTACGCAATCCAATGACGGCTCGATCAAGTTCTTCAATTGCCGACATAAAATTTTTTGTAACGCCTTTTCGTTGACAAAAGTACTTTGGTTAGTTCCTGATGTATTTAATAATACTGTAGCAATATTTTCGTTAGTTAAATCCTGTAACGGGTCTATGGCGTTTATTGACTTTAAATATTTTTGATGGATTATTCGAGCAACACTTGCGCCGCCAATAATTTCTTCGACTGAAACATCATTTTGATTTCCATTCACAGTATCTTCATAAGATTTGCTAATATCTTTTAAAAGTCCTATTACAAATGATACTTTGTTGTCCGGAGTGTGTAGTAACATCAATTTTCTCCCTAATTTATTTTTCATTTCTTCAAGCTCAACTTTAAGTTTTGGATAAACTTTTTTAATATGCGTTATCAGTACCATTTGTAACTTAGAAGCTAACGCTTTGTTGCCATGTTTCGTACATATATCTGGATAGTTAGTTTTTAGAAATTCGGTTTCTGACTTTAGTGTAGCGTTCATTGATTTATTTTCAACAATGTCTTTTTGACTTCTGTTTACCACACCAATGATACCTAGTTTAACTGGAATTCTGCGACCGCACAGTAAATCTTTAGTGTCTTGTAGTGTACCTTCATCGATTAGATCTAATTTTGTAACTACAGCTATAGTTCTGATGCCATCTGGATCCAATTTCTTTGCTATCTGAAGACTTTCACTTGTTGACGGGTCTGTATTTGCAGTCACCACTGCTAAAATAATTGAGTTGGATTGTTTTACATATGAAATAATCAATTTTTGTATTTGTTCATCTATGTCGGCAGGTTGGTCTCCAACCGCCACTTTTGTTATACCTGGCAAATCTACAAAAGTCAGATCATAGCGATTAGTGTGAATTTTTAATACAATTTGACTGTTAGTGATGCCTTTATTATTTCCTGCAAGAATGTTTGTTCTACATTCAATTTCATTACGTACCAAATCAAAATCGAAAAAAAATAAATTAGGCTTATGTAGAAACTCTACCCATTCTGTTATGTTTTCACTGTCTTCAATGTTATTTGACGTCAACATGGAGTTTTTTGTTTCCTCAGTGTATCTTATCATTTGTATAACTAATGGCGCTCTGGTAACTATACCAGTTCCTCGAGGTAAAAATGATTTTCCCACTATGCTTTCTAGCACAGAGCTTTTACCGGAACTCTGTGTTCCCACTACCACAATTTGTGGTAAGTCGGCAATCTGCTGTTCACCAACTACTGCAAAAACATCTTGCAGCTTATTTACAACTTGGATAAGTGACTGCATTGTTAATTTTGTACCGTCTGAATCTAAAAAGAAAAAAGAATTATAATTTCAATGTAATTTATGGTTTAAAATTTAAATTATAATGACTGATAAATAATAATTTGAGTTAGATATAGGTACACATTGATATTAATAAGTTTTTTTGATTATATTATTACTAAGCTAATATTTAAACGGGTTGCATTTACAATATCTATTTTATTGTAATAATGCATATATGTGAATTTTAGACCCTGAGGGGTAGTATAATTAATCAGCGAATGGTGACCATTCACAGCTTTTTATATTGCTGCTATTTCTTGCTGTTGGTAAAATTAAATTATTTTTTCAAAACGTTTAGACATAACTACATAAGTAACTAAGTGCACCAAAATATAAACTATATTTACAAACTTACTACTATCTTTAAACTTTTTTTGTGTGCTCACATACTATGATTAATATTTACAAAATAATACATTGACATTGTTTATTAAATACTTTTTATTATTTAATATACTCAAGACAAGGCAATAATAATATATAGATTTATATATTTAACTCAGTCTCTAAGACTTGAGAAGTTAAAATAATATTACTATCACTAAAATATGTTATTAACTATTCTTCTGTTCATGAACACTTAAATTACCACTTACAGAAAATATCAATTAAAATAAAAAATGAATTAATTCAATATATACGTGGTACCTTCTCTAGGTCAGTCATTCTGTTTATATTTTTTTTTCGTTCAAATTTTGATTTGTTTATTAATCTATCAACTTTCAAAAAAATCATCTGCTTAGCAATTTATAATAAAAACAGGCATTTAAAAAGAGACATTTGTTGAAGAAGACATTTCTGAATTAAAAAATTTAAATATATAAAAATATGATTTAATATACCTATTTACTTATAATTTCCAAAAATAGGATTTTGAATAAATGTTTAATAAAAATAAAAAAATTGGAGAACTCGTTCAGATGTATAGTACCAGCCTATTTGTCGAGTTTACCTCATAATTGAGTAGGTAAATCACTTTACATTTTAATGTTTTAAATTTGAATTCAATGATAAATAATCATTGAATGAGAAAAACTATTCTGAACGGTCCGCACGTTCTGTCAGAGTGCTAGCTGATCTATTTTTACTTAATTCAAAATATTATAATTATTTTTTTTGAAAATATTTCTTTTTTATAATCTTAAGTCATTACAAAACAGCATTTTTGGACTAAATTATTTTTATTCTTAAAATTTTTTTAACTTTTTAGAATAATTACATACATTTATACATTTTTAATTTCATATTCCTAATCAGAATATTATCATGAGTATTTCGAACTATAAAAGTCAAATTTTAGACAGTTAGTTTATTATTTATAACTTATAACTTATAAGTGACATTGGCTTTTCATTTAAATAGATACCTATTTACAAGACAGGACTCGGGGAGAGGGTTAAGGGTTCAACCCCATCGAAGTTTTCTCAGATTATGTAATCTTTTAGATAATTAAACATTAAAATGATATGGTTTTAAATATCATAAACCCATCTTGCGTAAGCCACTGGCTGTATGCCTGTGTATGCAATTATACAATTGTAATAAAAACAGTATACAAATATTTACAACATAAATGTATTACTTAGGAATAAAAATTTGTCTAAAAGATTAAATGTGAATTCGTATGATGCTATAATTTGGAACAGAAGAAAACACATACTATCGGTCTACCATACGGTCCACGGAAAAATACGGATCGAAATGCATTAATGGTTTAATTATCACAGCTAGGATGACGATGGAAATATAAACTAGGATACATAAATTCCATGGGAGGAATAGACAACAAAATAATTTTGCAGTCAAAACTAAAATTAACGTGTGTAATAAATTGGTAACTTACATTATAGTGCAATAATTGTTTCCCGTCGCTGTTTCAATATGACAATGCACTTATATACTTATGAGTTTATATGAGGTTATACAGTATTTTTTGTCTGGAATAAATTTAACAGATAGACCGTATTAACTATAGACATTAGACAGTACACAGTAAATACTGACTGTCGAGGATCGAATGTCGACTGATTAATAAGTGATGAATAGGATATTCTAAGTCTTATTATAATAAAGATAAAAAAAATATCTCGAACATGGGAAAGTGAAAAATGATGACGTGCTTCATTGTTGGTGTTACTATATAGTATATTTACATATTATAAGTAATACACTAATATCGTATACTAAATTAAATTAGTAAACTAATAGCACTGTAATCTAATCTGAAGGTTGACAAATTATAGATACTTCATACAGTTAACACTTAAGGGGACGCCACACAGACATTTGTTTTCTGCGTCTTACAAGTGCGTAACAGCAAATTTCAGCAGATCACCTTTGTTTGATCAGCTCTGTTAGTTTAAAATATTAGAGTGAATCGACTCTATTTGTGTTCGTATGTTGGTTTTTTTTTTTAAATTCAGTTCTTAAGTGAGTTATGAGTAATTTTAATTTACGATAGATTATGTACGCATAACTTGCAAAAATATTGAACTATCGTAAAAAACCAACACACGAACACAGATAATGTTCTTACCATTAAGTTTCACAATAGGTTGATGGTTCACTCTAAGTTTTAAATATTACGCGCTTGTAAGACGGAAACAACAATTAATATCCATGTGGCGTCCTCTTAACACAATAAATGATATCCTAAATTTGTTAATATGAATATAAAATGTAATGTTTTATTCTTAAAAATATAATTTAAATAAAATTACGTAGGTAGATTAGTTTTAAAGTGATAAACGATTATCCATCTGTCATATTTTCGAAATTATTTTTGATTATATTATGTAAGTATTAAAGCAAAAATAATAGTTATATAAATCTAAAACCAATAATATACTTATATAGTGAATGTCAATACCGCAAACTATAAAAAATAAAAATAAGATTAATTTGATTATCGTATTAATAAATTAACAACGTTTATTATAGCATGCCTTGCATATTTTGTTCACATTGGTTTAATTGGTTCTGCTTTAAACGTGGGGAACTCGGAAATGTAATAAGATTTGATAAAAATATTCTCTTATTTGAATAATTATCTGGATTAAGCTGTTAGCTGAACACTATAATAATATGTATCGACTATCGGTACCTAATAAAGTAGGTACCAAACGTACAAAACCAACACAACCATATTTGACTAAAATTTCGGAAATAGACTTCAATTTTCGAAAATAACATACAAAATATCATTGGTACCAACTTCAATATTCTACAATACAACGAAAACTTTGATGGTTCAGGTGAATTGTTAAATCCATTTTTGATCAGTTAATCTATTATTCTAAATTGGCTAACTAGTAAATTATTCTAAAATTAAACTCGAAAATATTGGTGAAGATCTTGAGTCGATAGGTACACCAAAGTTAGTGGGTCAACCTCGGGTACGCAGTACAAACTTACACGAAAACTATAATGTTATTGATAGGTATCTATAGTTTACAAAGATTATCCTATTACAAATTAAATAAACACAAAAACTCATCAGGTACCTACGTGGAAATGCAAAAGTTTACTTACGGTAATAAAATCGTCAGATCAACGTTTTCGGTAGCCGTGATTCAATGTTTGTCAAAATGTCTAAATTGTCGAATAATAATAACGTGGTCAAATCGAGACGCCAGTGACCAAATGGGCGTATTCTTTTAAACAAAATAATATTATGGTCGTGACTCGTTGCACAGCACAGCGCTGAACCCCACCACCCCGCGGCACACTCATTCATAATGGATTGTAAAAACACTAAAAACAGCGATAAGACAATAATTACTGTAAGCCTATAACGTCATAAACTCATAACGATAACTGAAGGGCGACATTCCAAAACGCACTATCACCAAAATCCAAACCTTTCAGGCAAGGCCGTATCTCCAGGGTGTCTAGACCCCCCCCCCCCCCCGAAATTTCTTCAATATTTTAAAAATGTTTAAAATAATTATTTATTTTTAAAACCAACATAAAAATATTTTCAGTCAAAAATGACTTAAGCTCCAATAATTGGGTTATTTAATTATCTAATTAATTATTAATCATTGACTGTTTTTAGTTTTATATCATAATATCATATGAAAATATAGCGTCTATTATAATAATAATAATCACAGACTTCTATACCGACGCGCGTATTACATAGAAATCTGACGTCTATGCTAATAATAGATTGTTTATTATTGATGGACAACGACCGCCGTCGATGCCGGTCGGGGATCAGCAACGATTAACAAAAACAATATTCGATTTGTGTAAATTATCATTATATTATTATTTATTATACCATTTTGCCGTCTGCAAGATTGTGACAAACACGTCGAATCGTTTTATAAATGCATCATAATGAGTAAACGAGAAAACAAAAATGTACTGTTAAATTATTTTTCTAAACTTCCAAAGGTACGTTATATTATTATTTAGACAATAATTTAAATATTAAAAAAAACGAAATCAACAATTATGTATTGAAAGAAGATTTCTTACAATTTGTACCGGTAAATTCTACCACTGGTCAAAATTTAGCCACAGTAATTCTAGTTACTTTCAAAAATCTTGGTATAAAATGTGACTATTTACTTGGCCAAGGCTATGATGGCGCCGCAGCCATGAGTGGTAATTTTAAAGGAGTACAGTCTGTTATAAGAGAAGTACATCCCTCTGCACTTTATGTCCACTGTAGTGCACATTCGTTAAATTTAGCACTTGCTCATTCGTCAAACATTCACCATATTCGAAATTGTATTGGAACAATAAAATCTGTAGGAAATTTTATTAAAATGTCGGCTAAACGAACTGAATTATTAAAAAATAAAATAAAAGAATTTCTTCCTGAAACTAAATGGACAAAATTAACTTCCATGTGTGAGACTAGGTGGGTTGAAAATCATGATGGTATGCTTAGATTTTCAGAAATATATAAACCTATTGTTGCAACATTGGAAGAACTACAATTTATTTGTTGACATTGAAACATCATCTAAAGCTTTACAGTTATATAAGTGTGTAACAACTAGTGAATTTATAATAAGTATGATAACTGCGACCACACTTTTTAGTTTTTTCTATAACTTTGCCATTATGTAAAATATTGCAGTCGGTGAAATGTGATTTAAGTGAAGCAGTAGATCATGTAGAAACTGTTTTAAGTGAAGTACTGAAGTGAAAGATATGCGAACAAATATTAATGAAAATTTCAAAGAAATATTCAATAAATCAGAACAATTGTTCATATCCGTGAACGAGGAAGAAAAAATAAAAATACCAAGGTTAGTAAGTCGTTCAACAAATAGAATAAATGTGGATACCAAAATTCCTGAAGACTATTTTCGTATTGCAATTGCAATTCCATTCTATGATGATTTTATTAGTCAACTTAAAGAACGGTTTTCCAAACACAAGACGATTTTATAGTCTTTGTATTTATAATTTATTAATACCAAAAATGTGTTTGAAATCTCCAATTTTAGAATCAGATTTTAGTATATATTCAGATTTTATAAATGTTGACACATTACCTTCAGAACTAAAATTGTGGAAAAGAAAATGGATTGCTTTCAAAGATGTAGATCGTCCACATACAGCTGTAGAAGCACTAAATTATTGTAATCCTGAACTTTTTCCAAATATTCATTTTTTATTAAAAGTACTAGCTACACTACCGGTTTCTACAGCAACTCCCGAACGAACTTTTTCGACATTAAAACGCGTCAAGACATTTATACGGAACTCTACGGGACAAGAAAGACTAACTGGACTAGCTCTATTAAGTGTCCATAGAGATGTTACAGTTAATCCCGATGAAGTGTTAAACCAGTTTGCTCTTCAAAAAGATAGGAACATATTATTAGCTTAAAATAATATGATTTGTATTTGTGCATTTTTTATTTCTTAATTTTATATTTCATATTTGTACAGTGTAAGGTGACAAGATGTCAAAATAATTTTGTTTATTTGATTTTATTATATTTTAATAAAAGAAGATTAAATCTTTTTTAGTCTTATTTTTAATCAAATATCAAAAATCTAAATCTAAATTTAATAAAATTACAATATACATGTTTTGGACCCCTCCCGAAAAAAATTTCTAGATACGGCCTTGCAGTGAGTTTCAGGAAAGCAGAAAAACTGTTTTTGATATAAATCCATGTGTGAATTTATAATTATGATTTTTTATCAATAAATTATAAAAAAAAAATAGGTTTTAAGAGTCAAAATTCACTTTTTTTAAGTTTTAAGGTAATTAATCAAGGTTTTAAATTAACCTCTTGGGTCAATACGCACTATTGCCATATATTGTATAGTACGTTTTGGATTGACTCGGGCAATAGTTCGTTTTGTAATACATGGAATCATTATTAATTCAAAACGTATTATACTAAATTTCATAAGTATTATGAACATTTAATTGTTTGCAAAATAGTATATTGTCTGTTATTAATATTAACCAGAAACACAAATATGAACAAACCAAATGTTATTATAATTTTGTATTAGTAATGTATTATAACAATATTAATGAGTTCAAATTAATATGTATTAGGCAAGTTATAAAGTAAAAAAAGAAAAAAACATTGTGTAACTTAATAACAATTTTAAGAAATAACCATTTTTTTTTTAATTAAATGACTCAAACAAATCTATAGTTCACACCATAGTAACAAAAAAAACAATAAAATCAACTTTAATATAAAATAGTAGGTATGTAGTATGTTGAGTACCTACCCATACATTATTAGCTTTAGGTAGTGAAATACTAATAAAATAAAAAACATTATAATATTTTATAACGATTTAAGAAATAATCATTTTTTTATAATTAAATGACTCAAACAAATCTATAGTTCACACCATTGACCATAGTAACAAAATAAAACAATAAAATCAACTTTAATATAAAATAGTAGGTATGTAGTATGTTGAGTACCTATCCATACATTATTAGCTTTAGGTAGTGAAATACTAATAAAATAAAAAACATTATAATATTTTATAACGATTTAAGAAATAATCATTTTTTTATAATTAAATGACTCAAACAAATCTATAGTTCACACCATAGTAACAAAATAAAACAATAAAATCAACTTTAATATTGAGTACCTATACATTATAAATATAAGGTAAATAAAATTATCTCAAAAAGAATCTTCAGTATAAAGAGGAATCCCATTCTCATTTTCTAAAATATCTTCAGCATTAATTAATATATCATTTGACTTAAAAATATCTTTGTAGAATTCTGAAGCATTTTCTGGAACTACAAAAAACCGCATTAAATTTTTAACATCTTTCTGTTTTTCGAGTTTCACGTGATTAATTTGTGGTAACTTCTCTAATTTATCAAAAATAGATAAATCAGCACCTCTTTTAAGGACTGGTACTGTTAAAAGTGGGTTTTCATCATAATTTGGTGAAATGTTAACTGTTTTTTCCCCTTTATTATATGAAAAAATTTTTTGCTCCGTAGTTTTAAATGTGTTTACTTTCATAATACTTTTTGCTAACTTTTTAAAGTCATACACGAAAAAGTCTTTATTTAGTATATGAACTTTTGTAAATTGCCTAAATATATATCGTGGTATTCAGTAGGAGATACAATTGTAAAATGTGTAAAAGTTGTTATTTGGGTGAAGCTCTTTATGCATACTTGTATTCTATCTCCCTTATTATTAGGTAAGTAATATTTTATTACATTTCTCACAGTTGTATTAGGTTTGCGGCGATTTGTTCTTTTTGGTCTTGTAACTGATAGGAAAGTTAAAATAAATTTATCTTGTTGAATCTTGTTAGACAATTTTGATAACTTATAACGAAACAAATTCAAATCTTCAATTGGCAGTTTAAAAATTTGACATTGAATATTAGGTTCCTTATGACCACAGTTATTTTCAAAAGACCAATCTGAATTGATATGATTTTTAACTAATTGTTTTTGTTTTTTCTGATTTATTGAGTTTCGTTTTCTACCATTTACTACTACTCTTACAGGCTCAGGAAACTCTGGATCAAAACTTATCGAAGATAACTTGGATGGTGATGATTGCAAATTAGATATATAGGGTGTCCCGTGAGGATTTACCCATTGCAATATCTCCTGAAATAATGAAGATATCATAATTCTGTTTTTTTATTAAGACTCACAGGGACAAACACTACAAATATTTCATCTTTTAATTTTTTTTTAATGTTTTGGTAAAAAAGTTAAAAAATATATTTTTTTATTTAATTATTTTTAAAAAAATCGAAGATAGCCATATTGTAGAGTTAATTTTTCTGAAAATATTGACATTTCAACATTTTGATTTCAGTAATCTCCTGATTTTTAATATTTTTTTCTAGTTTCTAGAAAAACAGCGAATTATTTAATACCATAGTGGCATAGATAGTAACGAGACAAGATAATAATATCAAAACAATGACTAAACCACTAAACAACACTTTTTGTTATCATCAAATGAAGTTGGGAACAGTTTTTTTTTTTATCAAATTGATAATGTTATGAACTTTAAATTAGCACGGTTTAAGATATACTGCGTGTCTGCAATATATAATACGTTAGAAGACAGAAGTTAAAAGAAATGGTAAAATAGTGATTTAAATACTTTTATAATACTGAAAGTAGTAATGAAATTTAATTTACATATATAATAGTTTTGAAATAGGTAAATAGAAAAACTAAATTGGAGCGTAGCGAGAAAAAATTTTTTGGTGGGTGGCATGAAAAAAAAAAATTAAAAAAAATTGAAAAAGTCCGTAAATGCAAATTTTATCAAGTATAGGAAATGTTAAACAAAACATGTAGTGTACATTTTAAATGTTTACGGTTATTCGTTAATTGTTTTTGAATTACAACAAAATAAAAAAATCGCTAAGTAGATACATGAGAAATCGAGTGAATATATAATGTTGTCAAAATTTGAACTTCAAACGCTCATAAAATTTTAAATTGACTTTCCGGTCGAGATTTAAAAATAAAAATGTTTATATTACTAAATGTTCTATTACTAGCAATGATAGCTTCAGAATTTGACATAGAATCTTTAGAATTCAGAAGGCAATAATCTGATTTGCGTTGGTTATATAACTTGTTAAATTCCAAAATCGACTGTCCAGAAATTCTGTCTTCGATCCCTCTTAATGTACCTAATAATCTTTAACTGTTAATATCATGTATTTGTATTTATGATTGTTACTTAATCTGATCTACTTACTGTCTTACTATGTACTCTTTGGACGTTTATAATTAAAACAAATAAATAAATATCATTCTTAAAAATTTAAATACCCAATGATAGTATAATGAGTATATTCACCATGCCCATTTGATATTTATATGCGATATAATAATTATTAACATTGTAAATTATTTACATTGTTATTTAATGATATTTAATTATATGTAATGTCTTATACTCTGTTTATAACTGTCAATATGTCAAGATCATAAGCCAACAAAATTCGTTATAACTTAGCTTAACCGATCTAAGGACTGAAATATGAAGACTTCTAAATCTATATCCAACGATCACTTCTTTAGAATAATGCTTTTTTTAGAAATAGCTTGAAAATATAATATTAGTACATATTTCACATGTTATTATATACATATATTATACTGGTTGTCTACAAATTTGATTTAGGTAATAAAAGCAGGGATGCGCTAACTAAGCGTTCAAGGTGGTCAAAAAACAAGGGCGTGCCATAAATGAAATAAATCAGTAATCTCAAAAAAAAAAAAAATGCATCATAGTTAGATTAGTTGATTAAAATTATAAAAAAAACATTAGATATTTAAACAGTTGTATGGAAGGTATATTTTTGATCATATAACATTATTACCTACTTAAGAAATACCATGAGTCATAAGTCATGAAAAAATAAAGATGATTTGACAATAGTTCGAATGAAAATTTCAAAACATTTTAAATGTTTATTTTGTTACTTATACGTTTTATTTGTAATAAATTATATATCAGCATTTTAGACTGCCCGGCCGAGTTGTTGTTGGTCTTCCAATTTCTCGTTAAACTTTTCCGGTGGCCCACGCTGACTGCTATACGATATATTGCGATCAATAAATATTGCAAATTCATACTTAGCTGCAATTTCAGCATGATTACTGTTTTTTACTTTTACACCCGTATAGATTGCGGATTAATATTTGAGAATAATGTTTTTAAAATGGATAGGTTAATACTATAATTTATTTATATATATTATCTACAGTTCGAAATTGAGCTAAAAACTATTTACAGCAATATTGAAAAAAAAAACCAGTCAATGACCTTCATTCAGTTTAATAATGTTTAAACTTTAAACTGTGTCTGAATTAAAATAATAATACTATGTAAATCTTAATTTAACAATGAGATTAGGTACACGTAATATAAATAATATTGTACATAGTAGACATAGCTCATAAATGTATATTAAAACTCTGTAGATACATAAAACTAAAAATTATCTAAGTAATATAATTTAAATAGTATGTATAATAAGACTGTATAATTAGGTATCATAATATTATATTATATATATTTTAAATGACTACACACATGCGAGACTGAAATGAAAAACAGTTAATAATGTTATCAATTAAAATGTAATATGAATTTCACTTGGCTTAAAGCCATTTAACTTACCCGTACTCTCTCATTTCTAGGATATTTTGATTTATTTACTACTTTTTTTTCGGTCTTCTCATTAACAACCAACATGTTTGCATTTGTTCCTTCTTTTTTTACCGATTCATCATCTAAATTTGAGATTTTTATTTCCGCTACAAAAAAATGAATGTTATAATGTTTGATCAATACACGTGGTAGGTATAGTACCTATTATAATAGTATAGGCAATAACAAATAGGTACTAAGGTATAGTATGGTATTAAATATTAATACCATATTTTTAAGAGATAATATTTATTATGAGGTACCTATTTATTATTACATATTATTATAACGTGTCGAATGATTAATATAATATATAAACATTAATAGTTTTTTGAAATAACAAGTGTTCTTTGATAAAAGAATAAAATAAATTATCTATACAATATAATATAATATAATATAATAATTATAGTTTTACTAACTAATATATTATAATATATAATAAAGTAATTATCAACAGACTACGTATAGGTCACACAAAGATGTCCCATGGACATCTTATGCGCAGAGAAGAGCCAGTAATGTGCCAAACCTACGGAGAACCTCTCACAGTCAAACACCTCCTTGTCTACTGTCAAAACCATACAGATACCAGAAAAAACCTAGAAATGCCTGATAACCTCTTCGAAGCCCTCAGCCCAACCCAAGACAACACCAACAAAATAATCACATTTCTTAAACTTATCGATATGTACAACCTAATCTAAGGATACTATAGTATTATTCATAATATGTAACAAACATTTATTTATTCATTTGTTCTATTTCAAGCTAACACCCTAGTACTGTTTCATGAATAAAAAAAATAAATATATATATATATAATAAACAAAAATATTATTGTTAAAGATAATGGAAAATGTGAGTACAATGACCAATTGATAATTGTTTTTATGTAAATCAATACTTCATATTACTTATTTCTTATTGCTAATACTAATAACCTAACTTATAAAGTTATAATATGTATTTTAACTTACGTAAATCTATTATTTTATTTTTTAGATTTTAAAATTCAAATATCCAACATAATATTTATAAATATTGCTCTTGCCAAAAATCATTTAATTCTTAGCTAACACAAATACTCAATATTGCAAAATATCAATTTAAAAACAAAATAATCAATAAAATGTGCTCTATACTAAAAATATATTATGTAATTATAATTATATATGAATATAGATAATTTACTTGGTATCTTATCGTTGAATGATTTTTTATCCTCATTAATTTTTTGATCGATCAAATTTGTGTTAATTTCCTGATAGTTTTAATAAAACAAATAATACTGTACATAATTATCGGGAATAAAAGATAGTCGTACCTATAATATAAGTCATAGCATTACTTTTACGTTTTCTTTGACTATGTTCAATACTTCTTGATCGTTGTTATTGGCTGGAGTAATCGATTTAAATGGTTCAATATTCTCTTTTCGCTCTTCGATTATCTTTTTCACAACCCTTAATGGAGGCAATGAGTCAGACGATTTTATTTGTTGTAAGCTATTATTAGTGAGCTCGTTTTCGAGAGGCTCAGCGTGAATTAATGTATGATTTCCTCCACAACTGACCTATAAAAAAATTTAAAACATTAAAATCTCTAGTACCTATATTTCAAATATTTGTTATTGGATAATAATGAATAATTTGAAAAACATACCATCTGTACATTTAAATTTTTGTCTACGAACGCTAACACGAGCGTTGGGGTTGTTATTTGATTGACGTCTATGCAGAGCTTTCCGTATTTTCCGTCGCCACACATAAATAGCTTACCACTCGCTGAGAAGATAATTAAATAAATATTTGATTAAAATAGTTATACTGGTTAATGGTTATACAACATAAAGTGATTAAATGCAAAAAAAATAGTACAAAGTTTAATTACAAAATATTTTAAAAACTATCGACATTGTATACGTCTTATACTTTTGCATGCATACTTGTGGCTCAATAATGGAAGATTGGAGATATTGGGACGCCTAATCAACAGACGATTATTTAGTTGTTTTTAATTTTAAATAATTCGTACCACATAGTAGAATATAACTATAGATTTAACTGATATACAGCATTTGTTCAATTTTCAATTTTCAAAATAGTAATGATATTCAGAGAATGTATATTGCTTATACAGGTCAACGCATTGTATCATCTGCACTTTGTAGGTTTATTATTTTTGTATTGTTAACTATAGCCAGTTAAATAAACAAATGTTCTTACTTCTAATAACTATACACTGGGAAACTGGCACTGCTCTATATTATATAATATTGTCTAATGTCTAACGCCTATCCACTGATACTTCTTTCATAATATGACTTAAACGTACCGATGAGATACGACCTATCTTGTAAATTTTGTTTGTTATCTTTTGCACCTGTTACAACTTTTTCTTATGTATTTCTGTTCTTAATCTGTATGCCGATATTTTTATATCTATTTTGTAATTTTGTCCTATTGTTATGAACATTGTACTTTCATTACTAAGAGCCTTGACTGTTTATAAAAATAATAGACTTCGAGTAATCGAGTGTAACTTTGCATTGAGTAGGTCACTGTAATGAGTAATGATTAATGGATGTGTTAAATTAATGATTAATGAATAATTGTATATTTGTAGGTATAAGACAAACGATTTTAAGAGAAGGTCGGATGGATTAGCATCTAAGGATAGTTTTTTTATGCTAGATACCCAGTATAATATTATTTTCTTAATTTGGTAGTGGCAACTAATTTTTACCAAAAAATCATAGTTAACTCGAGGTACCATAGTAGAATAGGTTCATGGTAATAATAGCTTGAAATTAGTTTAAATATTTTTTAAATATTATTCTGCAGTACCTATATAGAAAATAATAATACATTAAACTTCGGAAATGTAAGAAAGTTTCAAGGCTCTGCGATTATTATTTAAAATATTATTATTTTTTCAATTTCATAAAAATGTATATACTTCAAATGCAAAATAAAATGTGCTTAATATGTATCCAGGAGACTCCGCAATCGCAACATTGCATTACGGTATATTGAAAGTACAAAAGTACAAAAATACAAAAAAGGGTGTAGAAAAACGTTATTTAAGTCGAAGCACGCCGTATTACATATATAGGTACATAATATATAAATATAAATTATTTACCGGTAATAAAAGCACTGTGGTTCTGGCCGCACACTATCTGAACGATCGGTTCGTTGGTAATGGGACAAGGGTACAGATGACCTTGCGATGTGACGCTTCGCAGACCTATTTGTCCACAGTCGTTTTTACCACAAACGAACACTTTTCCCGCTTCTATAAGTGATAAGTCAGTATAAGGTTAGTTTAACATTGAAATATTTTATTTCTATATTATTAGGTATTATTAAAATAAGCATTTGTGTGTATATAATTTGTATAGGTATTATTAACGTATGTTATATTTTATATCAATCGATGATACGTTGTAATAATGGACGATTTGTGTACGGTTAAAAATGATGATTTCATTTACCGTTCAATGCGATCGTGTGGTTAGCCCCGCAAGCGACTCTCACGATATTTTCGGTCGTGTCTACCCGGCTCAGTGACCAAATACCATGGCCGAGTTTTCCATACTCTCTATCACCGCACGTATACAAGTCTCCGATTCCTGAAAACCGTCACCCTTATAATAATTTATGCCTAATGGTAATAATTGTAATAAATTAATAACAAACATAAAATCGAATATAATATATGTATCATAATTTATTAGGAATGGGAGCTCGGTAAATAATACCACTAAGGTAAATTTAAGTTAATTTTACCGGTATTTTGTTTATAAAATGTTGTTTTTATCATATAATATTTACTTATTGTGCTACTATTAGTATAGATTGTAAATATTAGTTTAAATAAAAAAAAAACCATTTTATCAGGTTCAGACATACAGCTAAAACAGTAGGTAACAAACTTAATATCTATTTATACTTATGATTAATCAAAACGGTGGCCACACTAGAGGATGCTCTAAAGAGTAATACAATATCACCCTGAATTTATAATTAACACCCAAATCCAATAGGGGACACATCCAAGTCTCTTTTTTTCCCACAGCTATAATAAGATCATCTTATAATTTTATAGCGCCATCTGCGAGATTTCGTGCGTCACCAACAAGTCTAGAACTGTACCCCGCAGCATTTGTGATGCACCACTTTACTTGTGTAAACTTTAAATGCGTTTAAATAATAAAATCAAAGCTATTTGATCGAAATTTATGTTCCAAAAAACTTCAGTCAAATTATTTAGTACGAGTTGTGTTAAATAATTATAAAAATACAGGTGTCAGGTTTCCATATTCTAATAGTTGATGGTGTGGGTTCGCCATAAAATAACGGAATCACATACAGTTGTATAAATCCAATGGATAGTCATACAGTATATATCAAGAAAAAAATGTCTTACTAGTTACTGAGTATGAGTCATTACTTACTCGTGACGAATGCGGTGTGAGTGTGTCCGCAAGATACGTACACGACGGGCAGGGCGATCGGCACGATGGTCGGCACACTGACGTTGACCGAATCGTCGTCCATCGAGTTCAGTCCCAATTGTCTGTCACTGTTTGATCCCCAGACGTAAACGTCGCCGTTCTCTGATGGGACGAGAACAAAAATACGGTTTTCTATTAGAGAACGATATCTAGTACCCTTCTTAGCAGGACTCAATCTCGGGAGAGACTTATGTCTCTTACGACTACGTCTTTTATAATAATACTCACTAAAGGGTAGTAATAATGTATATGAGTGTGAGAATCCTAATGTGTTTTACAAATGGTTTTTGAAATCACTTTTAGGATTTAGTTTTTTGGACGGGAGGTCTAAGTGGATAATGGTATATATAGAATTTAATGATCCAACCACATACGCATGTATAGGAAGGGGACTGACAACAAAAAAACCGCTAGGCTCCAACTATATCCGTTAATATCGAGACAGAGAAAGAAAATTAACAACAAGAATAACAACACGTTTAGAAAAAGATAGCATAGACACAGGTATCTTATGCACAGATTATGAATATGTATCTCTTTCTAATAATGTTGGCATTAGGCAGCCGTATGACAATATTGGGGATGCACAGTCCATATAGATATATTAATATGTCTATATAGATCAAACCTTATTGTCAACCTATGCGGCGGTATATGTATATATATCTAATTGTACTATTATTATAATGCAAAATAATTAAGACCTAAGAGGACCGCCGTGTGATACGATCCAGCAGATAATTGAATGATATTCTTATCGTTGAAACGGATAACTTCGATGGGCACATCGCTGTGAGTCACGTCCGCCACCGATTGTCCTAGTTGGCCGTCGCTGTTATCGCCAAATCCGTAAACGATGTTATTCTCTGACGAACAAAAAGATAATAGTTCTCACAAGACAAAACCAATTAAATACAATTATTATGATTTATGATACACATATTAAGTCATATTTAATACATAAATATTATTATTAATCATCATACTATTTCAACTAAAACAACACTATTTTAACACTCAAAATGTAATGATATACTGTCGCTTAAGAAGTTATTTTTGGTAATTCATATCGTTTTCCATTATTTGGTACTTATTGTATTTCACCGATTTTCATAATAATATGTAGAACATATCATATATTGTATTATAATGTTTATCGTTTACGACTTTATGTATTAGCTGACGTACCTATATAGGTAATAATATAAACGTATATTTGACATTTTTTTTTTCATGTGCTAGGTAGTAATATTACATTAGGTTGAAATATATTTAACTACTATCAGGTTAATCTCAAATATAAGTTAGTTAATGGTTTAATTATTAAAAAAAATTGAATTTAAAAAATATCTCTAAAATATCAGTTAATGATTTTTATAAGCATTTCAATTTTCAAGCTCAGTGAATTTTTTTAATTTGATAAAGTTATTTTTTTGTAGATTTCATATGATAGAATTTATTGTTTCATAGATAGCTGTATAACAACATACCATTTTATTATTTTAATATAAGGTTACACAACTTGCATTATCTTCCTGTATAATACAATATGAACCTATTATCTCTACATATTATATGCAATAATAAAAAATATGTTAAGTACAAACAAAGGTGAACTACTTTGAATATAATTTAAACTTCAAAGTATAAATATTAAATAATCATATTACATTTTGTACTCATCAAAACTCATAAACAGTACTTAATAGTTAATTTAGTACCAAGCATATAATGTTATAATAACAAATTTTATTTACAAAATTTATTTGTATTAAGCCGTCAAACTTTTATGAAAGTGTTTGGATGCGATGAAACAACTACAGCCAAATTGGTTCACGAATAGTGCCACGACTGTAGGTCATCTGCGTAGGTACGTTATTGTATGTACAAAAAACAAAAAGCTTTATCTGGTGGGGATTATTTATAATGACTAATATTTCTAAACATATATCTACTGCGGTCACCCATCCGAGGTCTCACGTCATATATGTTTTGGCTTTACTTACTTTACTTTAAAATTAGTTTAGTGCGTTTGTCTATTTTAAAATAAATAACAATGATTTGGGAATGTCTTTGTCCAACACAAGCGCAGCATATGAATTCAGACGTGTTTTTTGGCAAACGTACCGATTAATACAGTGAAGCAATAAGAATTCTGAAAACAGATTTGAATTTGTCGTCAAGTCTACTTGAGATCGGCCAGTCTACATTTTTGATTTTTTGATTTAAACTTCTCCAAAAAATGAAATATGAAATTTTTTTAATTACTCTTTAGTAATACAATAATTTTAGGATTTTGGGGTATAATATAAAATATGTGGACTGACTGATCTCAAATAGACTTGACGAAAATTCAAATCTGTTTTCAGAATTCTTATCGCTTCACTGTATCATCGGTACGTTTGCCAAAAAACACGTCTTAATTTATATGTTGCGCGTGTGTTAGACAAAGACAGGACATCACGGTATCGAATCCCCTTAAAACTAAACAATGCGGTTTAGACGCTAAACGTATTCATTAAAATATGAGAGAAATAGAGTTTGATAGGATATTATATTAAAAATTAAAAATTATAATATATGATTAATTCAGTGTAGGAAAGATTACCGTCAAATATAAATACAGTGAGTACCGCTTGATGTGAAAATCTGGTTTATGGAATTAACCATTTATTGGAAAAAAAAAACCTCAAACCAAATCTTGTGTTTCAAATTTTTAATTTAACTTTTTATTAGAATCACTGTGTACCAGATAATTGAATCACTTTTTATCGATTTTATATTTGTATGGCTTTTCAAATTTATTTTAAAAATTAAATTATATTTTTGATCGTACAATGTATCGTTGTTTGTCGCTTCGTTCAGTATAGTTGTAATTCGTGTTGTTCAAACATTTTTCTTAAATGTGGGTGAAACGAAAAGATTTATCAATCAAAAAGATTTGCTTTTTCGTATAGTTGGAAAATATTTACAAAGAGAAGTTACATTACCTCTGAAAGTTTCCCCTAAAAATTATTAATTTGTTTTATTTTTGTATCTAATTATAGTTGTATTGTAAGTATACAATATATTAATAAAAAAAATTTAAATAATGTCTTATGGAATCAACTAGTTAATATAATCGAAATAACCTGCATCATATAGATCACATCAGTGGCGTGCAGATCCCTTTTTCAATGTGGGGCAAAGTTAATTATAAAATATAAAATATGTACATAGAAAGAACTTACAAAGTTACAAATGACACGTAGTAAAATAACATTTACAAATTTAATTTTAGTGACTTGTAAAATTCTTAACAAAAAATACCACCCACACCCACCCCATTTGTGTCTTGTCTGCACGCCACTGGATCACATTAAGCGGAACTCACTGTAAATTGTAATCAACAAAAAATCTATATGAACTTAAAAAAACAATTAAGAGTACATTTTCTAAATTTTTTCAAAATAGTAGATAAGTTGTCTGTGTACAGAAAAATTTAAAACGTTTTTATTTTTCTAAAAAGTACGAAAAAAAATATATCACTATCAAACCAACACGTATTGCTTCGTAATTTAAAAATAACCTTTTAAGGTTAAATTGTAATACTTTTATTTATTTTGAATAATACATTTAAGTCTCATAATTATAATCTGCCTAAATTTGTACACCAAAGAAAATATTAAAATCAAAAACTAATTTAGTTTGAAGGCAATATACTAATAGCAGTAATACGCACCTACTTATGGTTTCAACCAGAATGTATAGATATATATATTTTACTATTTTAGTTTATACATTTGTGTCATAACTTTTTACCATCGATGCATTTCTTAACTTTTTTTTAACGTTTTTAAGTTGTAGTTAAAACTACATAACAAGTAGGTACTAATAAGTAATTTATATTAATACAATTTACCTGTTGAAACAATTGTGTGTGACCGTCCACAAGCTATATGTTTCACCTTATCTGGTTTTAAACCTAAAAAAATATTCTTAATTAAGTATATACATTGTTTTGACGAATGGTCCAGTCCATACTTTTAACACAATTAGGCTTGTAGACATTTTCCGTGTGCCCTAGGCCAAGTTGTCCGAAACTATTTTTTCCAAAACAAAATACTCTTCCATTTTCTAAAAACAAGTTTTCAATCACATATTATTATATTTTGGCAACAAAATACTATGAGAATTTATTCTATCAATAATAATTTATGTGCGTGTGTTTTTTTTGCGTTTTTTATATTTTTTTTAATAATTATTAATTCGTCGCTATCACGCAATCATATTTATCTTGTAGAGTATAAAAAAAGAGTAATCATATTTATTGATTAAAAATTTTGGGTTTTAAAACGTGATAACTAACAATATAAAATTTAATTTATTCACAATTTAAGACCTTAAAGTTTAATAGTTTTATGATTTTAGACTGTATAATAATAAATTATTCTTAACTTCAAAAATAATATTATTTATATGTTAAAAATATGACATAGGATTATATCGCATATAATTAAAATAACACAAGCCTTTTATGTATCATCCTTAGAATATTTTGTAGAAATCTTTAAAATGTAATGTATTTCAAAAACGCCAATAACCTAGTTGAGATGTATATATAAAAATATATATATATACACTGCTTATATGTAATACTTTTAAAATTTTTAAATTATTTTTTATTTTATCAACAGAAATATGTCTATAAATATTATATTGTGTATAGCGTGTACAACTATATTGTTATAAATTATAGTAATTTATTTGTTATTTACTACAGTACCTATATATTATCTATTATATATTTTGTTAAGGTATTTGACTTAAATCTTGGAGCCAATTTTAACGGTGAAAATAACATGTATATAAAATAATATTAAGAATAATTTCCTATTTAGAGAGCCTATTTTGACTGGAACAATTTTGCTTAGCTCTAAAATATTTTCGAAAAATTTATAAAAAAAATAAAAACTGTACACTGCTGTACACAAATGTGTTGAGCGTTAGTAGCAATGTATAAGTTAGAAGTGCTCCACTTTACACAGTAGGACCAATAATTGTTTTGCAGAAAATACACGGACCTGGTTGAAAAATAAAATGGAGAACTTTTGAGTAGAAAAAATGCTGAAATGGAATGGTTGTATATAATTTTAAATCAAATATTAGAATGTTTCTAAAAGAGTGAATTGTTGACCATGTCTTGTTGTTTTTGCTATTGTCATATAAGATCTAAACATTAATGTTTCGTACAGTAAGAATATTTTTGGTTGGTTTTTAAATTTTACACGAAGACCTAACAAAATGAGTAGCCCGAGGTAGCTCATTATGAAATTTTATTTACTATAATAAACCACGGGCACCAATATTCTATTGAGACGACGATAAGGATTATCTGGCGTAGTTCTTGCAGTAACATAGGAATTATAACACTCGTTTGTGCTTGAAATCTGAATAGAAAGAAGTGAATGTGACATAGCAGAAGGGATTAGTGTTATCATAATCTATTGGATTGTTGGTATATTATAACCATTATATTATATTTTGCCGTTTCATGATTTTTAAATCTATAACAATATAATATTATGTCTGGTTAAAATAATTTGTTTACAACATTTTGTTCTGAATAATTGTATTTCATTATTATCTATTCTCTATACTTGCATATTCAACCATGTATTTTTGCAAGGAACTTAATTTAAAACGTCACACACTCAGCCTTTGTATAGAAGTAGAGGTCAATACTTCGGTTATAATTCATGATGATTTAATGGCGATATGTGAATACGATAGTCTTAACATTTACACAGCAACGCATAATAATTATTAATTATTCAGATATCGATTAAGAGAGCCATACGCGCAGTATATAATATACTCTATTCATGAAAACAATTTATGAATAATCAAACAAAATTGCACGATACGAATCCTGTTGCAAAGAGAAAACTACATATTATTATAATATTATAACTTATAATGTCACTTGATAATTTTTAAGAACGGTCAGCATGTGCAAACATTTCGAGTAGACAGAGTGTTCGAGTTAGCAAAAAAATAAATATTATTTAACTCAAAGTATACGGTTGAAAGTTGACTGATCAGTGATCGCTATTATTAGAATAATATAATATTTATATATAGCACATAATATACAATAGTAGGATAAAAGTATATAATAAACGTAATACATACATTTATACATGCAACATGTGTAATAGATTAGTAGGTAATACATACTATAGTCTATAATAGTATTACGTTTCTATATAAATACAAGGTAGTTAATCCTGCATAGCATTATAATTGACAAATTAAATAATGCCAGTGGATTTACCTTGTTTTGAACTCTATTAAATGTTAACTACAAATTTTTAACACGGTCATCGGGGTGGTTTTGTCAAAATATAAAATACGGGTCTAAAATGTTATACTATTATAAAAACTACTTTATTTTCTGAAACCGATGGAAATAACCCTATGCAAACATAAAAATATTCGTTTTGTACTTTTGTGAGCCAACATAGAATTGCAGGTTCACGATGTTGCAAAATTTTTTTTTAGTACAGGGGTGCATGGAAAATGAAGGCTTTAACAGTCATAGTCTTGGGTGTACGTTGATTCGTAAGTTAGGATATATTATTCTTTTAATATACAAAGTGGACCATATAAGTGTTAACATTCATTATTTAAAAAAGTTTTAACCTTTTTGAAACTTATGTAACGAATGTTGACGCTTCAATAGGGCACCTTGTAACCTTATATACACGCAGAACGACGGACGACATAATTGTGTCTCATTATGTATATTTATTTCTCGGGTATTAGATTTTTTACGAAAACAAAAAGATTCGGGAATAAATCGTTTGGCACCCAAAATGACGAAATCTTACTGCAGACAATTCCAGAATGTTCTTCCCCGCAACTTATTTCGATTACTGGATCATTTCTGATGAAAAAGTGACTTGGAATGTTGTCTGCAAAACTACTTTTGCCATACGTGAAAACAGCTCCGGTTTCTGAAATCCGATTTAAATTTCACATTATAATTTTATGTCACAAATTAAATAATTTAGTTTCCCTACCGTAGGATAAATAAAAAACCACCAACGACACATGCACGTAAACGTACACTACCCCTAAAGTCGTGTGTAACATATTATTTTAACGCTTCTAGAGCTACATGTTATCATTATAATGTTTACCAGTAATATGAATTAATAAAGTAAAACATAATAAATACAAGGCATATTATATTAGAGTAGGTAAGTATATAATTTTTCACTGGTTATGTGAAAAGGTCGAGGAACCAAACGAGTAACGACACAAGGTAGGAATCCATGAATTCGTTTTTAAGTTGAGTTTCTGGATAGTACCGACCTGTTTTATAATTCTATTGTAATCATGTTTACTTGTCATTTTTCATTTATTTATTTTATTTTATATAAAACGTTGGACACTACATAATAATAATAATAATATTACGTATTCTGCTACTTCCTGTTAGAGGTTTTATAGGTACATTTGTATGTTATGTACTAAACAAATATTATATTTAACGAAAATATTGATTTTTAATAAAATATAGAGTTACGTTCAAAGTTTAATTTATTTTATACCTATAACTATTTGTATACTCGACTTTATTATGTAGGTATATAAAATATTGATTTAATCACCTATAATTTAAGGAAAAAACAAAAGCAATTCTTGTTAACTGCGATGATTATAGGGTTTAAATCATAATTAATTAAAAATAAACAAAATAACAAATGTGAAGACAAAATTTTAATTTTTCGATTTTTTTTGCCTTACCACATAAACAATATCTAGATATAATCTTTGCAGACATATAAAAAGATTGTTCTTACAAAAGATAAAAATTAATTTACTTAACCATTACGAATGTATTAATATATACTCAACAACAACGAACTAATAATTATTACACAGCATTTATTATGTTTTCATTCGTCTATAAAAGAATATATTTACGGCATAATGTATAATTACTGTTTAAAAACCGGCCACATCAAGTCCCCCGAATATCTAAGCCTGGTTAGTATATAATATGTATAATATGTAATTCAATATTGTAAGGGCATGGAATATGTGACACATGAAAAAAGGTGGAGAGATGGCATCTCCCTTCGACCCACTGCACTCGATATTGCAATAATAAATGAGATCATAAATAATTTCCGGAGATTTTGACAATGTATATAAATTATTATTTTTATTATTATTAATAATCCATCGTTGTCATCTCGTAACTCGCGGATTTCAACCAACTTATGAAATAAGTACATGATATTATTTGATTGCAACGGACGAGTCATTTAAAAATGAGATCGGTCGTGTTTATTCGATAATATTATATACACACATGCAGTGCTGCTTTCTTACCCGGGATCACGTCTTCTTCGGACATGTCGACGGCCCTCGATTTTCCGCACTAATATTTTCCGGAACAAAATCCGTGCGGACACGAACGAAGCGTGGTGATTTATAGGCAACCAGAAACGTACAGCACATTGTGTTTACGGTAGTTACACACGTGGTTGCCAAGCGAATGTGACTGCCTACGCCTAAACATCATAACAACTACCAGCATAGCCCACACAACCCCTCGGGCAACAGTTATTCGACAGAAATGCGCACTGATGTACATTTGTAATTCGTATATAATAATATATTGGCGTTGAAGTATATATTATTATACAAAATATAACATGAAAACATAACTAAAAAATGACAAAAATAACCTTACAGACCTAGATAAAAGTACAAGTATGTACATATATATGTGTGAATATACAGGGTTGCCCTATTATAAAAATCAGCGATTTTTTAACTCGACATTTGGGTGACCTAGCAAATAGTGTAAATGCATTTTAAATTAAATATATTATGTTGACACGATATACAAATTATGGAGATACCTGTACGGCTGTACCTGCTACCAGCTATAGTATATTACCTGTCATAGAACACCCTTTTTGATTGAATGAGTAGATATATATTATTGTTTCAGTGGTTTCCAACCTACTTTGGATTCGGCATGCCACCCTGTTTGTTTTATTTTATGTGTAAGTACAACTCTTAATAATTAACAATTATTGTTCTAATACATGTTATGTAAAAGCGAATAAATGAAAAATAATAACTTTAGTTTTCAACTGATAAGTTATAATTTAACAGTTAACAAACATTATATTTAAGTTATTTAACTCTAAAAATGTAAACCTAATGCACACAAGAAATTAACTTAATACAGTACTTATTAAAAATAAGATGATTATTTTTTCTATAACTACCTGGGGCCACACTTAATAAACATTTTGTTAAATATCATTCTACTATAATTCCTTGTTATGCGGTTTAGTCAAATAGGCAATTGTACGTTTCTCAGTTTCTGTAACCTAAATGATTAAATCAAGAAATAGTTTGACATTTATAAAATAAAAAAAATATTGTAGACAGAGCGATTAAATAAAAACATTTATTAATTAATCAGTTTAAAACTATTAGAACTACCTACAGTTATAGCCTATAGATAAATATAAAATTGTAAAAATGATTTTAATTTCAAAATGTATTGTATAAAAAATTAATTGGGTAAATAAGTTATTACAATGGGTATTGTTAATAGAAATTAAGTTAAAAGTCGATTAGAAAATTAAGTAACTTTTTAAGTTAAAACATTTTAAAAAAATAATTCATTTCAAACTAGTTAACGCCTTTGCATAACATATGTAAATAAACTGATACGAATATATTTACTAAATACATTAATAGTGTTTAATATGAATACTAAAAAGTTTTGATTTGAAGATACAAAAAAATGAAATTTCTTTAAAACTAAAGTGAATAATTGAAAAATAATAACAGATATACATACAATTTTAGGATCCTATTCTACCTCAAGGGTACGTACGGTAATCCCTATATTATAAAGTGTTAGAGTTTCCCGAGAGTTTATGAAATTCGATAAGTTTAGAGCTTAGCACTTAATCAGAGCTGTTAATATTAATAATGATAAGCCAAGTTAATTGTCGTTTATCAACAACTCGTTTGAATTTCCTGGCTTAACAACCAAACACCTTTTATATAGGTACTCTGGCAATTTTGTAAACAATAAAGTAAACATAAGCATTTCGTCCTAAAAATAAATACTTCATTATTACTGCGTTAGTTGTTGATAAAAAAAAACATTTCTAATATATAATAAAATATATCAATATTGGAAGGTTTCTTGAAATCAATAATGTCGTCTAGAGAAGCATCACTAGATGAACAAATACATGAAACTCAGGAAGATGATAGTATTTTATCTTTCTATCCGGCAGAGATCGATGCGGAAGATATCGATGATCTTAATATTTCAGAAGTAAAAATTAATTACATAATACCTTAACTCTATAGCTGTTATAGAAGCCTTTTTTTAGTTTGTTGGTCTTAATTTTGTTACTTCCCTCACATGATTTTTTTTTTTCATCCTTAAAACTACTCAAAGACAAATGCCATTGACTCTGACTCAATTTAGAAGTTTAGTTAATATTACATATTATGTACTTATCAACGAACATTTTTGTACATTATCCGTTAGTTTCTACCATTTATTTCTAAAAAAAATTGTTTGAAAGTTTGTTTTATTTAATTGTTTAATTCTTTTGTTCAATTTTTTTTTTGTTAATATATATGTTACGGATAATGTTAACATTTGTATAAAGTCCACATTAGCCATCCGTTTTGGCTAATCTGTAATTTTTTGTTTATCATTATCAACATTATCCGGATAATGTTAACTTTAACCAGTCAATATTGGATAATGTTAAACGTTATGTATTAAATGTAGTTTTTGTTAGCATTCTATACAATAATAAAGCGTTGGACTGCCAGAGTGTAATATCTTAATTAACCTATAACCGAATAAGTCAGTTATCTTACCGATAAAATGAACAATATATGGGCTCATTGGGCTTAATAATAATGTGAACCATAGACCTATTAACTAAAGTTAATATACCTATTAGTTAATAGGTCTATGATGTGAACAATATAATATACATGCGGGCTTAATATTTATCTTAATTGTATGACAATTTTATAAGAGGTGTGATTATACAAATGGTGCTCAAAGGGAAACGTAACACCAATCGATGTAAATGTAAATCATCTAGCATTTTGTGCAACTCAAAATGTCATGGAAGTGTGCCATGTTAATAAAGGATAATTTAACACTTTAATTCTATACTTAAAATAATATTTCAAGAAATAATTTAAAATATAAAATAAAATTTAAACTTGTATCATTAGTACTAATAATTTATGCATTTTGGGGTAATTACTAATTGTGTCTTAAATATATTTAATATTGTTAATAATTTAAAATGATTTTATACATTTTTATGGTTGTTAAGACACTATCCAAAAGTTCTTGGATGATATCATATTATCCGGTTAATGTTAACATTAACCAACATTTAATAACATTCATGGCAGGTAATGTTAACATTACCCGTAACATATTACATATACACGTAACATGTGATAATAACAATTTTCTAATAATTAAGATCAATGACAAATTATTCAGAAAATAAACATATTGTTCTCAGAAATGAATTGTAAAAAAAACTATCACGCACTTGTCGAGAAACCAAAAGTGTTATCATCTTCTTGCTTTCATTGACGTTATTGGATCTTGAAAATTAATCTGTTTTACAATATAAACTGTCAAACATAAAAATATATAGTTTTAAATTTTAATTGAACCTATAAAAATTAAATCATAGCCTGAAACTAGATTCTCTCTCTCGTCTTCTTCGTATACACATTTATAGTTTATACATCACCCGAGTGCGTTCCAAAATGTTCTTTTCCTAATAGGTATTCTGAATGTTTTCGTAAAAGGTATATCGTTCGAATGCATCCCAGTATAAAAATCGAGGTAACTGAATTAAAACCCCAGCAGTTTTACTCATAGTATAAATTGTCAATATATCAATATTTATCTTTCTTCAATCATTATATTAATATTATGACTTTACGAGTATAATATTGTTTACAACATTGAAAATGTTAATATTTTTCCATTTATATACTACAGGTAGGTTATAACTTATAAGACAGTATAAGTTATCCACACAATAGTAAGTTCGTAACTTATGGATGGGAAAAAATTGTATTAAGTTTATTTACTTAAAAATGATACCTCTATGGCTCTATGTATAATCTAAAGTGATTAATTTATCACTTAAACAGCAACACCACTACGGACGCACTTGAGCACTTTTTAATAAAAATAATATAAAATCAAATAATAAACTCTAAAAGTCATAAGTAACTTTTCAGTTCGATGAAATACATATACGTCATACTCATATAGCAGTTAAGTTGCTATGTAGTTTTAGTTATAACTACTAAACGATTCGCACAAAACTATTAATTGCTTTGATTTATAAATTGTTGCTGTATGATATATAACAAGCAATCATTATTAAATGGCGTTGATAATTGTTGAACTAATTGAATAAATTATATAAATACAGGAAAATATTATTAAGTATGAAAACACGTACAGAATGGATTCGAAAAAACCATTCGACGAACGTTTAGCCAAGGTAGTATTAAAAACTGAAATTGAAAACCATTTAAACGACGAAACCAAGTACGACCAAAACGAAGCAATACAAACCTGTATTAGTATTTCACTTAATGTAAGAAATAGAATTCGGGAAATGGATTTTGATAGGTAAAATCATTTGATATTTAAATTAAATAGGTATTACCTAGTCAAAATAAAAATTAACTTAATAGTTAATTTAGTTAATTTTAGTACATACATAAATAATTATTTTTGAATTTTAATAAGTAACTATGGTATTTCAGTCGCGGATTGCACCTTGTTCGACGCGCACGTAATTAATTACGCTCCGTCAATTGTTTCGTTCACGCTTATTTTTCAGTTCGAATGTGACAAATTTTATATGTACAAATAGACAAATGAAAATTGCTATCAATTAATCAAAGTGAATTCAAACTTACAACCCGTAAATTGCGTTAACTGCGTAAATTCACATTTAAATTAACCAAAATTCTGTATGAAAAATACAATCACTGTTAAATAATAGTCGTCGCGTTATCGCTGTCACGGGCAGCGTCCCACGACCTTTGCCCTGAGATAATATGCCGCAGTCTCAAACTACACCGCAAATCGGAAAAGGTAAAAATAGTAAAAATTCTAAAAACGTTATACAGGCAGCTCGCCATGAAAAATCCACCACAAATTCAAATGACACGGTTTTTGAATATGACTCGTCCAACTCCCCCTCAAATTCAGACTGGACAACTAATCCCGGTAAAAGGAATCTGTCATCTTCCTCAAACCCGAGCTCTCCGAATCATGATCCAAGCAAAAAAATTCAAAAACTATTTATAACTGCAAATCGGTACGAACAGCTAGCGCAAACTGAATCCACCAACTCACCAATCAACTCACCACCTGAAACACCTGAAACACCTATCATTGCAGACAAAATTATACTACCACCGCCAATTTTCGTAAAAGGTGTAATAAACTTTCCAGACCTATGTTCATCCTTAATTGAGATAATTGGAGTAGATAACTTTGTTTGCAAATCCTCGACTGACAGCTTAAAAATTCAAACCTCCAACCCTCAATCCTACAGAACACTCATCCATTTTTTAAAGGAAAAAAAAGCCCAATATCACACATTTCAACTCAAAGAAGATAAGCCGACGCGTGCCGTTATCCGTAACCTCCACCCGACTACATCCACAGATCTTATAAAAAGCGAATTAGAACTGCGTCTTTTCGAGGTAAGGAAAGTCACAAACGTACTACATAAGACCAGCAAATGCCCACTACCTCTTTTCTTCGTTGACCTGGAACCAACTCACTATTCGTACGATATTTTCAAACTCTCCTCTCTGCTGCATACCAAAGTCAAAGTCGAGGAACCATATAAGCCTAAAGTTATAAGCCAGTGCCTCAACTGTCAGGAGTACGGCCACACAAGAGCCTACTGCGGGTATTCTGCTCGCTGTGTCCGTTGCAGTGCTTTCCACCCATCCTCAGAATGCTCCAAATCACGAGATTCACCAGCCAAATGCGCGCTGTGCTCTGGGGACCATCCGGCCAACTACAGAGGTTGCAGCGTTTATAAAGAACTCCAGCGCCGCAAGAAACCAGTCGCAAGTAATGCTTTCATATCAGATAATGTTAGATATAAGTCTCATAATGTACAAGTTAGCCACCCAGAAAATGGTACTCCTCCAAACCTTTCACCATCTTACGCCCAGGCTACTGCAGGCCAATCACAAAACCTTCCGACACCTGAATCAGCCCATCAATCGTTCCAATCACCACCTCCACCCTCTCCAGATATAACCAAAGTCCTTACATCCTTCATCGGCGAGCTTAAATCTCTTGTCAACCCTCTAATCTCACTCCTAACACAAGTAATTTCATCCCTTCTAAGCCAAAAGAAATGAATAACAGTCCTTACACAAATCAATCTCTGTCAATCATATTATTTAATGCTAACGGTCTAAAAAATCATGTTAACGAATTACAAACTGTGTTATACGATAAACGCATTGACATTGCTTTAATCACGGAAACCCATTTTACCAAGTACTCTTACATCTCTATTCCAGGTTATATATTACTTAAATCTAACCACCCAGATGGTACAGCTCATGGTGGTGTAGCTATACTTATAAAATCTAAACTAAAATTCCACCCACTTACTAATTTCTCTCAAGATTATATTCAATCTTGTGCCATCTCAATTACATTAAATAATATACCTTTTGCTATCGCTGCTTTCTACAGTCCTCCTAGACACAATTTATCCAATGCAGATCTAACCAACTACTTTAACACTATGCCCACAAATTTTATAATAGGCGGTGACTACAACTCCAAACACCAGAGCTGGGGATGCCGTGTAACCAATCCTCGCGGCAACCTACTCTACAACCTGATTAATATAAACAAATATAAAATTTTTTCTCCCCCTGAACCAACCTACTGGCCTACTTCCTTAAGGAAAAAGCCAGATATTTTAGATATATTTGTCGCTAAAATTCCTAGTAATTTATATTGTACGGTAAACAATAGTCTGGATTTAAACTCTGACCATTCGTCCGTTACCCTAATTATCAATGCTTCACCTCAGTCACTCAACGATAGACCTTCTCTTTTTTCACCGATGACTGATCGTCATAAATTTCACAATATAGTAAATGAAAACATTAATCTAAAAACTAAGCTAAAATCAGAACAAGACATCGATGATGCAGTTAATAACCTAACCACCCTCATCCACTCGGCGGCTAGCTTATCGAACACCATAAGTAACTCAAAAACCTATTCTCACAATTACCCATTTCTCTCTGAACAAGTCCGTTCACTAATTGTAGAAAAGCGAAGGGCGAGAACACTCTATCAATCCACACGGCTTCCTTCTCATAAAAGTTTATATAATAGGCTAGCTAACTATTTAAAAAAGACTCTAGCTAAGCTAAAAGGTAATATATTCGAACAAAAACTAACAAGTCTCTCTTCTTTAGATGGTAGCTTATGGAAAGAAACAAAAAAAATACTTCAATATAAGACTCCCTCAATCCCATTAATTAAACCTGATAATTCATATGCCTTTTCAGACTTAGATAAAGCTGAACTATTCAAAACACATCTACATGAAACGTTTCAACCACACCATGATATATTCTTACCCCAACAGATTAATGAGGTTACTAATTTTTTAAACATTCCTCCTCCTATTAGTCCTCCAGAAAAATTCTTTACCCCTAATGAAATTAAACAAACAATACAAAAATATTCACTAAGAAAATCTCCTGGGTTTGATCTCGTTACAGCTGAAGTGGCGAGATGCCTTCCCAAAAAAGCTATAGTTCTATTAACTTATATATTTAATGCTATTCTTAGATTATCTTATTTTCCAATCTTATGGAAATTCTCCAAAATAATTCTTTTTCCTAAGCCTGACAAACCTCTCGACACTCCTACTTCATTCAGACCTATTAGCCTCTTGCCCTTCTTCTCAAAAATTCTGGAAAGACTTATCTTAAAACGTTTATTACCGCATATTACCTCCAACAACATACTCCCAAATTCTCAATTTGGGTTCCGCAACTCTCACAGCACGATACATCAAGCTCACCGAGTTGTTGATGCTATTTCTACAACTCTGGAAAAAAAAACTTTATTGCTCTTGCGTTTTCTTAGACGTATCACAAGCCTTCGATCGTGTCTGGCATGAAGGCTTACAATTTAAACTAAAAAAATTTCTCCCCTCTGCCTTATTCCTATTGATTAAATCATACTTAACTGATAGACACTTTCAAGTTCAATTTAATTCTTCAACATCAGGCATTGCACCAATTAAAGCGGGTGTACCACAAGGCGGCATACTCTCCCCCTTCCTATTTAACATTTATGTAGCTGATCAACCTTCCATGCAACAAACCATCATGGCCGATTACGCCGACGACAAAGTTATTCTATCCATAAACAAAGATCCCTTAGCTGCCTCATTAAATTTGCAATTGCATCTTAATCTCTTGTCTGAGTGGTATGCCAAATGGCGAGTTAAAATTAACCAAAATAAATCTCAGCACACAACATTCACACTCAAACAAGGAACGTGCCCAAACATTACCCTTAACAACGTACCAATCCCCACTTCTGACACAGCCAAATACTTAGGATTAATCCTTGATAAAAGATTGACATGGAAGAAACACCTTCAAACCAAAAGAATAACCTTAAATAATCGTTTACGTATGCTTAGACCTCTTTTAACTAAAAATAAGTTCTCCACTCTAAATACCAAACTTACAATCTACAAAGCGCTTCTTAAACCAATTTGGACGTATGGACTACAACTTTGGGGTTCAGCAAAAATATCTAACACTAATAGAATTCAAACGTTCCAAAATATATCACTTCGACGATTATCAAATGCTCCACCCTATATTTCTAACTATACTCTGCATAACGATCTCCATGTGAGAACAATAGTTGAGGAAGCACGCATTTTTTACACTCGTTTCCACAAACGACTCCATTCACACCCTAACCCTCTCATAAACGATCTTTCTATCCTTACATTACCTGGAAATCCAAACCGCAGACTAAAAAGAAAGTGGTGCCGCGACCTATTACAAAACTTTAATGTCTAACGTCTGTCAAAAAAAAAAAAAAAATATATATATATATAAATTATGTAATTATAGTAAAAATTAATTAAAATAATTAATCAATTAGTCAAGAGTCACTAATGGGTGGCTGCTTAAATCACGCCTGTCACGTATCATGTACTAGATCATATAAGCTTATTGTGCAAACTGTACAGATTGTTTATTTCAAATAAAAAATAAAAAAAAAAAAAACTATGGTATTTGTTTGATTTGTTTGTTCAATGATGCATCTGATAAAAATATATTAGCATTTCTACTTTGAAGTATAAAATTAGAAATTTTTTATACCTAAATATAAAGCTGTTGTAGTTGAGTTGCTTACAACATCCTACTATTATTGCATACTATTATCAACATTTTAAAAGAGTAACAATTTTAAAAATTAGCTAAAAGGAAAAGTTGTAAGCCAAAAAAAGGTAATCACGTTGCTAAGGCAACGACAAGATTTGGACAAATAGTGATAGCCCCGTAGAAAATTAATTAAAATACATTCTAGATAGTTATTGTATATTATGATGTATTATGATTTATGATCAATGATCATAATATTTTATGTTGATTAAAAAGTAATACAATCTTCCAACATTTTCCAGAAAATCAAACTCTATTCCCAATTATATAGGTAGTTAAATCTGTAACTTATCTGCCATATGTGGTACATAATAATAACAATAGAGCACAAAACATTTTAAAGTACCTACGGCACATAGATTATATTTTAAGAACGTGTAAAATCTATATTATTTTGAAATTTGTTATTTTTCCAAGAGCGGGATTCTTTTTTTCAAATATCAGTCTTAGCTCTCAACTAACAGGTGCTGAAAAATGTTCAAAGTTGAAATTTTAATAACTTGAGGGATTTTTTGGTGCTAGTTAACTATGGTTACGTAAGCCTGACATCCACATACTTCAAAACCTATTTTCCAGAGCCTCAGTGTGTATATTATTCAACATTTTTTTTTTAAACTGTATAATTCCATAATATAATACCTATAGTACCAAACATTTTCGGAATTTTGATCTTTGGAAATCAGGAAACGTACTTTCAAAAAATGTAATGCTATTTATCATTTACATTCTTATGTTATTTCAGGTATAAAATAGTTTGCATTGTCGGAATTGTGGAAAAGAAAAGCCAAGGAGTGTTGTCAGAAGTCAAATTTTTACGTGACATAAGCAGAGATAAATATGTTAAAACCAAGTTTGAAAATAATAATTTAGTTGCTACTATTGTCGTAGGTGCATTTTATCACGAATAAATTCAACAAAAAATCGTTAATTTACCAGTGAACTGATAATAAATGTGTCTTGAATAAAAAAAAATGATCAGAACATAAGATATTGAATTTTTTCTATCAAATAAGTATTAAACTCTTATGGAATTGGTAAGATATGTAGGTAAAACACAATATCAACAATCGACTGAATAAAATTAATGAACTCAATAAAGATCGAGTTGGTGATAAATTACAGAGGCACTTCCTCAGTTCTTCATAGTTGATTTAAAGACGTGTTAAACTGAATTTAATTTTAGTCTTAACATTTGAATATGTTCTTAACAGTTTTAGGATATTATAAATAATAAAACTAAAGTTATTAAAGTTAAGGTTTTTCTAAAAGGTTTATTGAAAAAACCTTTATCTGTTAAAAACTATAAACTTTAAGAACTGAAGTTAACTTATAATTATATACAAATATTATATTATATATTTTATTATTTATTATTTAGTATTATGATAATGAGCAAATAAAAATAAAAATATGATTCAGATAAAGTAATTTTTCTCAAAACTATTACATCGTCACTTACTGACTTTTGGCTTAGGAGATCATATACTCCTTTTCTTGTATAATTATAGCCCTGCATAAACCGACAAACGTCTCATTGAAATATAGTCCAATGACTTAAGCGTGACTTCTTCTGTGCGAGAAAACGTAATAATGCCTGTTGGGTTTTTAATTTGGCTCGTCCTATAAAAAAATGTGAAATGTAAAATATTGTCTTGACTCCAGAGACTACGAGTCATTGAATACGTTCCATTTTAATAGGGCGTCACTAATGTTGAAAAAAAAACAAATACATATTTCCATCCCGGCGGATTTATGGATAATAATAGAATAACGGAAATCATTAATTATCAAATCGAATTAATATAGGACGCAATACGTATCAGTTTTTTCGTTTAGTATTTTTTAAATTTTAAATATCACTCGTTTTTATTTTTTATTTTTATGATTTTTATTTTATTTTTTTTTAACAGCCAAATCTTCAAAATCTTACATCTAAGTCATTACCTATAATATAATATTGAATTTCAGTATAAATTTAAAAAAATAGGTACTTATATTTATTTATTTTTTATAATTTATTTTTAGCTTAAAATATTTTATCATTGATAATACAAAATTCACGTAAATATATATTAAACAAATATGCCCACACATAAAACCAGCTATTTAATTTTAACACATAATATTCCGATTTCCAAAATTGATTATTAGTTTATAATAATTTACATATTACCTTTAATGTTATGATGTGTATAGATTGTCGAAATCAATAATAACTAAAATTCCAAATTATATTATAATATAATTACTTATTTAGTCTTGATTTGGAATTGTTAAAGTTTCAAAATTAAAATGTCTTTTTCATACCTATGTGTGTACAACGGCCGAAATTGATGTGCGAGTGTGGTGTACCTAATCTATCTTCAACTGAATATTGATCCTATTATTCAAACCTAAAAGTTAAGTTTAGTCACTAAAATAATCCTATTTTTTTATTTCATATTTCTCCCCGTCTGCTGGAATTTTTAATTCCTATACTTAGTAAAAAATAAATCAATAAAACATATATTATATTATGATATTATGATAGATAAAATAATTAATCTATTTAATTTTTTAAACATTACAGATTATATAATATCTGAAAATAACATAAATTTATAATATTCAGATTGTTAGTCTAATTTTTTTTTATAAGTGTGACTAGATTCTACACTCAACAATTTTTCAAATAAATTGCGTATAATAATAACAATAATAATAATAACAATAAAAATAATAATAATAATAATAAATTACGTTTGTTATTACGTAGGTACATTAAACTATTATAATATATTAGTCACAGTAGGTGCATAATAATAAATTAATATTGTCGATAACAGTTTATATAAATATATACAGATGAAAGTATAAAAATGTTAAATGATTTAAATAATACACATCTCCTTTCTAACATTTCTGTCTTACTTTTAAAATTTAAATACAATATTTGAATAGTTTATTTATTTATTTATTTTGGTTTCACATTTAGTTTTCGGTCATAACCATGTGCATCAAGCGCTTGAAACTGCCACTTTGATGGATTTCATCAGTTGAAACGTAATTGGCCTATACAAACACCACATGATTAAACCAATTTATTCTTCTGTAAAAACTAAATTATTAACACTTACATTTGGGTGTGGCGCAGTTGGATGAGGTTGTGGAGATACACGCTACGGAGCAAAAATAAATAAAACCATTATACCTATTATTAAAACTTTATATACAATTTTCAATAACTAAAAACTAAAATTATAGTTAATTGTTCTCGTGGAAAATAATAAATCGTCAACTGAATATTTTTATTTAAACATATTTTGCAAGTAGTCAAATTTTGGTTGAAAAATAAATTTTATGAGTAGTGTTTTTCTAAAATATTATGTTTCGCGTGATATTTACACTAATGTGTTGATTAATATTACTTTAAATAGGTAATTCAGATTAATAAAAATAATCTTAACTGTATACAGTTAAAATAACAAAAAAACAATTAATTTGTATAACTAGGTAATCAAGTACAACATGTTAATTATTTAATATCAACTGTATTATTTTTAAAAATAAAAATATTCAATTCAAAATCATATATTAATCTTTGTGTAATTAAAACAACACCAATTATAAATAGTGAATAAAGTTAATACTTTTAAAATCAAAATTAAAATAATTTACAAGTAACTAATAATTTAATCAAGATTTATTTCTATAGAAATATATCCCGAAAACTTATTGGTTATGGTGTTTTAGACAAATATTCATTCGGTATAGGTATAAATTGAATAAAAAGTAGGTACCAAGTAATTTGAAATAATTAATAAATAATATGTACTTACTCCTGGATTTGGATGATAGGGAGCTGACAACTTCTGAAATAAAAAAATCATCATATTAATTATTATTTATCATAATTTAATTATTTACAGCGATGAACAAAATATAAAAATATTCAATTAAATATTTCAATAAGTGAAATGCTAAATGCCTGAATACTTACATTATGATTTACATGTCCATGGCCATTGCTAATCGGAGCTTTCTATGAAAAAATAAAATAAATAAAAATATTGACGAGTGCAAAATATTATAAAATAATAAACGGTGAAACGATCAGACTTACTTTTACCGTTCCTTGCACAGGCGTGAATACTTTCGGTTGCACTGGCTTCGAAATCTCTTGAGCGTGGAAGTCTCCGTGTTCTGATTCTTGGATCGCTTTGTACGTTTCAGATTTAGCTGGATCGTACTGCACAGTCTTCTTGTGCCTATATGTCGTGGTCAGAAAAGGGGGGAAAGTTCCGAGGGGGAAGGTGTTAGTAAAGAAATGTGTGAAGAAGAATAATATAGTTTAAGTCAAAAGAAAAAGAAAAACAGAAGAAATGTTAATTTTTTTTTTTCATTACAATAAATTGTGTTAGTCAGTATTCATATAGATAGATATGTGCAGGATTAATAGCGGAATTTACTAGGATGGATGGTTGTGTTTGAGTTTGGTTTTGTGTTCCAGGAAGGATAGGTCAATGAAAATACTGAGATTAGATATGCAGTACGAGTTCTTTGGTCATAAAATAAGCAAAGTCATTAGTCCGACTACCATATGCCGTGTTTAGAAAGAGACCACTAAGACACTAAACATAATAATTATCAAAAAGCATTTTCGATTATTTCCTTTGGTTTCTATATTATAATACTATAGTATAGCAATATGCAAAGAATGGCGTTTCTACGAGTTCATGTAAACCTAAGTTTAACTTAGTATTTAACTAAGTTACATGCCGCTAATAACATTCCCTTGCCAAAATGCATTTTACCTCACACATGCTTCATGCATCTATTTACCTCAAACGACCGTACTTCTCTTCTTCCTCTTCCCTAAACATTAGTTTACACAATTAAATGGTTGAACTTTGGTCGTTAACTTTGACTACCTATATATAACTACTGACCAACCGAACGCTTTGGTTTCGAACAGTATATTATAAGAGACCGTCGAAATGTTTGTTACTGTCAATTTAGGTCAGACAGAACAAAAATAGAGACACCGGGCAGATAAAATTCACTGGGCCAGTTCTCTAGTGCAGTGTATTAATAGACGTAGACTATACGCGTATAATGTGTAAACAAAACCCCTCGCGAATACATTTTTTTTTCGAAATTCGTGATCAATCGCTGTGGCAACATGTTCAAGGTCAAAGACATTAGTCACTAATTCATTATCCAGCTCGTTGCCAACATGAGTAATAATTAAATTATAATATTGTAGCGAAAATCTACTATAGTGCTTTTATCTCAAACCTAATGAAATAAGTATTTAATAATTTTCAAAAAACTTACGGAGTATATCCTGTTTGCGATTTGATTGAGTGAGCGATGTTTTCCTCGGAGTAAAGACCGATTGGCGAGTTGAACTGTTTGTGTACCACCTAAAAAAAATAATTCCAAGTTAGCGCTAAAATCAAAGTTAAAATTTTATGAACGAGGCACACAAGTCGACAAGCAAAATCCCCAAAGCCCGTGTTTTTTTTAGGCAAAAACCCACGTACTGACACAATAAAAAACGTATACAATTTTTAACCGTATTTGTTATTATAATGAATGGGTACAGTACAGATAGGTACCATTATTTCATATATGTACCTATAATATTATCACAATATAGACATAATTTATTTTGGACGAACACGTCTATGTACACTTGAAGCAGGACGACACAGATAAGTCATATAATATATATTATGCAATATATATTTTATCAGATCCCTAACCTGTCTACCGGGTCTTGACTTGGCTTCCTCGCTGCTTATCCGTTGCAACACCGTGTCCGTGACCTATCAATTATATATATATATATAGGACCGTAAAAATCCCGTGGACTCGACGCTTACCTTTTGTTTCATCAGCGTGTCCATGGGTTGATCGTGATGTGATGGATGCGCTCTCATCATCGGATTTGGATGGTGGCGTAAGTACGACTCGGTCTTGGGCGAATCCCTCTTGACCTTGGCTCCAGGCAACACCAACGGGTTCGTTCTGTACGGCTAAAAGCGCAATAGAACATATTAATACCTATGAAAAGGACGGCCAAAGAAGAGGCATAGGAAAGCGTTTCGAACGTTATGATAATGTACCGATCGCATAATTCCATACAAATTTGTTGACGTGCCCGCGACATAATGTTAGGTTGCATAGACCACACGACCGTTAACGCAGAGGCAATATATTGTGAAACAAACGGTATGTATCGATACCGATGCTATAAAAACAACTTTCGACACTTACCCACAGCAGAGCGTTTTCGGGCTCGTAAACGTTTTGTTCCGGATCAATGTGAGACATCATCATTATGACAGTTTATTATTTTTTTTTTAAAGAGAGAAATTAATTATATTATATATTATAATATGTATGTAGGAATAGGTATATTCACAGTAACACTCAGATAAAAACTTTGGTTGTATTATGATATTGTTGGCTGCTTTCGGTTTCAACAGTTTCCCTTCGACTGCGAGCTTCGTCTTGGTCAGTGTGTACCAGTTAACATATAGTGTGGGAATCGCCCACGCGTTTTGGCAGACTCTGTGGGGTACTTACGAGGGCCTTCTAAAATTAACAACCGGACGTTTTTCCATGGGCTAGGAGGAGACTGTATTATTATTATACGAGCGATTTTAATTTGATACTATACAAATTTTCACGACATTCCTTGAAATTTTTATTTACTATCAATTTCGAGGACGGGCGTTGATATAATTATTCTCATGTCGAGCGGCGATAATAATAATATTATATAGTTATTTTTAAAGGGATTACTGTTTATTACTCGATCCGCAAACCCTGACACGTATTTAATGATTTTTTTAATCAACAATCATATTAAATATATTAAAAATATATGGATAGCCATTTTATAATTCCATATCTAATATTGGTAACTGGTAAGGGTCTGATTTATACGGAAGAAATATTATGTATTGTGCCGCACTATATAATAATATGGATACTATTTTATATAAACATATAGTACTATGGTAGATACCTATTATAACGTAATATAGTGATATACTGATATGTATAGATTAAATTGATCTAGATGACTATATATATTCATATTTTATACATATAATGCATTCCATAATATTAAATCAAAGACTTCATAAAATTCTGTATTAAAGATTTTACAAATTTGAGAAGGTACTTCCGACATTTTTAAAATATCAATACTATAATCATTACAAAACTGAAATATGATTTTTAACTTTTCTCATTAGGTTAAAAATTGTGAAATATGGCACCACGGTTAATTGCACTTAATTTTTGTAGATAATTCAAACAGTTTTTATTGTTTAAAAGAAATAAGTAACCAAGTTAAGAAATATTTTACATTCGTAAATATTATATTTTTATAAATAATGATCATAATTTATAATAATTTCCTTGATTTAGTATAAACATGCTATGCGTTAATTTTTATTTTATTTTAGTAAATCATCTAGGCGTTAAATACAGTGTGTTGTTAATAATAATCAAATATACATAAAACACTATAGTGCTTGTAGTTTTCTAATTACCTAAATTTCCAATTTTATCAAAATTTCGTTTGATTTATTTTTCTATATTTATATACAAGGTATTTTAGTCTAGGTATTTAAACATTTTAGATTAGTCAGAGACCTTACCACGGAAAGGGGTTTAAAAATAACCCTGTGTGTTTTTGGTTCATATCCAAAATAATTCAACAAAATAAATTTCATCATAATTATTCATGTAATATTTTGTTTCGCGACACAAAACATGTTGTTCCATTGGACTATTTAACCCAAGGCTCACAAGAGTATATTATAATAAGTTCGTATGTAACTCATCACATCCCTTCCAAGTTTAAAAATATTGGTCTTGGAAAGTTGAACTATATATGACTTCGGCCGTCCCGCAAGATTGTCGGACCACCGGCGCGCGGAGTCACGATTATAAGACACTCGCTACACAAACACAATGGGTCCAGACCACGATTTTTATTTCCATTTCGTTTTTTTTTCGAAACGTGAGGAAATTGCGTTACTCGATCTCGAAGAAACGTCGAAAGTGAGTATTCATAAACATAAAAAAGACATTGGTATTATTGTTAAGATAATCCGCATAATTACATTACACTTACACGTATTTTTGAGAAATTTCAATAACCAACCAAATAATTACAACCAATGTGCTGGTATAATATTATTATTGATTTGAATTGAAAACACTCTTCATACATAAAACCATTGGCAGTATATTATAACATAACATAGTTGCACTACCTATCACAATATCAAATCACTCAGTAAATGATAGGATTAGGCAAGCAAAACTTGAGTGTGTCTTAAAATAGGTATAGGTGCCCACTGTTGCGATTTTGTTAATTTTTTTTTTTAAATATAGGCACGCCGACACAATCAATCGCGAATATCGTCGTCAAATATACCCCGTGGTTAATCCTAAGTTAGTTTTATTGAACGATGACAAATGGCTAGGTAGACTAAATAATTGATGACGCCACGTATCACAGAACTTTAGTTCGTTGCCAATTATTTCAATTGTGTTTAAATCGTTCTACAACTCGCCAATAATGCGAGTAGGTCACATTATAATATGTTGTCAATAACAGTTCCATACCGATAATTGTGTTGTGATGCACCGCGTGCACATAATAATACTGTCAAATTACGATGTTAATATGTTTACTGATTTGGATAGCAAAAAAAAAATTCAAAGTAATTAAAATTGTATGAAAAAAAGTATAGGTTTTGATTAAAATGTCATGCCGATTAAATATACAAATGGTTTATTATTAAGTTCATGGAAAATAAAACTAAAAAGATATTTTTAGATGTGTGCTAAACTGCTTAAACGACCTTTAGCTCAGTACGTGCCAAAATAAAATTAACAAATTCTAATAATGATGTATATTTTTTAAGTTTTACTATAGTTTATTCATATTTTGTTTAACGACAAAAAGTATTTATACTACCATTGTTATTTCAAAATATCTTCAATATTGAATATCATACCATGAAGTAAAGTGATTATAAAATGTGTAAGACTGAAGACAGCAGATCAGATTAATATAAATATTCTTTTTTTTGACTAACTAACATTAACAAAATGTATAGACTTATAAAACCCCAAATATTTTTCCAAATTTATTTAATCGTAAAACCAGACCACGAAAAAATATTAGAATTTAATTTGATGTTTGTATTTAGGTATTTTGATTACCTATCGATATAATGATAACTGCAAGTACCTACTTCAAGGATATGTGAAAAGAAAAATTGTTTTCCAATTTTTTGTTAACTCACAAAATACCTGCAGAACGTTCAAAACAATAAATTTTCAACATGGAAAATCATACTTACTCGTAAATTATTCAATGTTAAAAAAAATTAAATATTATAAGGTACAACGAAAAAGGTATAACAGATAAAAACGTAAAATGAGAAATGTATGTTCATCAAACACTATATGTTTGGCATCACAAAATGGTTTAAACCAACATTAGAATGCACAATAAATTAGGAAATAATTATTTTACTGTTTACCTCTACTGGCTCAACTTACACATTAATAATATAGTTACGTGTTCAATATTCAGCTGTTGTTTATTTTACAGGGTGATTGAACTCTGAAGCCATTGTCTGGCTTGTAACAATTATTCCTCGATCAAAATGGTCAAATAGATATGCAAAATTAAAAAAAAAAGATCCAATTATTTTTTGGGACGACCGTATGTCGAATACTTCGTTTGTACATGACGGAAGATACTTATTGATCAGCTAATACTGCAGTACCTACTAATGCTGTAAGTGAGTAAACTAGCAATATCAATTATTATTCGTGACATCTGAAATGTCAAATTTTAACACGAGGGAAGCGTGAGTGCGCGTCATATACAGCATATCACTCATTATATTTCGAAAAGTAAATGAATGTTTTTGAAATAATTTTTTTCACAAAATTTTATTTTATCACAAACAACGTTTTGAAAAAAAAGGTCTTTTATTATTTAATATTTTTAAAGTTTTTATTTTTTGATAGGTGCATATACCTATATAACTACTGGTTCAAAATCACATTTCATGTATATTAAATTATCAGAAAAATTGCTTTTAATGTTTTTTCAAAAATTACCTATGCTTTGTAATGACTTTGGATTATTTTTAAAAATTCCCAAAAACGTTACCCAGTACATAAAGAGAGAATGAGTGTTCACCTTTAAAAGAGTAACCTTGGATATATATATATATATATGTATCATAAAATGTTATGATGACGAGGAACGCGTAATTTTATGGAACGTGAAATTATCCCAAATTAAAGGCCCGGCTATTTCTGTACTGTATACCCCCCCCCCCCCCCCAGGACAACAACCGGAACGTATATTATGTTATTAAACGGTTTTCGTGTATTTGTTTTTTAATATTTTTAATTTTTTACCTTGAAACATGTTTTCATCACTCTAAAATAACTTTTGACATTCGCGGTACGTCAAATATGTATGTTTTTTTTTACGGTGTTTACACAGTCTCCACGGTACTACCTCTTTATCTCATTCTCACTCCATCTATCTGTCTCACTTTCATCCATTCGCAATAATTTAGAGTTTTAAATTTATTTTTGAGCTGCAGAACTGCAGCAGGTTGTGCCTTGAAGCATTTCATTACATTATTCATATTTTTATAATATTATATATATAGGTTATAATAATATTATTAAGAAGGCGAAGGGTCGCCTGTCGATATTCTTGACACTAAGTATAATTGCCAATTGAGACCCCAAAAGTTTAGGCTGGGCCCATTATACTTAATCTGATGTTACCAAATAAAATTCGAGATTTTCTAATATATGGGATATACAGAATAAATAATAATGTGTTGCATATAAATACATAAGACTGAACAAGTAGGAAACTTCACGTTTAAATTTTGATTACGATATTTTCAAAAAAAAAATGATTGGCTGAATAATTTAAAGTAAAACAAAGTTTGAAAAACAGCAGTTTGTATCGACACAGCACACTCCTTAAATACGATAAGAAAAACTCAAGAACCTATTTGAAAATATAATATTTAATAGTAACTCTATTTGAAAAGTCCGAAAATCAGATTTTGAATAACGGCATTATGAAGAGAAAAAGAGAGTGAGCATGCTTGGTGATTCACCTTATAATATAATATTAGGAACGCATTATATGCAAATATGCGATAGCTGTTCAAAAGTTTAGAGGTATCGCCATAACGACATTTTAAGTCAAGTAAATCGAACTTGAGACCATTGCACATCGTAGTCATATAACTTAACCCAAATGTCTGAAAAAGTGAAAAGGTGAAATACATTCTACATTTCTACTTGGTGAGATTGTTAGCGGGTTAATAGATTCGAAAAGTTTGGGTTGGTGTCAAAAGCTTCAGAGCAGAAGCACTTCAAACATTTAAACAAATTTCATTTATAAGGATAAATACAGGTAATAAGTATAATTTACAATGATTAACTGACTTAAACCAAGGTTAGGATGGCTGTCTATATATATTCTATATCTAAGTATTATCATAATATATTCAGTAGATTATGTATACATCTCGTCATCTCGACGTTATAAGGTAGCTTGATTATAGGTATATTATATACCTATAACTGTGGTAATACCTACAACCCACTTATTCTATCACAAGGAGAAAATTATGAAATATTATATACTTTTTTAAGATGATTATTTTTCTCTCATGTACATCCTAATCCTGTACAATGATCCACCCCCCTGCCCCTCCCCGCGAGACTCACAAAACTATACCTATTCGCACCACTTCTATTGCAGGGTCATACGATTCGGTATACACATTATCCAAGTAAAGTACCTGGTTAGGGTTAATAAAAAAATAATAATGTATATTCTACTCTGCAGTATAGAAGTTCGCTCTCACCTGTTGGTCGAGCGCCACCAGGTCGTGCGCCTCGTCCCAGTCGTACGAAGACGGGCTGTCGTGCGAAAACGGACTGTCGACCAGAGACGGCGGGAAACGGCAGAAATTGTTGACGGGTGACTGAACGGATCGCTCGTAACCGTACAGACCGTTTCCGATTGGTCGCGCGGTGGCGTGCTGCTGCTGATTTAGTTGATAGTTATTGGCCATCGGAATTGGGCTGCTGTTGCTGCTGCTGCCGTTAAACTGAGGAGCATCCCTGCGATATAATATAATAATATACATTTCAATTTAATTATATCACGTAGTAATAGCGTGCGAGGTAAAGATGAAATAAAATAATGGATCGGGCAGAAACGGCCGTGATAAATATCAGCTCAATTCATAATATTATTGACTATTGTGTAAGTATATCGACTACTACATAAATATAAATACGGTGATAATCGGCAAAGTCAATAACCACCATTTTTGTGGGGATTATAAGTTTTATATAACAGAACATTCTAGACAGTCTGCGATTTGCCTATAACAATAAAAAAGTGTATTTAAATATATATATATTTCTTCTGTCCGCGTGTCCTCTTACAGGATGGACAGATTTTGATGAAATTTATTGTGTTTGTTTGAGGGGTTGCCTGGATGGTTTGGATTCACAATTGGACCAGGTCTAGGTCCAACCTGGAGAGGTGCTCAAACAGGGATTTTGAGATTAACTATGGAAATGTTTTTTTATAAATGGTTCCCATTATTTACTCGGGCAGATGAGGTAAAAGCATCCATCATATCATCACGTTTATGGTTTCGAACAAAGAAATTATATTTTAAAACAAATATTAGAGTTAAATGTATTTTGTAACTATTATATAGCTACTCAAAAATTATACTTGTCCGATTTTTGTTAACATTTCAAATTGTTCTTAAAGATATCAGGAAAGAGTAGTTGAAAGTAAACTACGTTCGATTTATACCAAGTGTTATACCCAATCCACCACAAGACTTGAATTGTCCATCTTGGTTGAATTAGTTCGCAAAAGCGTCGCGATTTCGCATGTGAACTGAGGTAGGTAGGTGCACCAAAATCATGATATAGATCTGGGGTGGTGAACCTTTTTTTGGTCAAGTGCTAAATTTTTCCAATCAAAGTTTTGAAAATGTTTCACGTGCCCAAAGGAACATAGTAATATAGTAATAATATAGTAACATAATACATTTTACATAGAAATATTATAATTTTTAAACATAATTTGTTTCTTTGAATTTCTTATAACCAACATTCTATAGGTAAATAGCATAATTTTTATAATTTTAATTTTTCACATGCCATTGAAATTTAACCAACGTGCCACCTCTGGCCGTAGGTTCACCTCCCCCCTGATATAGGTACTTATAAGTTATGTATAATCTAAATTTTGTATTTTTTCATTTTTTACAAGTGAAATCGGGTTATACAACTAAAATTGATGTCGATTCATTTGAAGTTAATAGTAGCCTGAAACAACGACGGACCGTTTTCAATAAAAGTTATATCAATAGATTACTACTTGAAACTTAGAGGGTAATTTATAGCTTAATTTTTCAACTCCTATACCTAAAAGGTAACTCACACAATACATGATGTTTTTTCAAATTATGAAAAAAAAATTTTTTTTGTTTATCTAAATGGTTGAAATTGGTTACATATCATATTAATATTATAATTAGAAGAAATATGGCATATACATTTTGTACAAATATATTTATTAAAAACACAAATATTTGGCTTGAAAAACATCGGACGAGACAGCTAGTATATATATATTGGACTAACTGTAGTTAACACGACTTCACCTATTTTGAAGTATACCATTCCAAATAGAAAAATTAAATACAAAGAAATAATATGTAATTTTGAGTTTGTAAAAGTTAAAAGTTATACAAATTAAAAAATCTACCTATGACATTATAACTTAATTATTATTTTTACACGACTACCTATTTATTGACTTGACTATTAAGTCACTTATATATTATTAATTTGTTCCATAAAAAAAATTATTATCATATTATGAGTTATTTTTTTTATATTATAACACGTTGAGTATAATATGAGTTTATAAGTATTTTAATAATATTTCTATGTTTATTTATAATTTCATATTTAATTATTAGGATATATTTTATATGTACCTACCTACCATATACTATTATGATGCATTTTAATGAAAATATATATTTTTAAAACTTTATTTTTATTTTACACATATATAACTATTTTATTAATTATACGTTATTTTGTAAACCAATTTGTATTTGGACGCAATAGGGATATTTATATTTGAGACAAAGTACAACTACCTGAAATCGGGGACCTCCACCTATTATAGGCGTTGAAGGAATAAATTTAAGCATACAGGATCTTTTATTGACATCGATCCAGTAGGTACCTATAGTTTATGAAATTGGCGCAAATAAACATACAAACTCTTCAGCATTATAAATTTGTTTAATATTAGTTTAGATTTATAAACATACATTTATAATTTCAGAAAATGCTCTGATTCCAACAAAGATGACGGAAAATGACGGTTTCATTAATAATTTAAATAGTAAGCATATACAACCGTTAGCAGTCTAGTTTATTATCTATATATCAGCTGTGATTATCTAAATATAATTATATATATACTTATGTAGGTATCTATGTATAGTACCTTTGGATGACTAGAGTTATCGACTGGTCGGCGTTGCCGAACAAATTTTGAGCGTCCAAATGTCTCAAGTCTCGAGCGTCGTACACTTCGATTTTCCGTATGATGTCACCCACTCTCAGGCTACTTTCACTGGGTGATCTCGCGTAGACCTATATTTATATACATAAAACGGACGCATGTCAATAAAATGACAACAATTTTCAATAGAATTTGTTAATTTGGTTGAGTCAATACCGTAATCGTACAATAATATTGTATACCATACATATAGCAGCGCGTCGATAAATACGCTTAAACCAGAAGACATGATAAAAAAATTTTTTAGCTTAAATATATTGGTACTGGTTATAGGTTTGTAATATGACTAATGTTCGACACGTGCGACTGTATATACCTACATACATTATATACATCATAATTGTGCAATGTGTGTTAAGTAAACTAAAGTTCAACGTTTCAGAACAACACGTAGATAGGTACCTTACATATAATACGACCAAATATGCTGTACTTATGCGATACCTACCTATTAAATTAAAATTGTATTGCAGCCCATATGTTTGTGTACCTTCGTGCTAGCTGCTCCCTGAAGTTGTTGTCGTTCAACAGACACGCAAACATTATGCCGAGAAATTTACTTAACCTATATCGACTGTACTCACATGCATTTAGAACGAGGTAGATATATATGATACATATGCAGCAATTAACGATGACGCGCGGTAAACTGGACGTACTAACGGGTCTATATAGGTAGTATAATATAGTTTGATAATCATAACTACAAACTGCATTGTATATTACATATTTGTGCTACATTAAAATATCAATATAGGTATACCTACGTAGTTTACGGAAGTAAAATAATACTATAGAGCAGGGGTGGGCAGCGAGAAGAGACTCGCGAGCCACCAAATATATTAATAAATATAAAGAGCCAAAATGTAAGAAAAAAAAGGTCATATTACTATATAATTTTTATATATATGTGATATTGTAAATAAGATAAGATAAGGTATCGTATTTAATAAAATGTGAAGAATACGATAACAATAATTGTAAACATGAAAATGATTAAATCTAAACATCGATCAACATTAACGGATGATCATTTAACTGAATTGTTAAGGACTGCTTTAACAACATATAGTCCTGATTTTAAAAAGCTTACATGCAAAATAAACACGCAACAAATAAGAAAATAGTCTATAAAGAAAAATTATATCAAGAACACTTTATTTTTACAAATTTTTTTCTATACACTGTAATTTAAAATAAAATATTATACTTTTTCAAATACATAAATTCATGTTTTCAAATTTTTTGTAAAAAGGTTACGATATGATGCGAGCCGCAAAAGTCTATGACGCGAGCCGCGGTTTGGCCACCCCTGCTATAGAGTATATAAATATGTACCTACTACCTACATATTATTATGACCTATAGAACTGTTTTTGACCGATGTCAAAATATAATATTATATTTACGAGTTTACCGTTATCAAAATAGATATATTATAGGAAACTATACATGCCATTTGTATACCTACACTATTAATAATGAGTTTGAAGTGCGTAAAGCCCACTAAAGACTTTTAACTTAAGATTTTAAATGAACTTATCGCTTGTAGGTGAATCGTGAAGGAAATTTTAAGTCAATGTGGTTACTTATTGAAGAAAATCTAGTCCTTATTAATAAGGGCTTATGAGGTTTATTGTGTGTTGTGAGAGGATCTCTTTGCCATCTCGCCATATCCGCCACTGTAATTATGCAGTATAGACAGCGAAGATCGGTCAACGGGTAAAATATGTGTAATTATCTTTTCAGTTTTCAACAGTAAGTTGTTTGTCATTTGATACAACACTATACGAGACAAATGACAATGATATTGCAAAGTCTAAGCCAAAATCTCTACTATACGTCTACACGTCTACAATTTCAAAAAAAATAAACATAGGTGCATACTGCATAGTACCTACGGGCTATGGTAAAATATTTCGTTAAAAAAACAAACAGAGTGATACGTTCTTACCAACTCCTTCCCACATACATGCTAATGTTAGGTTACGAGGTACTATTATATTTAATTACGCACAATCAAAATCAGAGACATCAGTTTATTTTATGGTAAACTTTTGACTGCAAATTTAAATATCATTATATGTACCAACAATTAATTTTGTACAATATAATAATACAATGATAACGTCATAAAAATCACATCTTTGTACACGTTTCCATTTCAACGATTAAACTAATGACTTCAGCCTAAAATCATTAAAGCTCACATATGTATTTTTAAATAGTTAAATTTTGGCAAGTATAGGCATCTTCTGTTACGAAGTATTAAAAATAAGACGACTGAAAATTCTGAAGTTACAAAATTTGGCTCAAATACATTAAACGTTTTAATTTGTCTTTTTCTTCGTAGCATTGAGTGCCTAGGTTTAAAAAATGCATGATGAAAAATGATAAAAAAATATTTTATTTTAATAATTTTACCATAAACCTTATAAATGTATACATTTAATTATATTTAACGTTTAACATAATATGTTATAGGTACAAGCTAATTATTTGAAAGGTACCTAAACAATATTTTTTTTCCTATAAGTAATATCATTTTTGGAAAGTCATAACAAAAATAAAATTTATATTTTTACAATTTTTTTTTATCGTTGTCGCTTTTTAACTTTTTCTTTTTTTCAATGACATCAACCCACATTTTTGAAATTCAACAGTGACTTCAAATTTGAAATTATGTATAAAATAACATTTCCAAAAACGTTAATACTTTTCAAAAAAAAAAAAACGTTAAAAGTACTTTATACTTTTAATATATAGCCATATATACCTAACTTTTATACAGTGGAGGATGAAGGGGATAGACCCCCCATGAACTATTTGTCAATGATTAATATCTGTTAATCATAAATTATATTTTTAATAATCGAATAGTGCGTGTTAAAAAATTAGCCATATCCCCCCTTGACAAAATCATTTGACCGCCGCTGCCTATCTATTGTAGGTACCTACCACCTCACACCTGTATTTAGTTGATACAACTAAAATGTTTTAAGCTGTAGTACACAAACCAGAAAAATAATTTAAATTTTATGGTCTTTATGGAGGTAGTTAGTAAACAATAATCAAACTGTGGAAAACAAACAAAAAGATACAAACGTGTAGGGATATTAATAATTACAGCAAACATGGATGAGGCTAAAATGTATACCTACTGATAAGTGCAAATATAAACCGTTTTGCCAAAAGCTGACTGTGGGAATCGCCTCTGTACCACCCTTAAGTCAGCCTATATATATATGACATAATACAACAATAGTAGGCACCTTTAGTATATATTACGATTTACGACGACAGTACCTTCAACGTATTGGAATACTGTTTTAAAAAAATAAATGTTATCGATGATTAAATATGATAACGACAATAACAATCGAAGGACTAGGCGGTGCTCTATTTGTGCGAGGTGTTTTTTCATGGCCTTATTTTTTTACAAACATAACAATATTGGACCTGTGCAAAATTATTGATAGGTACATGTCGTTTCATAAAAATGTTGAGGGTTCACTATACTCATGAAAATATTCGTAGAAAACAATCATGCATATACATTAGAGTCTAGCAGCAGGGTGGGTGTCGAAATATAATACATATTTTTTACCTCTTGTGTCTAAGAGTATAGTGGGAGTTGTTACCCTTCTACCTTTCAAACATATAACAATTAACCAATAATAGTATTCTATATAGGTACTTTTAAAGAGTAAACAATGCATTAATAGTATAGTAGTTATTAAAATTTTTGTTGAATTGCATGAAAATATACGATCTCTGTTAAACACCCATGTGACTCAGTCTTATTCTAACGTGCAGTAAACACAAATAGGACAGTAACAAATAGTTAACTAGACCAATTCGTGCAGTTAGAACAAAAGAATAGATATACAAGCACCTCAATATTAATAAATATTAATTGTCGATCCTAGGCACCTCCCTCGCCCGTCGGAATAATCAATAACATCCAACACTGAGAAAGGTCAGATCGCTATGATTTATAAATATCTATATATCTATATATATTATATATATATTTATAACTTGAAGGCGTTAACCCCGAAAAGGTGCCACAAAAGGTATCCACATAATATACTTTACGACATACCTTGGTTATGATCAGTGGCGTGTTGAGATCCGCTCCGCCGGCCAATCGAATGCCCCACGGTTGAGACTTGCCATCTCTCTTGAGCGTCACGGACCACGTGCTCGGTTTCTTCGAGCCCATGACGATTGCACCGGTCACCGCGTCCTATAATAGCTGATCGTAGCTAGTCACTAGTGCAGCTTCTGTAGGTACAACATATATGTAAAAATAAACCGAACATTATTACATTATTATATAAACGATTTATAGGACGCACACGATATTTGTATGACGTATTATAGGTAAGTTATATATTTTATGGAATAAAATATAAGGAAATAATAGTATAATAGTATAATATTATAGAGTGCTGCTGCGGGTGCTGCTGCAGCGTATATTATGGCGACATTTTATGAATATAATATGCACGTGTGTGTGTGTGTGCGTGCCTGTTTGCTTGCAGCTGTGCAGTGTGTACACCTCCTCTGAGTTCAGAACATATAATAATGTAATATATTTGACGCGTAGGTACATAGACACAGGTACGCTGCACTGCTGCAGGTACAACCAACGAACGTGTTAGGTATAATATTATAATGATATGTACGTCATTGTTTAACGAGCAGCGCAAACCTCAATGGTGATGATGATAATATTATATTTATTACATAGACGCCGAAAAATATCAAACGTGAAACGCGAACGTGTATATATTACATGGTAAACATTGTTAGGTAGGCACTAGGTATATATTATTTATTACACCGCGATGTATATACAGAGTGATTTTATAATACCGATGATTGCGATGCCGATTCGACTTTACCCGACATTATCCCGTCAAAGGATTTTGAGAATTTGATACGCTCGCAATCCCGAAACAATAATATATAATATGTAATGTATCATGTAGATATATGTTCGTTTTTTTCTCTGGCAGTGATATGACGGATACCTTTCCAAATCGAAAATGACAAATTATATTTTATGAAGTGGATTACTCGTCTAAAGTATATAAATTTATAAAGTTGTTCGTTTAAATGTCTGTATAAACCGTTACGATGTGTGCACACTGCAGAGTGATGATGGTATAAGAGACAATAAGCGACGTAATACCCATACAGTTCGATTTCAAACTCAAAACGAAAAGCAGTATTTGCTCCGATATCCTAAGTTCATGTGATTATAATCCGACTAAAACGATGAGGTGAAACGTTTTAAAAATATTTAGTCTGAATCACTGAACATCATCAGTCATCATCACCCGATAGGTAGGTAAACAACGTAATAGCGCGGTGTCACGAAAAACTGCATATAATGAAATCATCGAAATAGTGTGTACCTACCTACAGAATATACAAAACGATCGACGGCCGACGAAATTTAACAGTACACTTATTTGGTTTTTCGTGGCCCTCACGCATACCGACATACTACAACAATCGAAAATAGTGAGTTTCCGGTGGACATTTTCATAATATCGAGCTCACCAAGTATAGGTAATCTTCACTATTTGGCGATACAAACTATATGCTGTTACATTATACAAGTTTCAACTTTCAACTTTCAATAGGTAGATATCGTGATACGAGTATACAACCTGAGATTAAAATATAGGTAGGTACGACACACTTAGTGTATAATAATTTACAGGCACTCAGGTAGACAAATAAAATGTCTGAGGGGGCTTGTACTCGTAAATCATTTTATCATAACTAAAATAAATTAAAAATTATAAAAGAACAAATAAATAATAAATGATTTCGTATAATATTTTTGGAGTGGATCCTTTAAGTTCTTGACATTTTATCAGTAGATATTTTTTTGTTGAAAATGTTGATGTACCTAATTTAAAATTTGAACTAGTAGTTTACCAGTTACCAGTTGTCAGTTATAAAAATGTTTATACTAAGAATATATTATAGCTTTTAAAAATGGGTTTACAAATATATAAAATATATGTAGCATTGGAATATGGGATCTAGTAGTATATTTATTATACTTGGACCATTTAAAAAAAATTATAAATGCTGATTGATTTAATATGAATTACTAAAATATTCAAATCAATGAAGCATCCATAACCACCATATTTTCAAAAACCATGGAACTATAAAATTATCCTTATTATTATTGTGGGAAGTTCAGCCGCGTTCGAAAAATTATCTTTATACACAAAGTTACATGACTTGAAAACTGATCGTTCGAATTCTGATTCAAATCCGTCAACTATTCCACAACAATTATACTCTAAATAATTTACAATAGAAATGGGTCAAAAGCAGAAGTTTGTATCTTCACGGGTCTGAGAACACTCGTTAAGTGGTACAAAAAGTCTCAAGAATTCAAATATGATTTCTCTAATCATAGTAAAAATCCCAAAAATAAAATCTTGAATAATCGTATTATTGGAGAAAAAAAGGGGTGAGAATGTGCTTGGTGAATCCACCCTGTACATACAATTTTATATCACATTTTCGCTTAGTATATTTCGTGTTTTTAAACACAATAATTGGTCAGTACGAACGGCCAATTTTTAGAGCACGGCCCCAGAGTCAATAATAATAATAATAATATGTAATAATATATGTTATGACGTGCGGCGGCGGTCGTACCTATATTATATCGCTGTCGCGCGTGCGTATAATATATATGTATATATAGTTTATACGGTTGTGGCGCGCGTGGGCGGTCGATCTGCAGCGGCAGCCGTGAGGAAGCTGCGAGGCTTCTGTCCGGATATGGAGGACGAGCAACCGGAAATGACGACGATCACGAAAACGATCGGATACAGTATACAGGCAGTTGGTACGATACGTGCACAGTTGTTCGCGATAATTATACGGTGTCTAACTGTTAAGCCGACGATTCCGGTGATGATGCCGCCGCGTCGTCTTCGTCGTCGTACAATGGACCGGCACAATAAATTCACTGCGAATGATGGACGGGCTCGCAAACTACGTGACTATCGCGGGTCGCGAGCAAAACTAAGGCTCGGGCTCGGGACACGTGCCAAAATGCATAATATACATAATAGTGTGATATATACGAGAGTCGCGTGTGGAAAAAATAACAAACCTAACGTTGTAAAAGACGCCTGAAATGAGCGCGTTCGTATACGCAATACCGTTGAGTTATAATCGCGAACGGTTTGCATTATTGTTATTATTATTATTATTATCATTATTATTACTGTGCGGCCATAGACTGCTGCTGCGTCCTGGTCTGCGTTTCGTAATCGATTTTATGGCTTATACAGTTATACTATTATTTTATTTATTTGTTTTTTGTATCCTCTGCCGGATCCCACTCGGAAGACGAGAATAGCTGGAAATGGCCGAGTGATGTGCGTATCGCATGATGTGTATATATACATGTATTAATAATCACATTATGTGGAACGATCCGCCGTTTATAAGATATACGCTATAGCCAACTACACTAATATTCCCAATCCAAATTTTGTATGCATGATATTACATTCGAAACGCCTTTAAAACTATAACTCTAGTACAGTATTAAAACAATTTGGTAACCTAATATAGTAGTAATGCAGTACATAGTACATACTACTATGTATACCTATATTATATATTTGAGAAAAAATTTCGGCCCCGGAAAACTATTTTAACGGCCTTCAAATTTTTTTTGTGCTGAATAAATTTAGTAATTGTTTTGGGGTATAAATGTCAAATTAATTTGGACAGAACTTGTTGCACTCAAATAAGTAATTATGAAACAAAAACACTCATATTTTGAACTTAATAAAAAAAAAAGAGAATATACCTAAATCTAAATATATAAAATTACCTACCTAATATTAAATTTGAAAAATGTATCTACCTACATAATTTTTTTTATAGTTTTTTTTTATCTAAGTAGATCACATTCATTTTAAAAATTGACAATGTAATGTCTTCAACAACCATTTTATTCAATATATTTTTTTTCTACAGCCATAAACGGTAATGTCTTTAATAATTGTCAATACGAACAACCCAGAGACGCATGCGGGTGTAATGCTCTCTTAACACCCTTTAATAATATTTTAGAATAATGAATATACCTACCTAATATTATACAGAGTGAGCTATTACTTATTAATTATTACAACCCTATTTTTATACTTATAAAATATTAAAATGTAGAAGGATAAAAATAGGATAGAATATATTAAAAAGGGAAACATTTTTATAGTTACCAAATTTTTAAGATTTAGGTATTTGATTATAGGTAGGTGTCTACTATTGAATAGTAACTATTCTATAATATACCACTTTTGACCAACATAATACCTACCTGACCTAGTCGGTAGTCCTTCCATCCTACTAGGTATGTCGTATACAGTACTCGAATTGAGAATTATTAAGTAGAGGAGCTCAATCCAACAATTTATAAACTGCGTTCCAAGTACAAAATTATACAACAAGGACCTGTGGTGCCCTTACCCAATTCCTAAATTTTGGATACTACATTGCACCTTAGTTACAGAATTTTAACTTTATTATATTCCAAATATAATATATTTAACTACATGTATGTAACATGTAGGTGAATATGGATTTATATTTTGTATTTACCTTATTTTTCGAAATTTATATTAATAGTAACTTACACATTGCAGTATAAAATAAAAAAATTATAACTATCATTAATAATATTTTAATTTTTTTCAAACGCATACCTGCTATGTCAATTGTCAATACTAGTTCACAGAAATTTGATAATACAATAATTTATACTTTATTGTACAGAATATCTGGGCATTACTAAACTAGGCAAAGAACAAGTGTGATATAATATAAACAAGCTATAATAAAAAAAGAAGTATTAGGTAGTCTAGACCTGCGATCTTCAACCGGTGGGTTGCGACAGTTCTTTTTTGTTAAAAATAAAAAAGTTTATACAATTATAAATATTATGAATTCGAATAAGTTATGAACGCATTGGACAACCTATCCATATTTTACAGTCGATATATTATAATTACAGTTAAAATGTCTACTGACATAGAACATTAATTAATTGAGTTTACTTGTGATCCCAAACTTAAACAAATGTTTGTTGAAACTGCTTGGGAAATGATTTGGATGGACACACTTATGCACGGGAAATTACTCAAAACTAGTAGCTATAGTTTTTTTTTCTTCCATGGCCTACAAAGTTGACACGGGTCCTGAAAATTTTGTTACAAAAATGAATCGCTAGTCAAAATAGTTGAGGAGCTCCGTCCCCCGGCGTACCCCCCCCCCCATCCTCAATTTGAGCAATGGTCGTATACATTAAACATATTACAATGTTCTTATTAATCGTATCTAAAATGATATTAGCGCACTTTTCTCTATCTGCCCGACACACAACATATCACATTTTAAGTTCAGTAGAACCAGCTTACAGATTTAATGTTACAGTGAGTTGACTTATTGTCAAACACGAAGTTAGAATCTTTAAAGTTAGGAATATTATCTGTTATCTTACATCTTACATTGACTCTTTTTACGTAATTTCAATTTTTATGCGATCGTATAATATGTAAAATGTTACAGTTTAAAATATCTCGCTTTAAAATCTTTATATTGTAAAATAGCCAACGTATGAATAGGTCAGGGGTGGCTCCAGGGGGAGGGGGCTAACTGTAGTTATAAAAATGTATATTGTTAAAAAAAATTACAACAAAAATATAATACAATACATCGACTAACATACGACAAGCATATATGTATTTGCTATCTAATTATATTATAACCTATATTATGAAGAACCCATAAAATAAACTATATTCTAAAATAATATTTTATAATATAAAATTTACTATGGTATAATACTATATTACTATGGTCTATGATATAAAATAGATGACTTGAATTTGCGTTGTAAAATTTGTTATTTTTTTTTGTTACCTATATAAAGTTTTGTGAAAATTATAACTTCCCCCCCCCCCCCCAACCAAACAACCAACTCTAGAGCCGCCTTTGAAATAGGTACAGATCATGTTTTTATTTTCTTAACTTTAAGTTTCATTAGAGATCAGTTCACTCTAGTAGTCTAGTCTCTAATGACTAATACTAAAACTAATAACACAAGGTTGTATAAAATATTCAATTTTTATAGCTATAAGATATTAGAAAGAAAAAATTTATGAAAATTGAAAACAATATTTTTCATAAGTTGTTCATACTGTAACCTAAGACTAAAAATTAGGTACATAAACACAGTTTTTTTAATAGATATTTTAAACATTTTAAACGGAGAACAACGGTTTCAGATATTTTTTTTGAAATTTAAAAATATTTTTATAATGTAGACGCTTACAGACGGTCTTTGCTCAGAATCGTTTTTTCTTATACAAATAATTTTATTTAATTGAATTCAAATTTAATTAATCCATTAAAGTGACACTGTGTGGTACCATTTGGCCACTTTTTTAAATTTTTTTTCAAATAATAATTTAAAATAATTTGTAAATAAAGCTTATAATTGTCTTTTTTTTAGATCTATTATAATTGGTCCATTATGATATCAAAATATTGAAAAACGGAGTTTATTGAGGCTGCAGAATATTTCTCTAAAACTCCTATATCAGAAACAAAAAATCAAATTTCATTATTTCAACAGAAACGGGATCATTTGCCCTGTGGTGTATTTTTGAGCACTAAATTACATTAATTAAGGGCGCCATGTATAGTAAATCTACATTTATGACGTAGCCCATTCGGCTCCCAAATTCCTTCCCACTTCATACAGACTTTTGACTTAGGACTGTCTCAAAAGAGGTGCGGTTAAAAATGTGTTGGTGTTTTTTGAAGGTTATATTCTAAGTAAATCATAAAAATAAAAAATCATTCATTGGGTAAATTGTTGAGGCACGATTTTTTCATATAGTCCATACCTACGTGTAATTTCATTCGACGAATTCCATCAATTATATTTCCAATGAGCACCTGTTTTATTTTTTAGATTTAGGAGTGTTTATAACTTTTATTACAAGTTTATCAATTTTATCTGTTGATTATTGACACCTTAGGACTCAAATTATATACTACTGATGGAGACATGCTTAGCTCACCCTTGTAAACAATTTAAATATTTTTCAATTTCAATTTCAAAACGGTATACAGTATACCGGTACCTATATCTGCAACCTCTAATCGGTATACCGGTATTACCGTCAAATGTTTGGGAATTGACCTGTTCATAAAACCTTTTCCGACGGGAGCCGTTTAGGAATAAGCAAAGAATGAACGTTGGCGCCGTTTGGATGCGCCGATATTTATTACTTATTAGGTACTTACTGAATATGGGGCTAGGTAAATTGAGTCCGAGATAAATTTGGTACATTGAAAGCAGTAAATTGAGATTTGAGTCCCAGAAAAAAACAGGTAGTAGGTAAGTTGAGTCCCTGGGAAAAAAAGGTAGTAGGTAAGTTGGGTCCTGCAAAAAAAAAATATTGTAGGTTACTAATTAAAAAGTAAAAATAAATTTCATTATTATTATATATTACATTATATTATTATATACTTCATTTATAATTATAATTATAATATATAATATTAGTAGCCGGGATCTACAATTTTTTTTTTTGCGGAACCCAACTTACAACCTTTTTTTCCCGGGAATCAATTTACCGAGTTAGGGTTGTTTGGGAACCAATTTACTATTCCCGCTGAATATATGTACCGACCTATTAGTCGGTTTAGATACGTGTTGCTAGTAAAATACCTATCTATAAATTATTACAACACTGATGCAAGATAAAATAATATTTCCTACTTCCTATTTCCTAGTAGGCAAACTAAAATTATCAAATAAATTTGGACCTATAATGAACAGTATGAACCAATCACTACAAGATTAAATGCAGTGGAGTAATAATTTTTTTTTTTAAATACCTACCTAAATAATCGTATTGTAATCGCGCGTCATTGAAACAACAAAGTGCATAATTTAGTATTACCCTCTGGTCAAATGCCAATATTTTACAGATAAACTCGTGTTTTTGGCACAGTTAACCCATTTTTATGAACATCTGTTATGTTCATAAGAGTTTCAGCTTCAGTGCAATTTTTGTTTTTTTTTAAAAAAAAATTATTAAAAAGTAATTTTTTACATATTTTTGGCAAAAAAACAGAATACTTAAGATAGCTTTTCGAGCCAACGATTGATCATCCCTTGATCACATAATAAATTCATTAACTTCAATCTAATAGGTACACCTTTTTCTTTAAAATACATTTTCTTGGGTATTATGCCAAAATACTAACAGTAACTTATTTCAGTTATTCTATTTATATTAAATGAAAATTTTCAAAATACAATTCATTATTTAACTACCTATACGTATAAACCAACATTTAAAACTGCTATAATGTTGGACTAGGTAATTAATCAAAAAGCCATTCCAGTTAATTTTTAAAAATTACTTAAATGTAATATTCTATGTACTAAAATTATTCTTTTTTGTGTTATAAAAATATTTGTAATTATTATTGGACATTCAAAAATTTCAAAATGGAATAAAAAAACATAATATAAATATCAAGCTATATATTCATAGGTAGGTAGGGTTGGGTAAGATTGACATGCATTTTAAATGTATTTTACATTTTTACAATGTACCTAAAGATATACTTTTGAATATAGTATTTTGTATTTCAATTAATATTCTTTCAATATTTTGAATTTTTCATTTTAAAATAAATGTCTTTACTATTTTTAAACAATATAAATTACACTATTTAAATAATGTTTTAATTACGACCAATATAGATAAGTGCATGTATCATCCAGTCGACAATTTGTATTTATACAATAGTATTTTGTATAAGCTCTTTAGGTTCAACATATACAATTATTAGCTATGACTGCTATGAGCTATGGAAAATAATGTATAATAATTGATGATTGATAATAGTGTGTAATGGTAAACTCACAGAATTATTCTGTGGTACACTTATATGTTTAATTGATTATAGTTACTTTAAGCTGGAATTGTATTTACTATTTAATACTATATGTTAATAATTTATTTACCGTTCATAAATCAATTTCATAATAGTTACCCCCCCCCCCCCACTGAGTAGCTTAACAGACTTTTGCATTTTATATTATAGTGTAATTTTTACTTCAAATTATTTTGATGTATCATGTACCTACCTATCTATATTACTAAGACCTACATTTAAATACCAATAAGCAATAATTAACACCAAATAATTTTTATAAAAATATATTGTATTTTATATATTTTAACTTAACCATTTTTTTATTTTAAATCTAAAATATATTTTCAAAAAAAAATTATTTATAAACACACATGGCCATCGGTCACATGACTGTTTTCCCTATAGAGCCGCATTCTATTTTTGATATCATACATTAGAATATTAAATATTAATCCAAAGCCAATATTCACATTGATTAATAAAATATGTGTTTATATGATAGCCCGTGATAGAGAATAACAAGGTGTGATTGCCATCGTCCGTAAAAATACTTTTATATTCTAATATTGTGTGGACACCAGTGGTTGCGTAGCAGTCAATGAGTTAATTCAATCATGGCATTTAACTTGTACGTTTAATAAACACCATTCCTAATCATCTTTATAGTATATGATAAAGATTGTATATGATTTTAATAAACAAATCACAAAATATTTGATTAGTCTGTAATTTTTAAGTTCAAAAGTTGTTTTTTGACATTTTATTCTATAGGTATATGGTAATAAAAGTATTTTCTAAAACCACAGTCGATTGTTCATGCTTAAAGTTTTAGTACAGATGATGATTTGTAGTACCCATTTGAATCAGTTGTATGGCGTTGTGATAGATGAATGTCTGTCAGCTGTACAGTTCCAAATGTATAATCATTAAATTTCTGCAAAAAATGTTATGTAAATAATATTAAACTGTAATGTGCTTTAATTGCTTATTGAGTATATAAGAACTAAGTTAAAGATAAAAACTAATTAAATTCAAATAGATTATTTATAGACATTTTTATAAATTTATTTTATCAAACTTACTTCAATTATTTTTCTAGCATCAAATGTAAGATGAGATGGATTGCCAGAATCTCCATTAACACTACACTGATATTCATAGAAACTAGAATTCATCAAAGTTACATGTAGCTTTACATGATTATTCCTGGGTGGTAATGCCAAATCTAAATTAATCAAAAGTATGGGTAATGGGTATAAACAATAAAAATATGTTTCTGATGTAAATTAAGAAAAAAAATATTTATTCTATTTACCACAGTCTTTGAAAAATGTTTGTATTTTATCGGCCAACATTTGAATCTCAGGACTTTTTACTTTGGCATATAAGACATTCACTTCCGATGGATCATCATTCATATAATCTAGTCCAGAAACTAAAACGTCTAAGGATTTCAAATTCATAGGTCTAAGGAAAAACTTTGAGGTTATAAATTGTATTTAAGTAGAGTAGATGTGTATTATACATATTATTTTAATTCTGTACTTAATTATAGTATTTTCACACTGATCCATCAAGTTGATAGCTCTTTTAATTTCTGTTGCATCGCATAAAACAAAACAGGTAATTGTTAAATGAAGTCTTAATTGATCTTGAAATAAAAGCTCAGTGACACCACGGCACTGGCCACATTCATCAAGAACCATTTTCTATTATATCCAAAATAATTTAAAATATAAAAGTTTAATATTAAACTCAACAATAAAACCTATTAAATTACAAATAGTTTAATGTATAAGATTTTAGGTACCTTGAAAGCCAAATAGTTATCAATCACTATTGAGTTGACCATTGGCAAGGACACAAAATGAGTCATACTCTGTTTGAATCGACCTCTCTTTATAATTGCATCAATTTTTGATTTAGCAGCAATAACGTGTGCTCTTTGTTCTCCTTTCACAGCTAAAAATTGAATAAATATCAAGATTTAAAATAATATCTTAGTTAATATTGAGTGTATTATGTTTAATGATAAATTTCAGATAACTATATAAAGTTAATATCAATTATTAATATAAAAATAAGAAGTTGAGGGCATTAAGTTAAAATTCAAATTTTATTTTATTTTTTACTTTATTTAAAATTGCCAGGGAAAATGTTTCAATATGTAACTTTGTATTAGATGAATTTTACTTTATAGTTTGTATTATACAGTTTTAAATAAATCAGCTTACTTATTACATTCTTTTCTTTCATGCCAGGAATTTTAATTCTAGTTTTTGTTTGATATTCAAGATTTTTGAGGTTCTCTCGATTTCTACCAATGATCAACCCATAAAATGTACTAAAATAAAAAAAGTTACATAAATTTTAAATTCTTTATACCTACTTAATAAATCCTTGTTTAATATTTAACATTCTCTATTAGATCATCAAAAATATAATTTATGGTCATAAGATCATAAATATTGTAAAAAAATGTATCCCCCGCACGTTTGGCCACTACTAAAGCTGAACAAAATATAATCAATTTATATAATCTAAATATAAATATTATATTTCTTTTGTCAGTGTGTAAGTATTCAAACTCCTCCTAAACTGCAGCACCAATTTTGATGAAACTATTTGTGTGTGCTTGAGTGGTTCCTTGAATGGTTTGGATTCACAATTGGACCCAGTAGACTAAACGCGGGGAGGTGCTCAAACAGGGATTTTGTGATATATGATGGAAAGTTTTGTTTATAAATGATTGCTATTAGTTATAGGAAAAATAATAAGTAGAATATAGAAATTAGTATTTATTTATTATTGGTTGTTATAGATTATTCGGGCAAATCAGGAACAAGCAGGCATAAATCAAATTTTCTCACAATACCTACCAGTGTGACTGAGTTGCCCTTACTACATAGAGTTACACCTGAAAGGAGTTGAACAATCAAATTTTTATAAAATTTGTCATTTTTACGGACAATGAATTACGCGGAAACAGCTAGTCTCCTATAAATTATAATAATTTTGTTAAACAATAACTCACTTTGGCACTTCTAATTTCAGTACACATCGACCACCTTCCATGTAAATATTAAAGTCATCACATTCTTCTTCAATATCTATAAAAATAACAACACATCTTATAGACATACATCTTGAGTAATAGATTAGAGCAAATGGTTTATCTATCAAAACCTTTCATTCATAGTACATATGACAATATTCAGATTTAAAAATCAAAATCTGTGTACCTAATGTCCGTATTCTGTCGTCACAAAATACTAATAAATTATTTAAACATCTAGGTATCGTCCTAATAAATCCCTAAAATCGTACCATCTCTTTCGACATAAGACGGCAGGCTTTCAGACATTTCGGTGTTGTGCGTTTGTGTTTCAGCTTTGAGCATTTCTGTCTCATCACACTCGTTCAGACAACAATCGGCAGTATTTAAACGATATTTCCGACCATCAATATTTAAAATCTTTGGACGCAACACATCCATAATTTACACTTGTTTATGATTTACAAATTAAAATTGCTGGATAAATATTTAATTTAAATTTAAAAATCATGAACCTACTAAAGAGCATTTTATTTTATCTATTCTGTGCTAAGAGTAAATAATAAATATAGTTGTTATCATACATTTGCCCCTTATCAGTTATCAATTCTGATTTCTGATAAGACATGTGACCGTAACACTGCATACCTTATTGCCTATGCATATCTTAAAAGGGGATTTAATAAACTTTTTTATTTTCCATATTATGAAATTCAAGACTGAAGATGGATAAATATTAAATAATAAATAATATTTATTAGTGCACGCCACCGCCTACACGTGCCAAAGAATCGCATTCTTCATATCTTTTCGAAAACTGAACTGAATATATCGATATATTTTATGAAAATAACTTAAACGTAACGAGTGAACAATAACACTACGAGTACCTACATACTATAATAATATAATATACCAAAGTACCGTGTCCATTTTACCTTGTCCATCTATTGTTGGCTTATTTTATTTTATTTCATTGAAATTATTACAATTGTAAATCGTTTCCGACGAATGACAAAAATTGGCGTTTTCATACATGCTAGATATTATAATATGATAAATCCATAGACCTTATACCGACTATAATTACCGAGTATTATGGGGAAAATCATATTAGGTACCTTTATTGTTTTAAAGAATTCTTTATGATATTATTTTGAAATATATACTATTTCAGCTGTTTATTGCATTCCAAATTGAATCATACAAATTAGATAGTCTACAAGTTTTTAGAAACAGCAAAATCTGCGATATTTCATCCAAATATAGACGAAAACAAATTATTTATTCTAAAAGTATAAATTATACTTATTATTAAAAATAATTTTTTAAATATTTATTTATTAAAATTATAATTGAACGTGTTACAATCTATTGTTTATACAATATTATTCAATCGAAGTACAATATGTCAATATGTGCGATTGGCCTCAGGCTCTGTTCGTAAACTTCAACGTTTTAAATTTAGTTATTGTAGAAGGTGAGCAGAAAACTTTCGGTTTTGAATAAAACTTATAGGTACAATACGTACAATAGATCTTAAAATAATTATTATTTAATTGTTAAGGTACAAAGATGATAAATAATAAAATATTATTATTACTATCATCATTGCGACTTAGCATGTAATATAAAATGACACAGCGTGAGCCAAACACACATTTTATATGCATTTCGTGCAATAAAAAATAAAATATGTGTCTAATGTCTATGACGCTTAATATTTTTTGTTAATTTAAATGATTTCCGTTTTTACCGTCTTATAGATCATAAAATAGTTATTATGATTCGCTATCATATTCAGTATTGTATTATATTTTGTCATCTAGGCTAAAAAAGCAATATTATATATAATTGTAAAATTGAGCAACAGCTATTATAGATTAGTGAAAAAGTGCATCGTGGAAGTTTATATATTAAACAATTCTGTACCGATTTCGATAATTTATGCAAGGTTCAGATGATATAATATTGAACCAGTTAATTTAGAGTGATTTACCTACTAGCTACTAACAATATTGGAATCATTATCGCATATTCATCAATAAATAATTTCTGCTCAAAATTGGTTCACGTATAAGAAAAAAAGTTATGTTACTATTCGGCGCAGGTGGATCGGTCATCTCCTATGGCGTCAGGCGTACGCAAGATTTTTCAAAGGAGGGTATTTGAAAATGAATTGCAATTTTACATTCATTTTGTCCAGTCTAATAATAAAATTTCAAACGTTTATTTGATAATATTTGTTCAACTTCAACTCCTCAACTTTTCTAATACAAGCAAACGTGTGATAAATATTTTTTTTTTTTAAGTAATAATAATGCTAAAAAGTGGGGGTGGCTTCAGCCTGTTAGCCCCCCCCCCCCCTACGAACGCCAATGCTCATCTCAGTTTCATTTATTACCAGGCAATGTTGGGTAACACAGCCAGTATAATATAGAAATTGATTTACATACTTTGCACATAATGTTTTGTTGCCCGGCGTATTGTATAGACAAAATAGGTACATTACCGAAATGTTCAATAAGTGTTCAATATTGTCCATAATATTATTATATTTTAGCTCATCACAACTAAGTATTCTCCGGTTGCACACAATTCAAAACGGATCGTATACCTCATTACCACCGTCCACCACCGTCCACCACCCAAATCCACACTTCTCTGATCTATTCGTATGCGCGAAGTAACCACATAATGATATAATATAGTCTGTAGTTATAAATAGGCAAATAGTATCTATATTGGTGATTTAAGCCGATATTCCAAGAAATTAAGGTTATTAGTTTATTACCTACCACCTACATATTTGAAACATTTGATCAAATTATCAGTTGGCAGTTGTTCAATTTAATTTTTATTCATCACCAATAGTTTGAAGTTCTAGTAACCTAACTACCTACTTAATGATTACTTTATGTAATACATTAAATTTAAAAAAACGGCTTTTTAAATTTATATTTTAAACAAAAAAATACTACCTAATTTCTAACTTCTACTCTAACTTAAGTTACTATTTTCACCAAACTAACTTCGAACTAACTATAAGTTAAAAATTTGGTAAGTTTCAGAAACTAACTTTTATTCTAACTTAGTTACTTTTGATATTAAAGTAACTTAAGTTTAACTAGTTGAAAAAAGTGACTAACTTGCCCAGCTTTGGAATGTCAGGTATATTCTTCAGTTCTACAATTTGCCAATAACATATTAATATACAAGTTTTAACAATTTAACACTTACATATTACATTTACATTTACATTAATAAATATCATGAACTAAGACGATAATTGTAAATTTTAACTATCTCAGTTCATGATAAATATTATTATAAATTATAATTCTTTAAAGCGGACAACTTATTATTCATTTATGTAATATTGTCATTAATGTAATCAAATAAATCCCAGCGAACCTTGTTCTGAATTTGTGAACTCAATTTTATACTAATACATGTTAGTATAATACTCCATGACCTATGTACATAAAACATTCTAAAAAATGGATCCCATAAAATATTGCATGGGTGCGGCACAGCGGCATCAATAAATTAATGTCAACTGTCTTACTAGCCAAAGTCCCTTTTCAGTATATTAATAAGTAATAACTATTGTAATATTGTATCGTAAGTAATTTACCATAATTAATAATATCTGATATAGTTGGTATACAATTATTACGTTAATGGACTCGTGTGGAAATAATATTGTCAAATGTCAAAATCAAATGATTAGGTATATAAATATGACGCTACAACGTTCGTCGTGTCCAGACCTATTGGCTATTACTATTTATTAAGATCTATAAAACGTTATATTAATAATAATATGTTCCATTCGACTATTCAAGAATAATAAAATTCGACCATTTCTAGTTTTCTACTTGAATAGTCAACAGCTTTCTACAGATTCGAACGGCCTTGACCCACTTTTTGGGCCCCCAATATTCTCAGTTATCTACAGTAATTTCCTTATCAGTTATCAAATAAACAGATCGATTAGATAATTTTACAATAATTATATTGTAGTATTATAATATTACCTACCTACTTATATTTTTCACAGTCGTATTATTTTTTTTACGCCCAAAATTTGCTTGGTATCTATCTGATCATTTTTCTCGACAATAGGACTTAACGATTTCCATTACCTATGGATAACTCCACTGAATCTGAGGTATGTATATGTATCTATAGGAACTTCAATGTCCGTGTTAGTTGCGTTAAAAAATTTGTTTTGCACTTTTGTAGTAAAGTATATAATTATCATATTTTTTTGATTTTGGTACATAGACGTTGCTCGACCATGCAAATATTGGTATCACGGAAGCTGACAAGCGTATGAATTCAGCATTGAGCCTTAAAGAATACTATACGGTGTACATCATTGAAACAAAGTATGTAATTGACAAAAATATTGTTAACCTGGCGTTAGTCTTGCTATAGTCAAAATAACAGCACTTTTTTACATCTTGAATAAATCATATACATTTGACACTTCAATCATTGATTCTCAATACACTTTTTACAAATATTATTAAAAATACTATAATAATATTCTAATTAAATTTAACAACTTGGCTGTCAAGGGGTTGTTTTGATAACTTCAATTGCCTGCCACGAGACTTCATTTAATTTGCAAATTTCAAATTTTTTTTAAATATTATCCATTTGATGTATTAGGAACTAGAAAGTAACTTTTTATAACTATATAACAAAAATTGTAAAGTTGTATGAAATAAATATTTTGATAAAATTAATAAAAATGGAGGTATGAAACGTTTATAATTATTGGAAAATATGACCTGGTCGAAAAGACCCCGGTGTGTCTAATGACTTAATATACACTGGCACGACTGATGTTGGGTTAAACCACTATATTATTTCCTATTACTACTTAATCACAAATCAAATAACTGTTTACCTTGTGCATGAAGAATTGACAGTGAGACATGGGCTGAAACGAAAGGAATGCAAAAGTTGTCATTGGCAACCCGACGATATACTGACTTTGTGACACTTCACAACCACTTGGGAGATAAATATCCTTGGGTTGTCATACCGCCACTGCCAGAAAAGAAACAATCTTTCATGTGGAACAGTGAAGCTGTATCTGATACTATGGACCCAGATTTTGTTGATAGAAGACGTGCAGGACTAGAGAGTTTTCTAAAGAGAATAGCTGGACATTCTGAAATAGGTTATGACGAATGTTTTCTTAAATTTCTAGGTGAATGTGATAATTGGATGGATCTATCAAAACACAACAGTAAGTCAAACATGTTTACTATAAACAATATGAAATATATATCTAAATGAAAAGATTTTGAATAAAAAAAAAAAAACCTTTTCTAAAATCACTATTTGTATGAATATAATTTCAGACATTTTAAAAGATACAGAGCTTACAATTAAAACAATGAATGCATCATTGAGGGGTAGAAATTCAGATAAACGGTTTGAAGCAATAAAAACATATAGCAATAAATTACAGGTACACCTCATACCAAATATGAATTTCAATAACTTATGCAATAATTAGGTCTAATAAATATTTTGTGTTTAGGGTTCTATAAATAAAATATTAACATATCGGGCAAAACAAGCAGAGCGACTTTACAATGTAGATATGATACATTTACACTATGGTAGAATATTCAGTGAACTCAGTGCTGTGGACAATGATATTGGTGATGCTGTTCAGGTATTAATGGATAATTATGTACATTGTACATCAATCTTAAAGCTACTTAAATAAAACTAATTTAAATGAATATCAATAGGTAAACATTTAATACAATACCTATGGACTATGTTAATAATTAGGTATCCTTTCTTTTTCTTATAATAATAATCATTCATGGAAATAAATTTATTACCTACAGTATAAATAAATTGATGGTTTAGTAATAATAAAATATAGAAATTTATTTATTTATTTATTAGAGATATACAGGCTTGCACACAATAGTAGTAGAAATATATTAAACATACAAATTTAAAAATATAAGATATAATTCAATTTAGTATGCTATTAATATTAACTTAAGAGCAAAACAAGATGATTATTATTTGTTGTACTATGATTAAAACCGCATTGCCAAACATATTTTTAACCGTCTATTTATATTTGTTTCAAGCCCTTTCCAATTAGTTACTAGTTCCATTATTTCCTTGTATCTTGTAGTTGGATTTTTGTTTTCAAAAAAAATTTTTTTGTGACTATTACCTCGTTAAGGATTTATATATTATTATGATGTTTATTTACTAAAAAAAACATCTAAAAAAGTAGGCTATTATATTTAACTATATATTATAGCTACAATTTAATTGTTGAAATAGTATACATTTGTAATCAAAAATTAAAATTAATTTTCAGTTGAATAATGATGAAAGCTAATTGTTACTCTATTACTTAGGGATCTAAAAAGAGTAATTTTTTCAGGAAATATTAACTGTGGGTCAAACGCCCCAACTAAAACTGCCTTTATATAATAGATATTATAGACAATAACATAAAATACATTACTATACACAACACACTGTAATCTCTAGATCATTTTGCTGTTTTTACACATTGCAATTATATTTATTTCGGTGTTGAATGTAAACCATGAGATAACTGATAAATCAATTAATTTTAACAATATTATAATTGAAAAGCTTAGTAGTGATTTATATACGGTTTGTTAATGTATAAGTAAAATTGGTTTTATGTTCACTAATATACATAAGCATGGATGGTCTGAGGAATCAAATCTCCCAAAATAAAATGGTTTTTAATTCCTACCATTTCCTGGTTCCTAGAAAAGTGGTTTAAAAGTGGTTCTACTGTATTTATTACATATTTTGAATAAGCAATTGCTTTACTAATTTAAAATTAACAATAACAAATTTTAATTTTATAATTAGTTACCTCCCTCCCTTCTCCCAATAAACAGAATTTTATTTATCAAAATCTAAATAAATGTTTTTATGTTTTAGAAAGTAGAGATAAATGTCTGTTTATCACTGTAATGGTGTAGACCACCTATCATATGAGAATAGTATTAAATATTTTTGTTATCAACACTAATATAAGCTTTTTTTTTATATTTAGAGAACCGGTCATTATATGGACTCAATTGCTTCGGCTATTAGTCCAGCGTTGGAAGACGAAGAGATTATTATGGACCAATTAAAAGAGTAAGTAATTTTTGTTATTTAATAAATTACAATATTTATCTTTTTCTTTGCTTTTAAATTATAGTATGTTAATAGTTAATATGTTTTACTTGAAATAACTCAAATTTGAAATAATCTGTTTTTAAAATAATTGTTTGTTATTTAATGTGTTACTTTATTAGTTACTGTATATTGTTATTGATATATTTTTTTTATATAATATGTTTCTTTTAGGTACTTGGCTTTTACAAATTCTCTCCAAACTTTTGTCAAAAATCATGATTCACTACATTACAACTTAAATCAGTTAAATAATATGTCAAATAATAAAGGTAATTTTAAATTATTTATTTTGTTTAATTAGTATATACAGGGTTGCGCAAGATACTCAAAAAGCAGTATCACGGTACTAGATACTAGTTACCCGACACTCGATAAATTTGAATAAAATTATTCATAGCTTTTTTTTTAATTATATTTATTATGGTGGGGATGGCCACTTAAGTAATGGGAACGACAAAGAAAATAATTTAAAAAAATGTTACTGTTCAGTAATGATAATACCTTTATTACAAGGAAAACCGTACCTATATGAGAGTCGAGTTGACTACCGACTGTAACCCAGACTGACTATATTACATTAATAATAAAACAAACTAATCACGCAAAATTGATACATGTACGAACTACAGATATCTAATGAGGTACAGTAAAGACTTTACGTCCCATTCAATGTGCGTATGTCACAAATATAACTTTATATTATGATTATCAGTAATGGGTTGAAAAATAATTTCAAACAACCTACAGCCTACAGAAATCACTTGGGACTAGTAAAATTACCTAAATGTGTAGTCGTAAAATAAATATTAAAATAATCCTTTATTTAGTATTGAATATTAATTTTGATAGTAAAAAGCAGAATTATATCGAATTGTATTGAGTATCTTTCAGTAAAATTATTTTATGAAATACCTGATACATTGACTAAAAATGTATTGCGATACAATTGTATCTAAGATACTTGTATTGAAGATACTGGTTGGGTTGTATATGTTAGAGTGTATACAATGGAATAATATTTAATAAATAGTTAAAATCTTAAAATATAAATTCTTTGAGTAGTGCATATTATTGTCATTTGAGGTACAAACAATTGTGAGCTATTTATCTGCCATTTATAAAGAGAGCATGATAGCTAAAAAGACATGTTTAATATTTTCACAATCGGTGTCTCTTGAATTTAATGTATCTTTTATAGTTTTATAATCATCTGTGGAACACTAGGTTAATAGAACTCTATAGGATATTTATACATCTTACTAACAGTTCAATAATCATTACTAACTGGTTCAAATAAAAAACAATTATTGTATATTTTCCTAAACATAACTAGCAAATATTTTGTACTTATATATTGAATTATAAATAAATGTACATTATGTATATTATGTTTAAGAAACGAGTGGGATAATGTCCAGACTCTTTGGTTATACTGCTGCTGCAGTTGATCGTGATACAGCAGCTATAGAAGCTTTTGAAAATAAAAAAATAGAGGCCAAAGCAAATTATTCGTAAGTAACTTTACTACACCATACTATATTCTAACTAAAACTCGAAAAACTTGCACAGTTGTCCTAACGGTTAGATTACTATGATTGACTGCAGTCGTTACTCGTTACCTTACACATTATTTTAGCACATCAGACTGTAACAGTTCTTTGTCAGCAGCAAACGAGCCTGCACATACATGAACTATGATGCGTTAAGGTCGAGTTTTTTACTTATTTGGAGTAGAGTATATAAATTATAAACACAATTTTTGATCTATATACTTTATAATATAAATTTTATATACTTTAACAAACAATTTTTATCCTGGTTTAAGTAAAATGGCAATCCTCATCTGTTATAATAATATATAAAGGGTGTTGTTGATTCAAACATTGAGATTTATACAACATGTATAATGTCTTCTTAACCTGCATTGGCTGAATTATGAGATCTTTTATTCAATATTTACTCTATTGGGAAATTTTTAAATTGAATACAATACATTAATATTAACATTTTTGATATAGAAATAGTAATTAATGTTAAATTGTATTTTAGTGAGTTTGTTGATAAATCGTTAGAAAATTATAAAGAATTTGAAAGACAAAAAGACTCAGATCTTATGAACATTCTTAAAGATTATGTAGCATTCCAAACTAAATATGCTCAAAAGGTTTGTATGTTATTTAATATAATTTAAAATTTAAATATACTATATTACTATCATTAAAAAATAAACTAGTTAAATATTTATTATGGTTAACAAAAAATTGATTTCTATTTATTAAAACTAAAAAAAAATTACACCTTTATCCCTTTTTTTTCTGTTATAAACCGTGTATTACAATTTGTTAATATTTAATAAAATTGTAGACATGTCTGAACATAACTAAGTAGTTGTTACTTTTAGTGTATTAAATGATCAAATTAGTTATCATGTAATATTAAGAATATAACTTAACTTTCTGAAAAAAATAACCTTAATAATTATACAATTAAACATTTTTGTATATACATTTGATACAGATACGATCCATAATTGTTAAATGCTTTATACAATCATAAAGATATTATGATATATTATATTGAATATTTTTAATGGTTGTAGATTCACAATAAACTATGTTTATTTATTTAGTATATCTAACATTAATTACAATTTTATTTTACAGGGGCTACAAACGTGGAAAAATATTTTACACAGCATACAAAGTATTGAATAAACCATTGCAGTCTTTGCATATCATCATTATTTAAGTCAATTATTAATCCATTTTATTCATCATTGTGTACCTAAACAGTCATTTTTATGTTACTTTAATACTGGGTCATTCCAATATTGTTGAGAATAATAGTCTACTTGAAATTGTGAACGCTACTATAGAATCACTGAAAAAATTTTTAAATAGGCGTTGTTCTAATTCATTATATTGTTATTTATTTTATAATTAAACCATTAACCATTTACAAATTCATCAAAGCACATAATATTATATTAAATTACATTTTGTATGCAATTTGTTAGCTAACTAAAACACTTGTTATTTATCTGTACATAGTAATATTAGAACCTTAATGTGCCTAATCGAGATTGGTAATAACTATATAATGTGTTTCAATTTTTCAATACCTTTTTGTAAAAATTAAAATTGGTTAAATTTGGATGCATTAAACATTTATGATTGTCTATTAAAAACATTTGTTATAATTATTTCTTTATTATCAAATATTCAAATCAAAAGTTGTTACCAAATGTATATGTATATTTATTTAATTAATTATATTCTTATTTAGGGATTAAATGATTCTGTGTTCTATATTATTTTTTAAATATCTAGGCGCCTACTTAAATATGTAAAATTGTTATTAGATATTTAATATTTTAATTAAGTTAGTTGTCTAATTTAGTGTTTAACATCAAATAAGAGATTATAATATTCCAATGGAGGTGAACGATTTCAAAAAAATAGATTTATTATGTTATAACTAAAAAGTGTAAATAAATTAAGAAAGCCTCAGAAAGCTTAAACTTATGGTGGGTGGTAGTGAATACTGAATATATAAGTTTTCATATTTTATAATCAATGCTTATTTTTAACTTACAAAACATAATGTAATGTAAGTTGTAAATATAGCTGTAAAAATAAGTAAGATGGTCATATATTGTTTGTTTTATTACATTCAAAGCAAAAAAAAATAATTTTTAAATATTTGTGTAGGTTGTAGGTACATACAACTTTTTAAAAAATTATTTTATTTTATGTTTCTAGGATAATATACCTTCTTCCAATATAAAAACAGGATAAAATCACTCTTTTCTATAGTATAAACTTCGACTTTCAAGTATACTAATATCATCATTGAGTAGGTGTAGGAATTGTGGCATCTGGGGAGTGAGGAGATTCTAAGCATAGGTGTAATTTAACCTAAGTTTTTTAATCGTATTTTAGTTTAAAATATTAATTATCAGGGTTTGTACTACTGATACAATTTAAGCACCCCCTCCCCTATCAGCTTTTTCAAAAAAAATTATTCACTTAATAATTTACAGTAGAAAAACGAGGTTCTTATTTGTAAAACAGAAGTTTGTAACTGACAGTACACTCCTTAAGTAGTACAAATTATTTAAAAAAATTTAAAAATCAGATGTTGAACACCTAATTTCGTTATTGAAGAAAAAAGGGGAGTGAGCTTGCTTGGTGAACCACTGTATAATTATTTTTAATCATATTTTTAACCAAATTTCAAAACCTAAATTCAGTAGGAATCTATTGACTAAAGTTACAAGACACCTATTACAATGGTTTTATATCACTGAATTAAAATATTAAACAACCATTACAGTGAACCCTCTAGACATCTACCTACTGTACAGCAGAACGACTCGCCCATCTTTTTTCATTAAATAAATTAAATTTTCAATAACAAAATTTGTTTTCCCCGATATTGAAAAGTAGGTACTTTGAAAATTCTAATTATAGATTTACGTGTGTTTGTAATAAATGAACTTTGGTACAAACACTTTGAATGTTTTTCCTTTATTTGTGATAGTTTATTAAGTCACTGTCAAGTTATTTTTTTTAACAACGTACCAACATAATATTATACTCCACACTAATCGATTAATGTGGATTTTAATAATTTGACCGTTTTAACACAAAGTGTACAGACGCAAAGACGCAGACGGAGCAATAAGAGAGATATTATTGTATAGTGTAGGTATAGACGTCATAATATTACGGCTATAATCAATTATTGTATATTTATATTATAATATGTGTTTAATATAATATAAGGGTACAGGAATTGTAATTGTACGAATACATTAGACGTAGACCGTAGAATATTAGATGTACATATTTTAATGAAAATAACTATAGGTATACGTTTATACGTTTTTATTTTTACTATTTGTACATGGTTAACCTAACTTAACCCATAAATGTACTATACACACCCACCCACACAAGCAAATTGACATTCGCATACAGGGTGATTTCTTACTATTACTAATAACAGTCGTTTTCTTGGTAAATGTATGACGTGTTTCTTAATATATTTGTTTTGGACAACTTGAAGCCGAAATATTGGCTAATATACCTACAGGCTACAACCTTTTTTGCAAAATTCATTCAAACGTTTAAACTTTAAATAATAGTATACCAGACACCTGCTATCTTTAACTTAAAACTCATCAATGACTGAAAGTAACTATACTGAAATAGTTAGGAATTCAATTTCTATACATTTTAAAAATACCTACTCTGTTCATAATTTTTTTTAAAAATTCACCGATGCTGTAATATGACATTTAATTATTTAAAAAAAACATCAAAAAATATGTTTTTGAATAGGTACCTAGGTAGGTGTACATAAAAATTACCGAGAAGACGACTATTATATAAAAAAATAGTCACCTTGTGTGCATATTTCGTGCAGTGGTCACTAGGGCGATGTGTGTGTGTGTGTGTGTGGGTGTATGTTTGTTCGTGAATGATGTATACGGCGGAATATACCTGTAATATCGACCCACTCGGTGTTTAAAATACAATCTAGCACCATAGACCGCCCACGCTCGGGTTGAACATCATTATATTATATATATTTCTTTTTATTGTTGATATCGTTACCCATATAAATTAATATTACACGTCGTCGGTCTAGTTTTCCTGCTCGCGGTGACCATTCGCCGTCAACCGCTGCCGACCGGATGGCGACGTCCGGCGACGTTCAGCTGCCACCGATCGGCCCGACTAGTTGTCCGCCGGCCACCAGACGCACGCTGCACTCGTTGTCGTCGGCAGTGAGGAAAGTCGACGACGGCGTCACCGTGTGGGGCGTAACAGTCCGGTCCAACTGTCAGATCGCCTTGCCCGTCTTCGGCACACTGTTCCTGGTCGTCGGCATAGTGCTCACAGGTATATTATGATTATGCGCTTGCAGTCGACGGTGAGTTGTCCTCGGCAATAATATAGGTATTGTACACGCAGGTTAAAATTAGCGACGGTTGTAGAGCGTTTGCCTCAACAAATACATTTACGTTTAACCCTATATACAACGCTTTTTGTAGGTATTTATCATGTTTTTGTAAATTCATCGCTAACTGCGGGCAACCGCTCGTAAAATCGACGAGTATAATATAATAGTGGGTGTGTATAATAATATAATATAGAACGGGTTTATTTCGGTCAATTTCACTTGTATTACTACAGACTACAGTAAGTATAGGTACACGTAGTCTAAACGACGACGTGGAAACGAACGATCGACGACTAACTGATAGCATCTAATTGATGTATTTTATCATTAATTACACTTAACAATATTCACGCGTGATGAACGAGAAGAAGAATTTCGTAAGATAAACATATAATATGGTGAAAATTATTATTCTCATCGAATGACGGATGAGAAAGGGGTTTTCTATTCGTTAATATTTCTTTTTTCATCACTTTTGATGCTTCATGATTCTCCATTTTGTACACTCCATTTAAATTAATGTGTCTGTGACCGTTCCAATATTTTATTTTATTGCTCTGCTCTGCAAGCTAAACATCTAATTTTAATTGACACACTTAAAACTTTAAATATTTCTTTTAATCTTTACTCTATACTCAAAACAAAATCCACAACTGATATTAAAATTGTTATTTCTTTTATATTGAATGATGGCCTTATTATATGATATAATGTAATTATATTCTTTGTTACTACTTTTGCAATTGTTGAGCTATCGTAGTTTTAATACTAGAAGCTACTAACAAAAAAAAAAAAACTGGTATAAATTTACATGTCTGTTATCACACAGGAAAAAATCGTCTTTTAGACTCACTACATCGATTAATGCGGTCATTTGGAAATTAGGTAAATAACAAAAATAGATAAACGTGCAATTTTAAGCTAAAATCTCAATAACTATTTTAAAATTAATAACATGGCTGAAATAATAATATTATGTGTATTAGTTTTTGAGAGTCTTTCATCAGTATTTTTTTTTTGGCTTATTTACTCATTCGGTTAATGAACTCAAATGGTTTAGTCTCAAAGTGAATCCAATAAGCGGCGACAATAACTGTATTATTATAATATATTCAAGACGGCGCTATGTATAGGCAATTTAGGGTCACTGATTTATTTTCTGTCATAATAATCATTATCATACAATATGACAGAAATATTATAATAAATATTAATTTATAACATGTAATTTAGAGTTTATGGTTTGCCGATAAAATAAAATTTGTTCACTCAGTGATATCTTATGGCTGGGTAACTGGTGGTGACGAAGACGGCTTGAAACGCAAGTTCTACTCGAAGTCTGACAACGGACGGTTATTGGGACCTATATGTTTGGCCATGTCGATCGTAATGTTCATTGCGACAGCAGTGCTCCGGACAATCAGCACAAACGCCCGTTTCCGACAAACTCGCGTCGGATTCCACTGTCCCGTTCACGGTGACTTCTTTCCAATCAGTCCCGGACCCGATCCAAGGAAATTCTCCTGTGAGTGTGTATCGGTAAATCTAAGTATTTTAAAACGCGAAATTTTAATATAAAAAACCCATGCGACCATGGTTAAAAATTCACACCACTGGTATATTAAATACTCTTTATTCCGAACGATAAATATAATTTAATATTATATAATGGATATTATAGCAAAGTACGTTTGTATATTTTCAATATTGTATCTATATTATACCCGAGTTCTGAAGGGTGTTTTTTCACAGTTTCTACGGAAAACATTTCCAAAGATCCGTGGACATGCAACTGTTTGAATCGATCGAAAGCAGACTCGCAGGAAACATTGGCCATCGAAGACTTGCCCCCGCAATGTCCACACAACGGCACGCACGGGAGCACCATAAGGAGTCCAAGTCCCGTGTCCACTTGTCCGACGCCAAAACCGTTTTTGATATTCACCGATTCCGCCCATGGGTGGGTATTACACACTGCAACACCTATAACACAACTATTTCCGGTCCAGAATAACGACCGCTGCAATAATGTTCATTATTATATTTGTCCATTATGTACTACAACTCTGAAGCGTCTCAGCTGGTTCAAATATTCAATCCGTAGCTAAATTAATGAGGTCAAACCAAACGCGAGTTGACGGTATATGTGAAATATATAAATCTTCCCACCACGTTTACATAAAAACTTTGTAAAATTTTGATCGAACGCAGAAATCAATAATTATTAATGGGGATGGGATGGATTTTAATTTATATTTAAGAAAACCGTAAAAAGGCTTTTAACCGCTTTCATCCCGTCATACATACCTATCTATTTTAGTCGTGACCAGCGCAAGGTCAACGATTTTTTTTGAAAATAATTTTAAAAAGTATCAATCTGTGATCTGGCTGAGATGTAATATTGTTTTTCACGTTATGTGTGATATTTTAATACCTTTTCACTAATAACGTTTTCTCAGTGCTTGCAAGGAACTTTACAGCGGAAACACTCTATTCCCGGATGAACCATTTGGATCGATTCGATCTCTGTCGGTTCCCAACGACAACCTGGCTGTAGCGTGTTTTCCCGTCGAACGGTCGTCCGAACAGTATTTGAACGTGCCCGAAGATGCTTGGTCCCACAAGAGGTAGGCATCGTACACGATACTTTAATATAATTATGATATTATTTTGATTTCATAAGACGATCTTGATATGATTGGCAGGTGATTTAAAACATATAAATACGCAAATTTCATAAATATACTATTATGTGTCAGCACTAAATGAAAATTAGCACCATCAATCACATATTATATTATAATTTATAATTATAAAAACTTAATTGTAAATGTAAAACTATTCAAATTATATGTTAACCTATACAATAAACAATAGTATACATAAACAGCGGACCCATTACCGAGGAAATGTTAATCAATAGGTTCATCGTATCAGGATTCGGAGGATTCCCAATTTGTATACTATAACTGCTGCTAGAGAATGTTTTAAATATTTAAAAATGTTTAACACATTCGTGGACAGCTGTATAACCCATTGGAGTTAGCGATAAATTATCGCAGGTGTAGGTTTTAATAATAATCTAACATCTAAAAAAACAGAAAGGCCACTAGATTAACGAACTATTCTTGAATAATATTTATAATTGGTTACGATTATATGAATTCAATACCACGGTTTAACCACATTTCACAAAATGCGATTACCGGTTTTTGCAATATGAAATTATTATACGCAGGTTGTATACGTGCCTTCGACAAAGATAAGTCGCACACATAACTTCAGATATTTTTTTTCTGACAATCTTTGCGAATATCTCATGCGTTATGCATATTATGTTGTCATGCGTTAGTCGGCCAGCTGGCGTATATTTGCCTGTTGTGAATTTTCTAGTGGTGATTGCCAGATTATTTTTTTCAAAAAAATGTATTATAATAAATTATATTAATTAATCACACACATATTATGTATGAAACAAAATGCATCTCGATAAATATTAAATACCTTTGAAATGTTTGTGTTATTGGTACCTGGTGTGTTGATGGCAAAGAGCTACACTTCATTTAACAATGTATAAATATTTATGAATAACTATCTTAAAATATAGGTTAAATAAACATGTAACTAATAACCTATATTATATTTTAAGCTAAAAATAGTAAAAATAAAAAATATTAATGTATAGTATAAGACCAAGATAATACTAGAATTTTTTAATAATTGATTTTATCGAATAAACGATTTTCGTAACATATCCTGTTATCTATTTTATTATTCTTCATGTTTTTGATTCAAGACTCATGGTTAATTTTTGGATTCAGACCTATATAATATATATTAAATGTGTTACTACTAAATATACTCTGGAATTTTCACGTCAATCGTAGATTACGTTCCTGTACGCGCAACGTACCAGTATACGAGTAAAAACTATATGGGCATATTATAAAATATAAGATGGATAAATAGATTATAGATAGATAGATTTACCGTAGTTGGACCATGACTGAAGATCATTATTTTAATTATCCGCGAGACACGACCGCCGACCGATCGATGAATGAAGATACCGATGATACCCACTCGACCAGAATTCGCTCGTCTCTAATCGGCAGTCTGTTCCGATTAATTATTTTCCCAGTGTATTTATTACAGTGATTACACTATTAAATTATCGTTTACCTAACATAGTTGTAGGTACGAGCTTTTAAACAACGTCGTCGTTGTATTTTACGCATAATTATTAATTATTTTAAACATTATTATATTGCAGTTGTTACGGGTTTTATTCTTTATATGAGTGAAGCGTAAAAGTTTATTAGTATCGAAACATGTGTAAAATCGCATAATTAAATTTCTAAAAAATGATAATAATAATGACATATTTATCAAGGTTTAAAGTCAGTATGGTCCATTCGATAGATGCAAATTTATTTTCATCACAAAGATATTATTTTTAATTATTGTGTTTTTTCTATTTTTCCCACAACAGATTGAGTTGCCCGAGCCTGCCATCGGCGGGAGAATTTCCGCAGCCGGTTCACAAGCCTCTAACGCCACAGGTTGTAAAGGTGACGCGCGAAATTAAATTCGTCACACCTGTAGACAAGAGCCCATGAGTATTTACTAAATAACCATGTCAACCATTCCTGTTGCTGTTGAGATCTACGACGATCTATAAACATATTTTATGAATTCAATAATTTGTGGCTTTCATAAATGTGATAAATAAATAGTTAAATATATAGGCATATGCATTAAGTCTAAGGGCCAGTTTTTTCTACACGTAATCTTCTATGATATCTAAACTAAGTGATGGCATTAAAGTAAAATAATTTTCTTAATACTATATAAGAAAAAAAATCAATTGATGTTTAACGAGTATTCACAAACCAATTTTTATAATAAATTTCCTGCATTTATTGTGACAAATAATATTGTATTTTTCATGAATTTTATCTTTTAGCTAGGTGTGTACTTGGTAATTGGCATACTCACTATAGCAGATACTATTAAGAAGGTACTTTTGAAATGTTTGGTATTTTAGCACAATATTGTAAATCGTTTTAGTCATAATAATGTATTATAATAATTCCATGCTATAAATATAGAAGATAACTAACTATAAGTGTTCGAAATTCATTTAAAAATTCAATTTATTAGGTAACTGCTAGACTATAGGCAACTACAGTAGGTACAAAAACAATCTCTAATAACTAATAGATAAATACTCATACAGTTTGTAGCTACTTCGAAACTTCTATAGGTTCTTATTAACTAAATCTTCAAATTTGATTTAAATTTTAATCTTGAGTTATAATATTATAGGTACCTTCTTCGGGTATCAGAAAATTGGGAATGAAAAACTTACTTGCTATATGATACTACTCATTTTTATAATATTTAGTTTAAAAATACTTACAGATATTTATTGTTAACTCAAAAATGAATGGTGTTACACTATAGTTAATAGTATTTTTATATGACATTTTCTTAAAATATTCGAAATTAAACAGATAGGAAATTAGTAATTACGATGTTTATAGATCTGTATTATTACTGTGCAGTTCTTATCCGTTATAACTTATAAGTAAGTAAATACTACAATACTATAAGTGATTTAAAAATGTTTTACCTTCATATAAAAATGGTAATTTATTTTTTGAATTTACTTCATAAAGAAATAATATAGCATATTTCAATATTTGTTTAGCTTAATTAATTATTACTATATTAAACTTTCCATTAAATTCTTAACTATTAATAATTATTAATAATAATTTCCTAAATCTTTTCAAGTTGAATACTATTGTAATTTATGTTTATTAAACGTGAATTAAATATTTACCATTGTTTACCTACAAATGTAAGTATAAAATGTATTATTATGTTTTATAATTTTATATCTTAAATAAATAATAATAAACATCATACCATATGCATAAAAAATTATAAAAATGCATAAAATACAATCGACTGACAACTTACGAGAATTAACTGAAGTTAGTGTGTGAAGTTTAAAATAAAATTGTAATATAAAACCCAGATACTATTTTAAATAAGTGAACTATTTCTATTATATGTCAAAAACTTACAATATTTTATAATCCGCTTCTCCGTCACACGTAAAACAACTCTTCATATTTTTTGATAAATCACAGTTATAAATGAGACATTTTATAAAATAAATTGTTTATTAAATTACCTTATATAAGTACTCATTTTTAAATTTTTAGAAATTAAAGAGCAAAATATCATATTTTTTGAGTTTATAACATAATATTGTTGTTATAGTTTTGGTAGATCGACCACCAAAGTGAATATTATATTCACTTTTACACGGAAAATGGAAACCGATAATAACAAAGATTCAGTCATAATATAATAATAATACAACACCAAACACAAGTTTACTGCTTGTGTTTAATAGCATAATGTAATATTACGAATAATTTTTACGTATTAATAATCAACACATTACAGATGACGGATAAAGAACATTATTTTCGGCCCACACATTTCAGACCGAAAGTACTTCCTTCACGAACTCGAATTGCAGTTTACCACAAAATGTGACCGGGTTCGTTTAAGACAAAAACCGACATGTTTACACACATGTTTTTCCGTACCGTCCTCATGTAAATTTCGAGAAATATTTAAGTCGAACGTATTGTTTATATTTACTTTCCATTCGAATATAACCCGACCGGAGACGGCGATATATAAACATATAATATATGTTTTTACGAACCGGATAATATTTAAATATATATACCACATATAGTTTATTAAGTAAACAATGCTCCAATAAAGGTTATTGCCCTAACCACCGTCGGTTCTTGTGCAACGGCCACTGGTTATGATCTGCGGAACAATGCTGGGAATAATTTGATGTATACCTACGAATTAATAGGTAGGTATGGATTATATTTTACTCGTGTTATAATAGCAAACAATTTCGAAATTATTTATGCAAATCGAATTCTAGTGATAATGTAATACAAATATTATCTGTCAATTTTTAAAAATTATGGCCGCCGAATTTTCGACTGAGTTGCTTAAATATAAAAATTTTAGCTTAAATGTTTAATATTAATTTTTTCCGTCCATTATAATTTGATTATTTCAGGTCTTGTACTTTTGCTCATAATATATGTATATTTGTGTTAATATTAGGTACTAATCTATAATAGTAGAAAAACACATTAGACGACCGATATAATATAAAAGAGTATAAGTGGCATAAAAAAAGTAATTTAATAATAATCCAACAATATTTTATACGAATGTATTTTTTTTAAACATTTGTCCATATGATTATATTTACACGTAACACTTAATGGCATAACATAATATACTATTATACTTTTAATCGGCCAACGTTCAGTTGTGCCGCAAACAATGTTCACACGATGGCTAATGTGTTCTCGTGCATCCCGGGAAAACCTAATTGAGCTTCTTGCATTATTCTTAACCTCGGTCCCATAGGCACACCGAGCTTATGCATCCTTTCCTCACTCATGTATGGCAATTCCACCAAGCCGATTTTCTCTTTCTCGAATGCCGATGCGTATTTCTGAAAGCAGCAAAACATCCAATAGTTAGCTAAATGTTTATGCAGGTCAACGATTGTATAAATATGTTATATAAAAAAAAAACTATAATAAAAAAAATAGTTATGTTCATGTATAGTTATATTCAATTAACGTGTTTCAAATCTTTCATAATACAGTTGTTTTAGATACTTTGATTTGTTACGATTATTTTAAAATTGTGTTGATCTATTTAATTAGTAGTCGAGTGTTATATTACCTCATATCCTAATTTTTTGAGGAACAGCCTTAAAAGTGGAGGCTCGTCGCCAAAAAATTTAGTTAGCTTCTTCACTTTATTTGGACTCGAGTTGGTCTGTTCCGGACAGAGAGATTGAAGGACTCGAGGAACAGAATGTGAACGTATAGACAACATATTTGTCTGTGTTCTTAATGCGGAAAGTTCATTTCGAATTACTTCCATTTCTTGAATCATAAGATGTTGAGTCCTCATTTCAGATGAGAGGTGTGCGACACTTCTCGCCAGGGTGACTACGTGAGATTCCAAACGTTGGAAACGTTTATTAATACCCTGAAAATGATTTTTTATTATTATTTATTTATTTGTATTAGATTATTGGTATAATACACTTTAATTTTTAATTGAAATTGATTGATAAATACGTATAAGAAAAAAATAAAATAATTATTATATTATAAGTATTCTATTTATATAATATATATCATTGCCATAATATAATAAAATTAATATTATTATACTTTTGAAGTTTGATATCAAAAACTTACTTTAATGTCCTTAACAGATTTCTTCCGATCGTCTGTTGACCTCCGATGTCTCTCACGATAGGGTCTACTGCTAACCGATGACGGAATCGAAGACATACTACCATACATTCGTCGTCGGTGAACTCTAGGGTCAGACGGTTGATATCTAGGACCACCGCCAGATTTACGAACCCCAAGTAATTTGAGTACCTGTACACGTGGTTCATGGTTTTAATATCAAATAGGGTGGAAAATGAATATTAAATTACTGACCTCTGAATACATAGTTTCTAACCCTTCTAACTGTTTCCGTATTGTGCGTACATCACTATTGACAGTTTCGTCGTCACTGCTTGCTTCTTCGTCGAACATTGAGTCCATATCACCAACACTGCTTGCTGTAATAATTATATTTTACTTTATTAATTAAACTTTTTTCATGCTATCATTATAAAGTTCTTACATTGAAGTATTCTTTTCAAATCAGGCCTCTTAATAGTACTTGTTTGTCTATGTGATTTTTCTTTTGGTGCCCTGTTTGACCAAGGCGTTCTTTGATTTGAAGATTGGCCTCGAGATTTTACTGAATACTCAGTTCGGCTTTAAACGATAAAATATCATATATAACCGTGGATGAAACTGGAAAATATATGAATAATAAATCTTACTGTTTATGTATGGGTGTTTGAATTTCATCAGATGACCCATCAGGAGATAGTGGTGGTAGTGGTGGAGTTACAGAAGATACACTATCGCTTAATGTTGATTGTACACTGACTTTAGATGGATCGAGGATTTGTCGTAACTCGGTATCTACGTAATCCATCCATTCACTTTGACCTTTTTTCCCTATAAAACATTAAATGTTTTGATAAGTTTTAAAGATTTATGCATTTATTTATAAGTAGGTTATACATTTATAATACCTAGCATTTAAGAAAACAAAGATCTTTTTTACCTATCCTTATAGTAGTATTACTTTTGTACCTAAATAAATAATTAAAAAAAATATATACACTTATTTCATTGTGAAACTAACAGAATAAAAAAGTCGGTTTTAAAAATTAAATTAAATCATATTATAATGGCACACATATAACTATATAGGATATATATAAATCTATTCACTTGCATACCTTGGTTTGTCTGTAATTCGGACGATGATTCAGGACTAGTTGCAGAGTGTTGAGCTTTGCCACTGCTATACACGGTACTACCACGTCCAGAATCAGATTGCCCTCCACTACCCAGTCTCCCATCTGAGCTAGCCCCGCTAATTGGACCACTAGCAGCCCTTTGTTCTTCTAGTTTATCGACGTCATCCAATGAACTTGGTTGGGACTTGAAATCGTCTCGCTTAGAAATTTTTCGGGCAAGGTACCTGTCACTCGAATATTGCACATTGGTTTGGCCGTTTGGCTCAACAAGATTATCGTTTGACTTAGATCTTGAAAAAGGCACTGTCGTGTCTTGACTTTTAACCGGCAACGGAGTTTTAAAACATTCTTGTGTTTGTGTAGGAACTGGGAGTCTTTTTTTTACATATAAAGGACTTTGGTTAATCTGCCCATAGTTAGACTGGACTCTGACTTCGTAATTATTTCTGTTGACATCGCTATAAGTTGAAGGATCTGGTTTTCTCATGTCGATTACTCTGTTAGTTTGTATAGTATGTGGTCTATCATACGTTCTCGATGGACCGGGATTTGTTCTGCATTGGTCTGGTGTTTGATATACGTTTTGATTAGGCACGCTAATGGCTAAATTTTGCATTTGATTATTAACTGCTAAATACACCCCATGCTGAATTAGTTGACTGTGAGGGCTCAGTGCCGGATCGTCTAACTTCACGGGAGTTGGCATTGGTGCTTCTGCGTTATTCAAGTTTGTCTCTGATATTTGTTCATTTTTAGACTTTGAAAATCTTGTTGTTATCATATCTTTAATGCGAGATGAAAATTTCTTTGTGTTATTTGGATCTTCAGGTGTAGAATGTGATGGCCCAGCTGTATAAGTGTCAACGCGTCTATAAAACAATTTAATAATTTTCAGTTAATATACGAACTATTAGTAATATTAATTAAACAATTTAATCTTACTGTGGAAATCCATTAGAGTCATCTCTAAATATCGGAGATAATTCTGTTGGAGGATCCAATGGCTTTATAGGTTCAGCCTAAAAAAATTATCATTAAAATATTATTCACGAATTGTTAAGTTATTATGAATTTAAATTTCTAACTTACCTTATAAACATACTGTTGATTTACATTGTCCTTTATCATAGCATAATGATGTGGTGTATGATATTGATGATGGTTTTGAGGAACATTGTTCTAAAATAGATATTAATTGTTTAATTTAAATCCTTATAGTTTTTAATTAATTTAAATAAACATACTACGTTTGAAGATTGCTCTGACCATGCAATTTGTACATTCGGCGTGTCAGGTGCAACAGATTTTGGTCTTTTTTTGTACTCATTTAAAATAGGTATTTTTAAATTCTTGTCTACATTACTCAGGACTACTTCCCTTTCAATCTAAAAGAAAAATATTTCTGCGTTTAGTTTTATTCTAAGATTTAATAGCTTACGATAGATTTTCTTTTAATTAAAAACAAGATCATATTTTTTTTATATAATAATATACAAGACGAAGTATGTCAACCTTGATCGTTACTGTTGTTTAATTGGTTGTTCTGCTTTTAAAAAATTCTAACGTAACAAATGCGTCAAGACTATTCAGCTTATTAACAATTACTATATTTGTAATGGATTCTTTCTTTTTTTGACACGTTCTTGGAAATTTTATTTGTACATCAAACAATCACGGAAACACCGCACAAATTACCTAAGCACTTTTGTCACTATTAAATTCTTAAATACTATAAATACATTTAAACCCTATCCTCCTGACACGTAACTTTTTACGAAATTTTACACTCTCATATCAATAATAGTATATCTTGGTCACGTCAACGTTCTCATGTCCTAATCTCTCACCAATCATACGCAATGATATTGCACAGCAACTTTCCCAAACTGCCTGGGAAAAATTCCCACGCATTATGCCCGTGTTCTCATGGTAAAAGAAGAAATGAACCGTTCGTATTCAAATTAAGATATATTGTTTGGCTCACCGGAAATTTACTGGAATGTGTGTGGATCTTGTTGCTAGACCCGGGCAACGGGGTCGACTCGTTGTATAACGGATACGGAGGCATCCTATACGGTGGTGGCCCAGGCACTTGTTGATAATTCTGTGGACTCTTCGCCGGTTTTGGTGGAGGCACCGGCTTGGTCAGTCCTGTAACCCCTGTGAACAATTAATAATACAGGTCAACATTAGTATCAAATCTGAACTCTGAGTTTTCACGTGTGTATGTATTTTGGTAATAAGAAATAACATTTTATACATGGCGGGTACAAGAGGGTTTCCAGCAAGGGATCGGAAACCGACTTCCTATCTCGACTTAGCCGTTTCACTTGTCGGACCGTAGTCCTACACGGACCTGGTCGGGCGGCTGCGGCGGACGGGTTGGTGCAAGTGCCCATCGCCGGGCGGACGAGCGTACGGATCGACTAGTCGGCGCATAATGTGTAGCATATGATATCTTATGTCACAGACCACGGGTTTTAACATAATATACAACGGAATAAGTGGCCCGTGCCGCGTGTACAAATTGAATAATGCCGTATTCTTGTTATCACTGTTGCGAGACCGATTTAATTATGCACATCCGTTAAGAAAAGGATTCAGCAAAATCTGAGCAAACGCAACACCTACCTAGTCATATTGTTTTAAACATTTTTTTTATCCTTGTCTTATTTCATAAAATATTATGTGACCCAATGCCTAACGCAAGAAATTAAAAGAACGCCGAGGAAATATTATAACTCCATACAACAGCCGTTTAAATTGACTCGTTGTTAATTGGCTCGGCCTTAAAAAAAACCACCTGCCTGCGTAGTGATGATAATCGTTATAAAAACACTGTTATTCATACACAATTTTTCCGCAGAAAACAGTTGAAAGCGCTGTCTCTCTTTCTCTCTCTCTCTCTCTCTCTCTCTATCTCTCAAAGAAGTAGAAAAATAATAATTATTATATAAACGTTTAAACAAAAATCACGTCAGAATACCTACTGTTAATAATAAACAAACCACAAGTGCGTATAGATATGTGTATGAAACGGTGCATGACGGATTTGTCGGAACGAACGTAAGGATTTTTAGCGGAAGTTCATTAGTTCCACACGCTACTATACGCTGCAGTATTATGTATAAAATATTATGGGAACTCACGCAACCAGAAATCCGGAGGAGGGCTTGTATAGAGCTTTCTTGCAGCCCAGTTCTATAATACGCCGCATGCGTGCACACCTGTTGAATGTCGCGCATACATTATATTTTTTATAATATTATATTATTATTATAGGTAACCGTTCTGAACGTTAACGGTCTCGTACTATAATAAACATAATAATATTCAATTGAACGTGGGTACTGCATCACCGTTGACTGCAATATTATAATGATGTACACTGCAGTAGTATCCGACTGTGCCGGCATTCGAGAGAGGGGTAGGATTTCCTCTGCACGTGGAAATACACGGAATCGATTTGTTATAAATTATAATCTTTATATCGACGATTGACAAGAATACATCAGTCGATGAATGGCGTTAGCGTATATAGTATAACATACCACAAAAACGTATCATTAAAACGGTTCTGTACAAATATACATCGCGATCACGTACAACGGCCAGAGTCCATAATGGTAGGTATTGTATTTTATATATTTATATAGTACGATAAATTAGACATGCCTCGTTGATCGGGACCGCGATGATGATGTGTCGAAAGTCGAAACGTTACCTATACCCGCCTATTTCTTCTTTGTATATACGAAACATAAATGTATTATTATTTATTATCGTATAATTTATACACACTTGTTATTCCATTTTAGTTCGATCTTTATATTTTCTAGTATTTAGCGCTTTATTTCCGTAATGGTTTCATAAACTTTTGTGATGAAACAAAAATGTATTAACAAAATATTACTCATTATTAGGTATTACATTACATTTTAATAAATACACTACTGACTGGCTGTAAACAGTGCGATTGGTTTAAAACCAAAATAATGTTTTATTTTAATACATTAATTTATCCCTATACTTTTATAATAAGATTCATTAATTGCAAAAAAACCACCTGTTTTAATGTTTGAAAAAACTGACACCATGTTTCAAACGACGACGGGGTGATTACGGATTCTCAACGGCTTGAGAAAACCCGCCGGCAGACGTCTAATTGTCTATTGTACACGTAACCCCTCGACTTCCGGAACGATATATATTATTATACATATATAGTTATATATTATTTTTTACTTCATAAAGAACAATATAAAATAATAATAAAAAATATAATTCGTGTTACAGGTGTGCCAACCGTCCGGTCAGCCACCTGCAGTTGTGTGTGCATATATATATATATATATTTATATGTTTGATCAAAACAAGGTCTGTTTAACTGTTATTTAACGATAATATATATATATATATATATATATATTGATGTATATACATAAACACACACAGGCACATATATTATTATTATATACTATGGGGCATGTTCACGAAAAGGATAAGGTGTGGAAGCAGAGTAAGAATTGGTTATTCTGTAGTGGTTTCAAGGTGAGCAAATACCTTAGCGGCCACCACCGCTGTCTCTCTCATTCGGTTCGCTCGAGGCGTTTCTTCCCCACCGTCATTTTTTTATATTTCCATTACCACCGCACATACACACATACACACACATACACATATACATATGCATTTTTATTGTAGTTTGATTACACACACGTCCGATATGATAAATCGCATTGTGTACTGTCGAGAAGTGAAATTCATCAAAATACGCACAATACCGCACCACCGTCGGTCGCCTTTCTCCTGTGTACGACGCCGTAGGTACGTACTATATGGGAGCAGATCGATTTAAAAAAAAAAACACTTATTATTGATAGCATCGAGTATGATCGGTAACGTCGCATGGCTTATCCGTGGACGAAAACTCGTTGTTGTTATGATTTAATAACAATTGTAAATCGGGTTTTCAAAAAGACAAGTGTACACAATATAATATTGTGTACATGCAACTTACTCTACGTACAACCCTTTCCATCGTCATAATATGATTCAAACAATTTTGTCGGGATTATACGCGTACTTGCCAACATAAGTAACTGTAGTACCTGGGATATCTTAACGATCAATTTATAAATTATGATTTCCATAAAAATAAAATCAATAGATTAGGTAGGTACCTACTGAATAGTTATACCTTTAATTACATAGTATACATATTTTACTTATGCAATTAACTGCAGGAACACAAGATTCTCCTCGAGGTTAACCAACTTAAGTTTACATTTCAAAATATTTTACATAAACATCTTGTATAGAGAAATGTGTATAAAAATGTTTAAAAGCTATGCGTGTTTCGTTGTGTCGTGACCATTTTTAAAATAATAATAGCCATAGTATCTAATTAGGAATCATTTTTAAACTAGTTTCGATTTCCCTTTAATTTAAAATTCATAGATATCTTCAAATAATAATATTCGTTTGAATTTGGACAGTAAACAGTTTTAAATTATTTTTATAATTGGCAAAAATAATAAAATTATATTTCAACCTACACTCAGCACAGTAAAGCACAACAATAAATTTTATTTTATTAACATTATAAACAAATATATAGGTGTATTAATGTATTAAACATCTGTGTTGAAATGTTTAATTTTATGAGTATAACTATCTATTTGTATATATTATTATAATTTATGTAAAAACCGTACCATACTTATTATACCATATAGTCCATAATACATTTTACGGTGTAATACAGAGAGTCCTACAGTGGGACAGAAGCCACGATATTTCGAGTTTTTTATTTACTGTTATCTATGTTTCAATTATAATTTTGGAATACGGGAATAACACAATGACCTCAGCCATTTAAAGAATTGAGAAATAATTTAATTTTAAAAAGTATTTCATTTAACTATTGCTGTACCTATATTATTCTCACTACCTTTAGTAAGCTCTGTGAGGGTTACTCCCAATTTGATTTAAAATAGGCAATTGAAAATCACAAGGTAATATATTTTAAAGACTCTACAGCTTATTCGGCTATACATTTAAAATTATTATATAGTCAGTAATGTTTGATATTACTCACAAATTAAATTAGGTAGGTATGCGTTGAGTTAAACAAACTAAGGTAATAATAATATGAAGAGTTCAATAGGTTTTGAAGTGTATTAAATTACATATTAAACATTATTTTTGTTCCACAGACGTCAGTCAGAGTTATTATTATGAACATTCTCTTTTTACATTATGATCGACGGTCACGCAACTTTTAAAATATGTTTTTTTGAAAAAGAAAATGTTAATTGCCGGTTTAGGGATATAGAGGTACAACATCTGCGTATGACTCCCATCGTGCTAGCTATCTAATAGCTATAATTACAATCCCGTGAAAAACTTATACATTTGATGAGGCTTATAGAAATTGTGCAACAGTCTATATTACACGATGTATTGGGACTTCGGAACGGAGAACAATAACATGTTATATGGGAACACAATACAAAATTGGCTGAATTTCGAAAGCTAGTTGCACGAAGGCGTTTTACTATTTTGGGTATGAGCGAGGGAATTCTGTTACTATATTATGTACGAAGATTTTTGAGATAAACAATTTTGTTAATGATAAAAAATCGAACGAAAGGTGAAAGTTATATATTTTGGCGTTGTTACGTGGGTGTACTGAGTCATTAAAATTGGTTTTATTTACAATTAAGTGTAATTGTAAATTTTGTCTGGCCAAAAAATAAATAATATTAAAATATTATTACAAAAAAAGTTTAAAGCAAAAAAAACTAACAATAGCATTACCTGAATGTGATTAAAAAATTGTATTCTAATATATTTGGTAAATTAAAACAAATTTAATTTTTTAATTTTTATAAAGTTAAAATTATCCATAAATCAATTCCTACCTATACTTTGAAGATGTTTTCAACAGACAATATTCGATACATAGGTACACAATATGTACTATACAAATCCATAAAAGTTTATACATAACATATTTTAAATCTAAATTATTTCCAAAATTGTCAAATCAGTAGTTATCATAGTACTTTTTGTATAGATAATCATAATTTTTAATACGTGTGGACTGTTGAAATTATATATCAGTAACAAAGAAATATGTAAGCGAAATCAATTTTTCAAATTTTAAATTTGTTATCATACACTCAAATGTTTTTATTTTTATTTTTTTAAACTAATGATATCTACAACTATAGTACCTTTAATCTATATGTATGAAACATTTAGAATGAACTCGAATTATTCCAAGCATCAAACATACAAAATATAATCTATGATTTAATTGACTTAAATTGAAAACGACCATAAAGTATAAATTAATTTTATATTTGTAAGAAGAAGGATCTGATATATTATTATTTAATTGTGTAAACGGTACATCGAGAATGATACAAAAAAATGTGTTGATAAATATTATACAGTATATTTTATACTTAACTAGCCAATTTAAACATTGATACTATAGATATTAAATATGTGTAATAGCCAATAGGTGAAATTATAAGTAATTTATTCCCTACCATATAATAACTATTTTTAAATTTTTCAAAAAAGGCCTTGCAGATTACGATGGTTATTGGCCAAAATTCAGGAATGTACATATTAAATTGTAAATGCAAATTATTATGATTTATAAGGCAAAACAAATATAAAAATTAAAAATTACATTTGTTTTTTTTTTCTAAATACTAAATAGTGTTGTTTATTGTAGGTTTTATCACTGGATGGTCTTTATCTTCGTTTTATATCATTGCCGATTTGTACGATATATTAAACTAAAAATGAATCATCTTATTTGCTTATTGTACTGAAGCACAGATTGTAAATATTATTTTATTTGATAATAATGAAAAAAATAGTCGTGTATAGGTGCATACTTTTGTATACCTATTATAACGTATTAATCATGTTTAATGTTAAAATTTATTTTTTTTAATAATGTTTATAATATAAATTGCTAATTTATTAATTATCTCAAATATTATATTGGATCTAATCTAAATAGTTTTACAATGTTATGAAGAGCCGATGATCTATGAATTATCGAATACACAAATATTGCCACCATATACAATTCAATATAAAAATAAAATATATTATATTTTTGTCAACATACCTTTTAAAAGAAATGCAGTCAGATACCTTTTAACAACGGAAAGAAGTAACAAACGACCAATGTCCACGTCATAAAACGAATTGTCCGTTTACTACACTTGTAAAGATGACACTGGCCAAGGAAAAGGGTTTCATTTATATTGTCTGCGAACAATGTTCTACAGGGTTTTGTGAACCCTGAACACGCGTGGAGAGTGTTTCAAAGATTTATGGTGTGAATAATCGTATAACCATAGCTCCACACTCAGAAACTGTTCAATATTCATCGCAGACGAATGTAGAAACAGAGGAGAATATTAAACAAGAGCGCACGCTGACTGTTGGCATTGGTCACTAACAAAAGAGCATTGTTCACAAAATAACACAAATTAATGAGTCAAAAGATTGAATATTTTAATTTAAAAACCCCAAACATAAACATTGGAACAATATAGAATAGCGGTAAAATACTAAAATGCAGATTATAATATACCTACGACCCGTGTACGTCTTACATATTAAATCGTAATAATATATAATTTAAATTATGATATAAAAATTTGAACCTTATACGCCATACGATATTATACGATGATAAAAACATGTAAATAAAAGTCAACCTTAATATTGAGATAGTATAATAAAAGTAAGTTGCACAACACTCAGAAAATACTGGTTTGCCGCTATAATTTGTGACCAAATCACGTAGCTACCTATACGGTTTTTTATGCGCGATGGAATTCTGTGTAATAATATTTAACGAGAACTGTATCTGAGCATGTAATTCATTACATACGGCATTAACCTGCGAGGAGCTCATTTTATTTGCAGGAACACAGGACTGTGTACAAAATGTATATATTATATTATGTTATGTGTTATTAGTTATTCTATAGAACTGAAATAATGACTGCTGCAAAGATGTGCACACCAGATAACTGGAAACGTCGAACGATTTATACCCGTCGGATGTTTATTACTGTATAAAAGGTACACATTAAATCATTGTATGTGTACCTGTAGCCGCTTATGGACAATATAATATTATAAATATACATATAAGATTCATCCCTATACGTCCCTATAATATGTCGACGAGTCATAATCGGTAAACAAGATCAGGCCTCATGGATTTATGTTACAATATTATGCTTATATATGGTGTGTTTATTTATTTTAGTACCTATACGTGAGTTTTAAAAATATTATGCACGACTCACCTTTGTCTGTGTGGCTACCCTCCAGTTTTGGATTGATCGGTTATCCAATTCACGAACATAACCACCGGCAAAACCAAACGTTAAAATGTCTTACGCGATAGCGAACCGTTTGCACTCCCGACAATTTTCGTCCGCATGCAGCACTTTGATGATACTATATAATATATGGCTATCCTCACTGGGTCTAACGACGGTTTCGTTCTATTTCCCGATAATAATAAATAATTAATTAATAATAATTAACGTGAGCCGAAAACGAACGAGAAATTTTTTAAAAGAAAAAAACCAACTGCACATCCACCGGGATCTCCGCTGATGTGTTATGAACACCGAACTGTCCACCTGTTACACACGGCTGCGGCGGCGCGCAACAACGTTGTATTATAGCCGGGGCCGCGTTTCCACTATCGTTGCCGGCAACGACCGTAAAGATACTGACACCACGGCATCGTCTGGCGTGGGGGGACGGACTACTATATAACATAATATATATCCATATACTATATATACATTACTATATACTCGTCTATATAATGTGATATATATATATAATACCGTACACATATGCGTGTACAACCGTTTTACCTGTTGACCGACGCGCACATATAATACATATTACACATACATATATACGCACACAGGTGTCTGACAACGTAATAATATAATAACGACGACGACGACCCTGATCAACGGTTTAGTGTACACCCCTTTTTTTTCTATTATTATCAGATACAACCCGTGGTCATGGGAGAGCGGCCAATTTTGTTTTAACAGAATTTTCGACGTTATACATTTAAACAACATATAGGTAGGTAATTAATTTGTTTTTTAACGGTTAAATTATAGTCGACTTTTTACGTTCAAACTATAGTGGAAAGAGTTTTTGTTATTATTGACTTTGACTTTTACAAAAAAATACCTTTTTGATCTACTATCTACACGAGTCTAAGCAGAAGGTCGGAAACAGCTTTGCTCGATTTATACGCGGAAAAATATATAAAAAAATGTCTCGACAATGTCTCGTTTAGATTATAGGCATAATCTCGAACCCCGAGGAACGTATTACGTGTATGTAGGTAATAGCTGGTATCGATAATATTAATAGGTATATTACGTTAAATTATGGCATGTGTACCTATAATATACACTTCAGGTACACAATCAGACGACTGAAAACTACCGATAGCAGTATATAACACATCCGTGTTTAAATTATCATAACAGACGTATTCCAATTTCAACTCGAAACTTAAAAGTAGGCAAAAACATTTTAACACTTCTTATTTCAAAAAATAAAAAATAATATTCACACGTTAGATACATCGGTGTTTCAGGTGAGCACCGGGGACTAGATACTTGAGAGTAACTTAACTTAACTTATAAGTTAATAGTTACTGTTGAGAAATTGCTTATAAGTACCTACCTAGATTTGATGGTAATTTATATATGTAATTCCAGTAACTTTTTTGTAATACAACTACTAAGTAACTCGTTCCTTTTTTTTAAAATATATTTAAAACCTGATTGATAATATGTATAATATGTAAATAATAAATGTATCATTTGAATATGATTTTCTCACAGTAGCATTTTTGTAATAGCTATTTGACAAAACAGTTGTATTTTTATAAGTTGTAATTTTAAATTAGTAATCCGGAAAATGCGTTGTTATTTAAAATACCTAAAGAATAAAATGTGTTAAAAAATTATTATCTTCTTTGGTTCTTAAATATTTATTTTATATAATTGCATATTGTTAATTTTCATTACTTAGTTAATGTATTAACAACATATTTATCAAGCTATAATTATATTTTTGAAAATAAAAATTAAAGGAACTTACTCATAAGTAATGCGTACATTTACCAATTCATGAAAAAATTAATTTAAGAATAATTGAATTCCATTTTAAGAGGTATAATTAATAAAAAAATTTAACTTCCTCTCAACACTGCTAATGTGTTATCATAAATCCAAAAAATGATGATTACTTATTATCGATGAGAAACTTATGCCTATTCTTTATTGAAAAGAACAAAATTATTTCAAAAAGATTAAATATTGTGTTGATATAAACTAAAAACTAAGCGGTACCCTTAGAAGTCATCAAAGTATGTAATGTGCTTATCCTTGATATTATCTCATTAAGTAAGAATTTAGTAGGTAGGTATATTAGTATTTATATACCTTGACAAAACATAATAGGTACTTATATGCAACTATATATTATTACCATAATTCATAATATACTCGTTTCATTATAAACAGTAGGTATCTATATTTAATAAATTAAATTACATAACTCGTTGATTTGAAATATAAAATAATATTAACCATACATATTATACTGTTCGTCTGTTCACATAGTGTTCTAATTTAGGTAGGTGAATATTTTCAATAATGTATGTTACACAGTCGTTATAATAATATGTATGTATACAATTAATATTAAAGATAATCAATCACACACTTTTATGAACACGACTAATAACAATAATAGGCTAATTATTGCTCAATTTAATCACTTAAATTAAAATGTTTCAAGATATCATTTTATTACATAGGTAGGTACTTAAATAAAATATAAATTTATATTTTAGATTCTGAGCGGAGCGATGACTGTATTGATTTTACAATGATGTGTGTTTTTTATTTTTTTACATTTTTTTTTTGTGTCTGTGTACACTATAAGTAATCGAAATAATGCTTCGATTTTCAACTTCAGTATCTTGTTCGATGGGAAAGTGAATCTAGTTGGTGCATTCGGGAGGTAATTTTTTAAAATTCCCAATAATTTTCAAAAGCAGGAAAAACAAACTAAAATTTAAGGAAAAACGGGAAATTGTATACGCAAAATCGGTTATAGAAAAAATCAAATTTGGTTTTTGGTGTAACTCTAAAATTAATACATGAAATTTTCATTGGTTGTTTATATTAGCATTTTTTATACACGATAAAATTTACAAAATATTTTGACTTGTTTTGATATGTTTACGGACATTATCAGTTTCCAATTTTTTTAGTTTTTTTTTTTATAAATGTCAATAAAATTTTATTTGTTGGGTAAAAAAGTTTGAAAATGTAATACAAAGCTCCTAATACATTGTTACAATAATAGTTAAAAAATATTAAAAATACATATTCACAATTTTTTTTTACCGACATTTTAAGTTCAAATTTAGATGAAATTACATATTAAAATCAATATTAACGAGTAAAAGTATATATTATAATATTTTTCCAGCATCACTGATAATTTTAGGTTAATAATTAAATAATATTAATTCAACTTACCAGCTACCGTATAACAACAATATCAATATAATTTAAAATACCTTAGACTGACATACCGTCTCCGCTCAGAATCGTTTTTTGTATACAATAATATTATATCATTGAATTCAAATTTAATACCATTCATTATACAGTGAACTACTTGTAACCTACTGTACAACGGAGCGACATCCACTTGACCCCCTTTTTTTTGTTGATTTAAGAATTGTTATAATAATTAAGAATCATGTAAGATGTAACTATATTATTCTATCTTAGGTCTAAGTTATTTTTTAACATGGCCTATTGTTTCACGTCTTCAAATTATATTACTTTTATCTTTTATTCTAATTAATAATTTAGATCCGGGCACTCAGCTGATCCACATTCGACCGTTGCTTATGTAGGATGAACTTGCAACTGTTTTATTTTTATTTTATTTGTAATTGTATTCCTTATTGCAATAAACTTATAATATTAATACTATAATAAATTACGAAATTATTAGTATAAATTGAATGCAATGTTATTGTCAATAGCTATAATTAGATACTTATTACTATAAAACTTGGTTTGAGAAAACAGTTCCATTGAAAAAATATATTTTTCTTCCTACAATAGTAATAATAAGCTTATGAAAAAAAAAATGCTGTTATATAAATGGAAAGTCCAAGGATGAAATATTGTCTTATCTAATAATTAATGTATAAATCTCATTTCAGCGTTAATGCTCGATAAAATAAATATCATGTGGTATTTATATGCTATTTGCATATTTTATTTACTATAAATAGTCCATAAATGTTATGTAAATTGTTTTATATCACCGTACTATTGTGCAATTATTGACGTTGAGAAAAATATAAATTTCTAAGACGCGGAATCTTTCTTTTAGTTTTTTCTTATTATTTATCTTGCATATATTATCATGTCAAAACTATCAGATAAAAATAAGATTTGTTTTCAACTTAAAATTTATACTTATGTTCCCAACGTGCATACATTTTTTTTCTAGCTTTTTATAGATATATTTCATTTAGTTCAACTGACAATTATTAGTAGGACGCAAATTCAAATGGAAATTTGTTTTTTTCTGTATGTCCTAAATTATTTCTTTCCAACCAAAAAATTAGTTTTATACATTAAAGAAACTTCGCATTTCTAAAACGTTTTACTTCTAGAGCATTATTTGAAATTTTTAGGTCAATTTTTAAACTTTGGGTACATTTTTCCTATATTTTATAAGAATGGATAAAATTTAATAAACATTTACCGTAAACTACACCACTAAAATAAAAATAAAACTAAACAGGTTATTTATAATTTTGCTACGTCTTATTATTTTTATTACATAATATGTTTTTACCTATGTAGGTTCTGGACAAAAACACTGAATGATTAGACAATAGACATTTTCATCATGCGCAGGCAGATATATATATTACATATACTCATAATTATACAAGTACCTGTATGGCTGTATAGTATATAAAGATAAGTCGTACAATTTAAAATGTATGATTTTTTTAACACAATAACACCAAATTACGTCAATTTAAATTATATAAATAGATTTTTGTTTAATCATTTTAATTAATACGCTAATTAAAAAACAATTTTTAATATACTTTTTCTAAAGTTTTGTATCTAATACTTTAAGTGTATTAAGTTGTATTTTTTAAAGGAATTTTTGTAAAAGAAGACATTTAAATTCGCACCCTATCAATAACGAAATAATTTAATACATTGTAAATAAAAAATAAGATAAATGTACCAATGAATTCTTTAAATTTATAGTTAAGTCGTAAGTGTATCATTTCAATAAAAAGATATTTTAAACACTGCACCAAAAATAAAAAATAAAAATATCAATAATTGTAATAAATCATTTAAATCATTATGTATATTTTATATGAATACATAAAATTGCATGTAAGTACGTGATCTTTAATGTGGTTGAGATTATTTCACACTTCAACGCAAATGTAGGTACTTACTCATCTGTTGAACACTTGAACCGTCTAACTGACAACTGTTTAACGAATCCTGTATAATAAAGGAGTAGTCATGGTCAGTGAACAGTATAATGTCAAAGGTAAAAATAAACGTTTTCTATTTCACTAGGTACTTATAATATAATATTACGATGTGAAACTACAGTAGGTATACGATATACCTACCTACATGTGTAGTTTATTCATGATGTATTGGTGAATAATTTGTTACCTACCTACTAATAAGTATACTTATAACATTATATAATAAATAATAATATATACATAACTACGTGAGGTTTATTGACGTGTAGGCCCAGACTGGATCGACGAACTATCAAAGAAATCTTGGTGATGGGCTGTATAAAATGGATACGAAAATATTGTGTTACAATAATTATGAACCTACACAATAAGTACCTTAACTATATTGAATAATACAATACGGCAATAAGGCGGCAATAAGGCGGTTTAAAATTGATTGGTTACCTACTTCATGCCACCATCTATTATAATCTTTAAGTCTCCTCTCGACACTATTTTAAGGTAGAAAATTAATTAAATCTATATTCGATTTCTTCTTTCATCGTGCAATTTGCATATACTTAATAACCGTCCCTACCAAAAACAACAGCGAAAAATCGAAAACACTAAAAATAATCCTGACAATATTAATATAACAAATTTTAACTCGATCAAAATTTTTGAACATTTAATATAACTTACAAGGTACTTTTTAAGTTTTTATTAAAACTGTTTTAAAATATTAATATACATGTGCACGATTTTTTTTTATAATTCTTTGAAGGACCATTCACTTGTATAGGTACGTTCCATCACATCCCACCTAGTGTGGACAGTAGCAATACACAGCTTCGCCAGTGTAATAAATTATTTTAGTTTTCAACTACCTTATTTTAATAATATTTAATGTATTGCACTTCATGTGTTTATGATTATAAACTATAAGTACTCCATTCTATACACTGTTTCACTAACTCAGTATATACAGTGGCATATATATAATTTTTGTATGGGGGGTCAGAAAAAAAATTAAACCTAGGTACCTGCACATTAAAATAATGAATTACAAAATTTAGGTAATATATAATTACTACTTAGATACAATAGTGTTTAAAAATATTTAAATTTAAGTATAAATATAGTTTTATTAGATATACTATAGGCTATATTCATAATACATATTATAGGTTTACATGTAAAATATAAAGATCGTAAACATTTTTTTTTTTTGTCATAACTATAGTCAGTGGTGTATTGCTAAAAATATTCGTGGGTGTACGCCTTCTAGATCTTAGGTGTCAATGTCCAATGACATAACTATAACATTAAATCAAAAAAAAAATTCTCTCGCTTCGCTCGAGTACGATAACAACCAAATTGACAATATTTCACAATATTGGTTGTTTTATTTTACAAAAGTAAACAAATAATAATAGAATCTTAATTTTTATTTTAATAAATCATAGATAAAACTTTAAATTCTTCATATTTTTTTTAACTGATTTGTTTAAATGTATCGTAAGTTACTAACAGCTATTGCTAGCCACCACAGACTAAGATATAAAATATATATTAGTCCGTGCTAGACACTAAAAGTAGTTAAAATATTATTTTACCTAAGGCACTTCTGTACAAACATCTAAATGTAATGCAACATCGATAGATGTGTTGATCTTTGTTTCTACCTAATGAAATAATTTTTTTTTATTAATTTCCCATATAGCATGGCGTACCGTTCCGGCTACGCAGCAATAACGTTTTTCCGAATACGGAAAAATATTATAATATCATAGAACAATAATACTAAAATATAGTAAAATAATATACTATATCTGAGAAATGAAAATTACAAATATACAGAACATTTTGTTTTTATCACCAAAAATTCTAATAAGTATACGCTAAAAAAAAAACTAGAGAAGTGAGTGTACGCCGTAACCCCCGTTACCTCCCCATCCCAAATACACCACTGACTATAGTAGTACAGTAGGTACCTACAAGGTATTTATATTTATTAATAGTATATTTATTTTTATGTTGTGAAGAAAATGAATAGGGGACTACCAACTTTGCTGTGCCCTGAAGGTCCAAATGCAGTCCATATAATATGTTAAGTGAACGCCACACAAATATTTATTGTCTCCGTCTTACAAGTGCGTAACACAATAAATTTATAAGTATATCGGTCGGCTGAAAATTTTTTGGCCTACCTATCTAGAGGTTAGAATACCTTTCAAAAAGTTAAAATTACGCCCCTCAATTAAAAAATTATATAGTACACAATTTGTTTAATTTTTTTTTAAGTTTTCTTGTAACGTGCGTACATTAAGAAAAAATAAACATGCAAAAGACAAAACAATGTATAATTTATTTGTTATTTACTGGTTATTTGTATGGGGTACAGGTATAATAGGTATGAAAATGGTAAAATAATATTACTATATTAAATATATTTTATTATATTCATATATAAGTAGGTATTTTCATGTAAAATTTAAAAAAATTGAAATACATTCATAGGTGTGTCCAAGTGGGATGAATGGCATGCACTTGCAAAATCTCAAAATAATCAATTATTGTAATTCAAAAACTGTTTAATTTTTAATTTTTATACCTACCTGAGGATTAAAAATTAAAATAATATATTCTCATATATACCTAGTTCATAATATTACCAAAAAATCTAAAAAATTATATAAAGACAGTTATTTTTTACATTTTAAATTCAAATTTGGACGAAATTACTACCAATATTAAAACCAAACAACGATTTTAGTTATTTTGTTCTAATACAAAAATATTATTTGTAGGTGTATGAAACTTTTAGAGTATATTATTATATATTATGAACATATAATGAAATTTTAAAATGTAATTTTTTTGGCAAAAATTAATTTAATATATGTAGTAGATATCAATGCTTATAGACATTGATCTGATACTAAAATGAATTACTTTAATCATAATAATATCATAAATTATACCTACTTAGTAATATACCTATTTTAGGCTCACTGACCATCTTCACTAAGAATCGTTTATTGTAATAAATAGTTTTAATTGAATCAGAATTTAACATTATCCATTACAGTGACCCATTTGTAACCTACTTTATAGCAGAGTGACATCTACTTACACATTTTTTTTTATTGTCTTTTATAGAAATAAAACAAAAAAAATTTAAATTTAAATTGCCCGTAAACAGCTCAAAACAAGTCAAAATATTTTGAAAATGTTATCAAGTATAGAAAATGATAAAATAAACATATTGTGTAAAATCGAAGTATATACAATTATTTATTTTTGAATTACGACAAAATAATAAAACCATTTATGATGATGGGCGTATGAAAAGAAAAATTGGCTACTCTAGACCACGATGAAATCATTAAACTAGTCTCTAAAAAAGTGATTTTCTGTATAAAAATCTAATATTTTTAGTTAAAAATTAGTAATAAAATAAAATGCTAATTTGAATTTTACCATTATTTAAAGCATAGTTTTATAATAAATTACTAAGCGTTTTAGTAATATTATCCGTTGGTCAATACGGATGGGCCTTTGTGTTTATTATTTCCAGGGCCAAATTTGGTTCCCAACCAGTCCCTAGTTGAAGCCGGAAACTGTATAGTTTATTTTAACTTATAATCTTAATAAATGAATAATTATTTAATTCATTATTAAATAATTATTGGAGCCTCTAATTTAGAGGTACCATCTTGGAGATAGCTGTAAAAATATAAAATGCTTTAACTCAAGAATAATATAAAAACAATTTTGAAAGAGGAAGATGATTATTGCTATTATTAAAGTCTTAATCATTATCAACAAATAAATTCAAATAATGGATATTTTAATAGTTTTTAACATTTGTTGTATTTTGTATATAATATAGTTTTTGTAGTTTTTTTTCGATTATGTGTGATAAAATGTTTATTTCTGAGAAAAAAGTCAAACAGTTCAATATAATGTTACTGAATACTTGTTCTTTAATGACTATGGCTATAGTAAATACTATAAATCACACAATACAGCACTGGTGAGCCGTGTACCAAAACATCGAAACCATCTCGCCCCTCAAAAATCAAATAGCCTATAATCTACAGCGGTTTTGTATGTGAATTGCCTAGACACTTTTTGTAATTTATGTGTTATTGTGTTTAGTTGTTATTAGTATTGAAATAACGAAATATTTAAAAAAAAAATATATGTTCTTTTATTCTAAACATGTAATGATTACCATTTAGTATTTACCACTTAAATACATAATTAGATACTATAATAATTAAAATAATTATTTATTATATAAAGGGACTATAACATACACAAATTATATACCATTGAATAGGTAACCACTATGTTAGATAGGAGTGTTAGGACATTTAGGTTGGGGGCTACGAGAACGATTCTTTTCAGGGGTATCGATCTAGTCGTGTTTTCTACAAGGTGTGTCAATCCTCAATATTCAATACATCTTGGTTTTAGCTTAAGAATATATTGTATTTATATTTTATAATGATGTATGTGTGTGTGTTTTTTTTTCTATTTTCATCATTTAGGGACTTAAGGTAGTAAAAATGCTCCAATTTTTGAGATCAGCATCTTTTCTGTTAGAAAAGTGAAACTAATTGGTACCTTTGAGAGGTCGAACAGTTTTAGATAGCGTCGAGAAAAACAATCGATTTAATTTTTTCGGCGAAACTCAAAGACTAACAACCGTAGAATCAAATATTTATACAAGCATTTTTCATGAATGGAAATTTTTCGAATTTTTTAAAATTATTCTCGATAAACTATTTCACTTGGTAAAAAAGCTTGATAATTTAATGCAATGTTTCTTATAAGTGTCATTAACGGTAGTTCAAAAAAATAAAGATTTTATAATATATATAATAAGTGCAATATTTACCTATATGTCTTACAATAACTTGTATTTATTTTAATTGATTATTTATAAGATTTTAAGATGGATATTCGCCATTTGGGGGTGAGGCTATGCATCTACAGCTAAATAACGTTTAACAAGTAATGGGGATGCTTTTTTAAAAAAAGTAAACAGAGGCCCCCTTCTTTAATTTCACCAAGTCGAGCACTGTCGCGCTGACTTAACCTAGGGGAATAGTGGAATACATACGATTTTTATACATGAACGTTACCTAATATAAACCGTTTCGATTGCTTAAAATATCTTCTCTACAAGATAGTCAATACGATTGACACATGATTGACACTTTGTAAAATAAAAACAAAATAATTAATATTCGTGTAGTCGTAGTGCGTTATTGACATGTGCGTGTACCGTAGACGGCATTGAGTAAAATGTAAATGTAAAATAAACATAAAGGCGCCGTTGTCTATCTCGACAATATAATATAATATTGAAGCCTTGTGTTTTTTGTTGAGAGGTATCTTACGACATTCTACATCACTAGATCACAGCGTAGGCAATAATCGAATCTATTTTTTTGAGAACTTTAAATGCCACATTCCCTTCAAACAATTTCGATCCTGACCGAAAGACCGATCAAATCATTGCGCAAATCTCAAACTGGGCCATACACTCTCAAAATGTGTGCACAAACACAGTTGGTTTGAAATGTAAGGGAGCCCGTAGATGGCAGTATCAAACACTTCAGTGTTAAATTGTGTTAGTACATTTAAGATTTAAGTGCAATGCTTAATGTATTATAAACATGATTTAAGATATACTTAAATGATTATAAAGTATTCTATAGTCCAACCACTGAACAACGGCTTTAGATAGACAGTGTCTAAAGGTGTGTGACTGTGTGAGTCCAACAAACATTTGGTATCATGATTATAAATATTGTACTAAAGAGAGTACAATAATATTTTTATTTTAAGACTGGCTACACTGCTGGGAGGAGTATAGATATAATTCTGGTTTCAATAATTTAGAAACCGAAATCGAATGTCGCCTCTAATGCCCTCTATCTTTACTCTATATAATTATAGCGTGTACGAGCTAGAGTGCTCAACTATTTATAAATTTCTAATAAACGGATTATGATTTATGACACAGACACTTATACTAATGATCACTAATTATTACGCGACATTTACACGACCCGCCTGCTATCACATCGAAAATTGCCTATATTGAACTATTTGAACTCTTTAAAAACGGTCGGTATCGAATCCCCGTAGAATTTTCGTTTTGTCATATATAGTAATAGCATTGATAATATTGGTTGAAGTATATTATATCCTACAATCGTGTTGACCACGACGTAGTTGCGGAATTTAATATATTCTGCGGTTGTGTCGCCGTCCCCTCCACAGCTGCTGCAAAGTCAGCATGCAGAAACGATAAGACGAGCCTCGTAACTCGGAGTAGGACGACGACGACGTGGTCCCGCCTTTCACCAAAGCCGGCCGTCGAATTGATAACATGATATCATGGTTTATTGATTTATGGTTTATAACCGCTGATACTGTTTTAAAACCTCTGTTCGTTTTGGCATTTTGAGGTTATACCGATACCGCGGTGTTCCAATAAGTGGCCATGACTTTATTAAATAATTGTGGACAATAATATTTTGTGAACGCACTCCATGGTTTAACGTCTAACGCTCTAACGTATTCTGTGTTTCTGCGGTAATTAAGCGTTTGCCGTTTGCCGTTTAGTTTTGCGCCGAACGTTAAAATACTCGTAGTGTATTACTTTTGCAAACATCTCGCACCCGCTTGTCAAGGACGTTCGCCAACATGAGTGATGAAGAAGTTGTTCAAATTACCAGCCTTTTGGAGCGCACGATTTCCACCGACAAAGAAGAATTAAATCAAATACAGAAATTCTTGGAACATGCAGCGCAAACGAATCTACCAGGTTTTCTCAAAACTTTATCTAATGTATTACTTTATTCCGTCAATAATCCGGTCGCTCGCATCGCCGCCGGCCTTCAAATCAAAAACCACATTACATCGAAAGATGAAGCGGTTAAGGTTCAGATGAAACAGCGTTGGTTGTCTTTCACTGAACAAGACCGTCTTTTTATTAAAGAAAACATATTCAAGGCACTCGGCACAGAAAGTCGGCCTAGTTCTGCTGCTCAGTGCGTTGCCAACGTCGCTATTATTGAGTTACCACTAAACCTTTGGCCCGGTCTTATTACCTTGTTAGCAGCAAATGTCACTGATCCAAACTCGTCTGATGTTCTCAGAGAGTCTTCTTTAGAAACTATCGGTTATATATGTGCTGAGACCGACCGTGATGTATTAAAGACCGAGTCCAACACTGTTCTGACGGCTATTGTTCATGGAATGACCCAACCAAATAGTCATGTTTGTTTGGCAGCCACCACCGCTCTTTATAATTCTTTGGAATTTACAAAAGGAAATTTCGAAAAGAAAAATGAACGCGATTATATAATGGAAGTTGTGTGTAAAGCTACTCAATCAACTGAAACTCAAATTAAGGTCGCTGCACTCCAATGTCTTGTTAAAATTGTTTCTTTATATTATGAATACATGGAACTGTATATGACAACACTGTTTCCAATTACACTACATGCTATCAAATCAGAATTGGATGAAGAAGCTCTACAGGGTATTGAATTTTGGTCTAGCATTGCAGAAGAAGAGGCTGAAATTGTATATGAAAGACAATGTCAAGAACAACCTAGTGACAAAAAACTTATGCTGTACGCTGAAGGTGCATTGGAATTCATAATACCTGTTTTAATGGAAAAACTTACCAAACAAGAAGAAGGTGACGATGACGATGATTGGAATCCATGTAAATCAGCAGGTGTGTGTATAATGTTACTAGCTACTTGTTGTCAAAGCAATATTGTTCCACATGTAATTCCATTCATAAATGCTAATATCAGCAATCCAGATTGGCGTTATAGAGATGCTTCAGTAATGACACTAGGTTCAATTCTTGGTGGTCTAGACCAGGTTGCATTAAAAAATCTATTAGAACCTAACATTCCTGTTCTTATACATTTGATGTACGATTCTAGCGTGGCAGTTCAAGATACATCTGCCTGGACATTTGGCCGCATATTTGAGTTTGTACCAGATTTAATCATTAATTCTTCTTGTTTAAACGATGTACTTGGAGTATTTATCAAAGGTCTTAAATCTGAACCCCGGGTCGCCACAAACATTTGCTGGGCTTTTAGCAGTCTTGCACAAGCCACTGGAGAAGATATGAATGTCTTGACTCCATATTTTGATTACATTGTTCAAGGTCTACTTGAAACCACTGAAAGGGGTGATGGCATGAGATCAAATTTGAGGTCTGCTGCATATGAAGCTCTTATGGATATGATCAAGTGTGCACCTGCTGATTGTTATGAAACTGTTAAAAGTACAACGTTAATCGTACTTAGTCGGTTGAACCAAATAATCAATTTACAATCCATGAATGAAGATTGTTTGGATATGCAAGGACTGTTATGTGCAACATTACAAAGTGTTATTAGAAAAATGAGTGGTGAAGATGTAGAAAAAATTGCTGATGCCATTATGAACGCTCTTTTAGTTATGTTGAGTACTAGCAAAGATAGTGGTTTACAAGAAGATGCATTAATGGCTATAAGTCCTCTGATAGAAAATATTGGAAAAGGATTCAATAAGTATATGGAATATTTCAAAGCATACTTATTTATTGGTTTACAGAATAATATGGAATTCCAGGTATGTTTAGCTGCCATTGGTTTGGTAGGCGATTTGTCACGAGCTCTCCGTGAAGATTTAGCTCCGTATTGCGATCAAATTTTTGCTTTACTTTTTGAAACATTGAGCAATAATACTGTTAACCGGAACTTAAAACCACAGATTCTGTCATCATTTGGAGATATAGCTCTTGGCATTGGTTCAGAGTTCAAGAAATACCTAGATCATGTTTTGAATGCGTTGGTTCAAGTAGCACAACTTCAGTTAGATCCCAATGATGCAGAAATTGTCGATTACTTAAACGAACTTCGTGAAGGTGTATTGGCTGCTTATATTGGTATTGTACAAGGGCTGAAAGGTGAAGGATATACACCCAATCAGGATGTTTACTTACTAGAAGCACACTTGCCATTCATGGTTCGATATATGATATCTATTTGCTCTGATCCTAATGCACATCTAGGAATATTGAAGAGTTGCTGTGGTCTTGTTGGAGACTTGTGCACAGCTTTTGGTGCTAAAGCATGTCCGGTTCTAGACAATGGAGAAGTACATGAACTTCTATACAAAGGGCGTCAATCCTCTGATGTAACTGCCAAAAGTCTAGCCCGTTGGTCTGCGAAAGAACTTCAAAAAATCAAGACCTTTGCAATGTAAAATATATATGATTTTAAACGTGAGGCTCTATTGATCGTTTGTCTTCTCGTATGATTGTCTTTATTTAGTGCCTATGTAATTTTTATGGTATAAATGGAACCAAAACGTGTCTGTGATTTTGTATAACTGTATGAGTAAATGTGCTACTCTGTATTCGTATTCCTACTAGTGTACGGATTTTAAAGTTAAGTGAGAAAATTTTTTTTTATTTATATTAGTATACATCGATTGAGCTCATTTACTCGGCTCGTATGACTGACTGATTATCAAATAATATTTGTTAAATATTTAACTTGTATATAATATTTGTTTATAATATGAAAAATCTTAAAGTTGTTTCCGAGTGTCCGTTTTGTTCCGAGTGCGTATTTTTGTATGAATGCAATATTATTTATTTATATATTAGGTATCTTATAATTGTTTTTATTGCCTGTCCGCCTGTCATTGAGAATAGTGTTAAAACATTAATTAAATAGAATCTTTCATGAATAAAAAAAAAATAATAATAAAGAGTTATTATTTATTACTGCAATTAAAAATGAAGTCTTTCTTGTATTAATAATATTTTTTTTCTCTAACATTTTTAATTTATTTTAATTCATCGCCAATAATTTTAAATGTTTTTATTCAATTGCAATTTTTTTTCAATTTACAGTTTGGTCATTTGTTTATTTTATTGTTGATAAACACCAATTGATTGTTTCATTTGGAATTAAATTGACTATAAATTATGTGTAACAATACATGAGAATATATATTACATTAAATTAATACAAAATGTACAAAACGTTTTTTTTTTTTTTCAAAACTAACAGTACAAAATAACATAGACAATAGATTGTTTTTACTTAATCATCTATTAGAGATTAAAATGTATGAAAAAAATTCTTTGTAATCCTTAATAATGTGCACATGAAAAAAAAAATATAATATAATATATTGTCTCCAATTGTGCGTTTATCTTACACTATATTATAATCGTTTTTGAAAGCCTTAAATCAAATACAAATATGCAAACAATTAAATTAAGTTCAAATCAACTTGTAATGATATACCTTATTACCTTTATTAATTATTTAAACACAGTTGTGGGGATCACAATCTTAAATCGATTGGTATTTAGTTATGTGGGGGCGCTCCTATATTGGTGCTTACCACGGTTTAAGATAGATTTAAGATTTCTATCTTAAACCGTGGTGCTTACCCAAATAAGATTTAATTTGTTCTGTGGCGCTTATACGCGTACAATAATTCGTAATAATTAATATAATATAATCGATTATAAATATTAAATTATAATTATACGAATGAGGTATTTTTGAGGTCATAGATTTCGAACCACAATAATATTGCGTCAAAACCACTAAGTTACATTGCCAAAATATTTCTATTTTTGAATAACGTGGTCGTCGAGTGATTCCAGATTCGACAAACTCGAACCTACTTGGTCTTGTTTCGGTTCACGAGCTAGTAAGAGTTAAGTAAAAGATGAATAACAACTAATAAGAATTAGGTATTAATTATTCAATTTTTTTGTCCGGTCACTCGCAACAATAGACGTTAGACTAATAAGTAATAATTATCTAATAGTATTATTTTACTATTGTGTATTTACATAGTTTCATGAACATCAGAACTCAATAGCAGCCCATACACGATCAATAAAATATATCATAAGGGTTTTGATATTTTCAATATAACCAATATATGGTCAATATAGAATATTGATCGTTTATAGATCGCTTAATGTTCGTTCATGCCTAGTTTAAATAACTCTATCGTCTAATGTCTATGATTACCGGTCGTACAGTCGCATCCTGATCCTTTGAGTAGGAATTTAGGATGATCCTTATTCCCTAATGTTTTTTCCTTGTGGCATGGTCACCGTGTAGTGACGTGTTGACTGTTGGATGCTCTGCCGCTCTGACAAACAGTCATCGCGCCAACTGTAAATGGTAAAATGTACGTTGGACACACTGATGTTTCGTTTCTATTGACGACGATGCACACGATGGATCAAGCGACTTATTAGCGTTGATGATAAATTATATTAATGATAATAAGATAATATTATGTCCTAGACTCCTATAAAAATAGGTTTATACTATATAGTAGTATTGGAGGCGGTAGTAGGTAAAATGTTTTTACTTATTAATTTTACGTTAACACTTATTAATTACTATATTTAAATGTCAAACATTAAATAGCGCTATGGTCTATACTCTATAGTCTATTAGTCTATACTTTGAACTCTAAATTGTATGATTGATATTGTTTATTATATATTATGTATTGTTATTCATAAAATTCTTTATTCCTAAAATTAAAATGCCAAAATAGCAATTTATTATAAAAATATTGACTAAAAATTATTTAAATATTAAAAAATTCTGTTTCAAAATATTTTACTTTTTCATTTTCGATACAAATAATTATTACATATTTTGTGTAGGTTTTGATAATAATAATATTATAATAGGTATTATGATGTGGATGATATTGTGTCATTGTCAATCTGTTTAATTAATTTGTCAAATACCTACTTTATACATATAGTATATTATTTAACTGATATTAAAAATAAAAGGTAATGTAATACAGTTAAAGTGATTACTGTAAGATTTTTGTATTAGTACTTAATCTTTTTATTTATCAAATACCTAGATAGAATCAGTATAATTGCTGTTTCAAAAATGACGGACGTCAACTATCGGTACATAGCGTTTGAAAATGATCACACATATTTGAAAACTGGTGATCATAGAGATGAAAATATTCAATTATTGCAGTCCAGCATTTCTATGGTTGTTGAGTAAGTTTTATAATTGATAATTGCGTAACATAGAAAATTAACATACTGCATAATTGATACAATTTAATCTGTACTTTATAATTCAAATATATGGGTTGTTGAAACTTTTTCCCCTCCTATTAAAATCCAAACCCAGTCAATAATGAGATACACTACACAGCTACAGTACAGCAGAGTGGTTACCTACTTGCCCACTTTCTTAATTTTTTTCTTTCTTTTAAAAATGTGATACATCGATACCTATAATATAAATTTGAAAACACTGGTGTATCTATCTGGCATCTGTTAATTGCTATCATACTTTAAATAAAAATATTTTAAAAGGACAAAAGGTTTTAGATAGTGTTTTTAAATTCAATAATTGTCAATTTAGTTAGTCTAATGAGATCTAGGTAACAAAACCATATATGTTATTCAGAAAGTAAATTAGGTTTAGTTCATATTCTTTGAACAAAATTTAATTTTTATTAAATACAAGTTACCAACTTATTATTAGTATTTATATATTTTTTAGCCCAAAAAATGATGCAGCTGTATCATCAAAAACTCCATCAACTAGAAAACGACAAAATAAAACTAAACCATTAAAGGATGTACAGAAATCAACCGTATTTTATACTTTAAATTTTCCATTATCTACAGACTTTAAGATGTAAGTATTAATATCTTAAATATTATTTATTTCTACATGTATTCAAATTTGTTTACTAATGTATAGGTTATTATTTTTAGACCACAAAATACATTACCTATTCAAAAAATGATTACTGGTAGCACTTCAAGTATAAGGCCTATACAACCAAAACTAACAAATACTTCAAATATTGCTCCCGTTACACAAACACAATCAAATGCATTACTTTTTCCATCTCAAATAAATTGTTTAAAAACCAAATTACATAATATGTGAGTAAATTGTAGTATTATTTTAAATTTTAAATTGCTGATGACGATAAAAAAACGTATTGTTAAATAAAATTACACGCATATCTTAGATGACCTTTTTTTAAAATTTTTTTCTAACTTTAAGAACTAATTTAGAATATTTATTTAGAATTCTACATTAATGTTTTGCCATATTTATTCATATATATATTCATGCATTACCAGTGATGTAAATTAAGTCATTTTTGTACAATTTGTCTGATATATTATAATAATTACAGTTCAAAGCTAAGATTGTTAAAATGAGTATTTCTAAAATCAGAGTTTTACAATAATTTGAATAAATGAGCTTTAATTAATGCGTTATTATAAACTAAGTTAGAATGGGCGACATTATGTATACGAAATAAAACAACACTAAAAAAAAAAATGCTCCAGACTAGGGTATTCTAGCCTAACCTAACCAAGACTGCATTATAAAAGATTTTCTATTCATCATGGGAGAAAATAATTGAAACTTTGACTGGAAGGAGGTAGCAGAATGTAGAGATAAGTAAAAGAGGATATGTTGTACAGCAAGATATTAATAAAAATTGTTGATTGATTATAATAAAAAAAAATTCTTATAAACTAATAGAATTAAATAATAAGACCTGTTTAAGCTTTAAATTATAAGAATTTATATTTTATCCTGCAATTTTGAAATTATAGCCTATACCATTTGTAATAAATAAATACTAAGTAAATGTCATATCGTATATAGAAGTAATGAAGACAACAATTAACAAAAAAATATTTTTAATAGTCTATTTATTTATAAATTTATTTTCAGGACATCAAAAAGTACACTTGTGAAACCTACATCGCCATTGCTACCACAGTTGAAACCTTTTATTAAGCCTATTAAGTCAATAAAAAACAAAATTGTTTATGATTATAAAAACAATACATGCACAATTGAATTAGCTACCAATTTATGTCAGCGTTTATTGAGTGGAGAAAATATGTTCATGTGTAAGAAATGTGATAAAGTTTACACAGAACATAACGATTTGTTGGATCACTATATGATTCATGATAAGTGTGAAACAAACCTAATAGTTCAAGAAAAAAATAAAAGGTAATATTGAATAATAATCTATCAAATATCAATATTTAAATATTTAAATTAACAATATTTGTTATTTTCAGAGAGAACATACCAATCAATAATGTAAAGAAAGAAAATAGAAATGTTAGTAAAAATATTATTAATAGTGATGAAAATATTGCCAAACAAACTGTACCAGTTATTAAAACTACATTAAACTCTAAAAAAAATAAAGTTATTTTTCAAGGAGAGTGCATTAAGTGTCATTCAGTATTTCCTGATCTTGCAGAACATATAAGAACTATTCACCAAAATGACTTGATTAAAAATAAAGTTAATACTCACTGTTGTATTAAGTGTGGAATGGAGTTTGATATTAAACAGCAACTACGGGCTCATGAGTTGTCTGCGCATAAATCTGCTTGCACATATACGTGTGAATATTGTCTTAAATACTTCTTGTATAAGGAAGACTTAGATACACATGTTGAATCACATTATAGTGACACTATGAAGTATTTATGTCCATATTGTGATGCTGGTTTTCCTAATTCAAATGGATTAAGAACTCATCTCATTAATCATATTGGTTACGATAGTCCTGAATACTCAACTCCAGAAACACCAGTCTATCAAATTGAATATAGCCCTACCAGACCACCCGAACAATTTGATCAGTTATTTTCTGAATTAGATAATGTTTCGGACCATGTTGATGACATCTTTATAGAAAAAGTTGATGATGAAAATTATCAAGTTAGTTTTGTAAAGAGCGATAAAGACAGTGCATCATCACAAATAAACTTGCTTAATGACAATGACCATACTTTTGATACTGAATTAAACATGTAAGCATTATTTTAAAAAACCACTTATTTAGTTATGCATTTCGAGTATATTGTTACATATTTAAGATTTCTTCTTATTTTTTTTTTTAGTTTACCTTCAGAAGATAGTAATAAAGTTAATATCAATGATCACCAAACATCATTGTTGAATAAAAAGCGAATAAGTTATACAGTGTGTAGAATATGCATGATTATCGTAAGTTATTCAAGAATTGGTAGGCATATGAAGAAAAAACACAATAATGCTGCTCCTTACCAATGTGAGATATGTCACGCCGAGTTTAATCGAAAACACATCATGGATGACCATAGAAGAAAACACACAAATAATAAACCTCACAAGTAATAACAAGCACTGTTATAGTATACTATATAAAAAAAAAATATAATATTAATTACTTGAATATTTTAAATTATTGATAGTAAATATAATTTTTAAAACATGCTTCATAATATACAAATTTCTTTGTAAAAATGTTAAGGAATCTGCTAGGGATATCATTATTTTAACAAACCATTGAATTTAACCAATATGAATAACATGATTTTATTTTTATAGGTGCACAGAATGTTCTAAATGTTTTACCTACAAACACCACCTAAATAGACACATGATGATAGTTCACAATTCTGGTACATTAGAAAAACTTTTCAAATGTTCTGTATGTGATAAAGCATTTTCATTTAAGGAGTATTTGACTTTACATGTGAAGTATGTTTATCTAATAAAATAAATAAAACAATAAATTTAATGTGTGTTTGTATTGTTAAATTAAATAGTAGCCGCCATAAGGGTAAACATTATATGTGCCAAGTTTGTGGCAAAAGTTTTTCTACCAATGCTGCATTGAATAAACACCAATTGTGTCATACTGAAGAACGACCATTCATGTGTGAACATTGTGGACGGACTTTCAAATGTAAGACCCATTGTGACACTCACAAAAAAAATATACATCCTGGGGATCCACAACTAACAGCACCACCAGAAAAATTTAAATGTGAACTCTGTAAAAAACAATTTAGCACAAAAGTATACCGTGATATGCACCTTAAGCGACACAATGGTCAAGGTCATCAATGTGATATATGCTACAAACTGTTTGTTTCCAAAGCACATATGCAAAGGCATATTAAAATAATGCATCGAAATACATTGTGAATAGTTATTTACTATCTTTTTTTTTGTTGTGTTTTTATTGTATAAATATTTATATTGCTTCTCAAATACAGTTCATTAATTAAATTTTATTTGAATGTAAATAATTATAAACGTTTATAACATTTAACTATACTCTGTACACGATGAGAACATGCCAATTCTGTGCATCCTCCCTCAACACCCTGCTATTGAGATAGGTTCCACTATGAAAGTATGTCATTTGGGGATGCTCAGATAAACCTGATTTTTGTTGGCCACAATGTGTTCTCTAGTAAGACAGTGTATAGAGACGAACATTATTGGTTTTGATATGTGCTATCCTATTTCCTGAATCCTGATCCATTTAAATTTTTTTCTAATTTTAGTCATTATTAACTAGGTTTATATCATTTTTTGCAAGAAACGGATTCCTGAAACGAATTCCTTTTTATAAAAAAAGAAAGGAAATGAACGAGTTTTTTTTTAAGGAAAAATTACTAACATTTTCATTCATTTCTATAGTTCCAATAATTTATACAGATATGTATTAATGTGTATGATGCGTATTATATCACTTAATTAATATTTCTTATAAGTTATAATTCATATAAAAATGAGTACCTAATATAACATATAATTTTTTATAAAAATAATCGAGTCGACAAACAATTTCATTTTTAAGAAAATCTCAACTAGAATAAAATTTGTAGGTATATAATATTATAATTAAAAATTAAATTAGTATGCGCATATGAAAAAAACAACATTAATGATTAAATAAGAATTTTATCTTATTTGGAACTAAAAAAAGTACGAATTCCTTTTAATAAGGAACTTCCCAAACACTGGTTTATAGTTACATAATCATTGATTAATAAACATTAAAGATTTTCTGAATTTTATATAATTTGTCATAATAAGTAAAGTTATATTATTTTACATGATATTAAATTAATTTTAAACATTACAAATTAATACTAGTCAATGGCGCATGGACGTATGTGACACAATTTATCCAAATATCTGTCGAATTAATTTAGTAATGTTAAGACTTCTCAGTATGAAGGTTTCCTTTTAAAGTACAATTAAAGAACAGTTGTGGACGTGTGGTTATTGAAAATCTTTGCCTTATACAATAATTTAATATTAAAAGTTTTAAAAAATATACAATTTTTATTCAAATATAATATTACGATTTAAGTTTAAAATTGTTATTATAAAGTAGTAACTATAAAAATAAAAACATAGTAAGCCACTAACAATACAATTGTCACACCCCCCCCCCTCGACATCTTGGTGAATGTCATAAATTCTTAAATATCTGCGTCCTAGTGTTCTAAATAATAACATAATTCATAACAAAATAAATGTACCTATTAATATTTATCGCTGACTAATTTATTTTGTTGATGCCCTCGACCAGCGCCGGTTACAGAGTACCAGCCCAACCAAGCACAGAATATTCTGTCATTCTGTGAACAAATTATTGTCTTAGTTCATGTTGCGAACCATGGCCATGGCTAAATATACTTAATATATTAATATATATAGATGAACTGTCTTGTGCCATGAACCAAGACTTGGTATTTAGTATCTATTCTGTATATCTGTGATACCAGCGGCCTATTGTGATATTAGCGACCTGCTGATACGTTTTTTGTGGTTATGATTGCTTAAAATAACTGCTTGATCATCATTAATCATATTTTTCTCTGTTAATGATTCGATTGTTGTCTTCAGAGAAATAATTTTTTTTTTTTGACGTCTAACTGTTTGGTTTAGTAATTTAATTTTTTTGGTCTTAACAGAATTTTCATTCATTAATGACACAATTTGACGTTTAAGATATTGATGTTTTGGAGTATCTTTTTCTTCAACTTGAGCTGCTTCAACAATTGATTTTTTAGAATGTTCTACCTACATCAATAAATACAGCAATAAGTTACTCATTTGTTTTAGTTCTTATAATAATTATGTTGTATAACATGTCCATTCTAACTATCCTATTTCATTGAGTAAATCTTATTTACTTACTTGTTTCTTTTTTATAACAAAAGAAGATTCATTTTCTTTATCAATTGTGATATTTTTTGTCTTGTTATTATTGTCCAATATGGCTATACCAGTGACAGATATTTCCTTTGCAGTTACCTATTATAATTAACATATATTAATAATTAAGTTTTAACCATTTTTAAAACAATAGAAAAACAATATGAAATATCATAGGTGGGTACCTTAACATTTTCAATTTGAGGATTATTATTTTGACAGTTTAAAAATGGTTCAATACATGATTCCTGAAATAATTATAAAAGAAAATAAACATTTCGTAAACATTTTTTTAAAAATATTATAATTTCATTTTCATCCAAAAGTACAAATTTTACATAATACATAATTATGTTGAATACAACTTTGAAGAGTTACATAATATATAAATAGTTAAATAAAAGTATAATTAATTAATTACTTGTAATAAAGATACGGCAGTACTGGATGTATATGGTTCTGGTAAAGTTGTTCCTGCAGTATTAGTGTCAATTGTGTACGTAGGATATATCTGTCTTGGCTAAATTATTAATAAAGCAAAATTAAATTCATCATAAAATGTATGTTTAAATAAAATTTCCCCATCTATTGTTTATACTTACATATTTTACACGATGAACAATAATTGAGGGAACTGAATTTGGTTTTATCTGTACAGATTTTAAATAAAAATCAAAACAACATTTTTCAAAGTGTAAAGAACAAATAACTGCATTCTTTTTCACTTGACTTATTGCATACCACTTAGAGCCAAAATCCAACCAGTTTGTTCGTTGAGTTTCATCATTAGGTATCCTTAATAAAACATAATATTTTCTATTAACGTAGTCACTAGTCAGCCTTGGTACTTACCAGTGGCACAAATAGGAAAAATGTTTAGAGGGGGGCTCAAGCCCCAACACATTTTTTTTTAAATTATAATTTATACGTATACACTTTTAAGAATGGTAAACTATAATACTTTGAGGGGGCTTTGAGTGATTTTGAGGGGGCTAAGCCCCCAAGCCCCCCTATTTGCGTCACTGGTACTTACATGAAGTATGGACACATTAATACAATTATTTTAAGCATGTAACATACCGGTGAAAGGTGATTTTGGCTACTTTGCACGACTCGTTTTTCGTTCTACCACAAAAAGCACAACTAACCATTATGTAAAAAATTAAATACAAAAATAGTCTGTAATAGTTGACGTCGTTCATTAACCAGTATTGACAGTATTACAATTTGTAATTTATAATAATAATGTATAATATAAATTATAATATGTATATTAATTATCAATTATCATTGAGTAAATAATATACTCACAGCGCTGCCATCTAGTTTAAATTGTTTCAACTAAAGGTTGCACAATTATGTTCAGTTGATTCATATCAAAGTACATGGCAATATAGGAAATGGCCTCTCCTTATATTATTTACTCAATGGGTTATGACTTGTTATGATCTTAGATCAATGGATAGAGCCATACGAACTATTTGTGAAGCCAACATCATTGTAGGACCTCGGTGATATGCGCATGCGCGTGGTCTCTTATCATTAATGTATATGATCTAAGGTTATGATAAACGATTTAATGATAACATATATGTCAAATAATAAACATTATTATTTACAACGTGCGCGAAGCGTGAACCCGTGAAACGCGTTGAATTTGAATGTTGGATAGGAAATCGTCGATCGGGCACACTGTCGATTGCTCACTATCCAATTTCTTATAACTCGTGAGCCAATCTCATATGGATCAGTGAAGGCGGTTGCCGAATATCAAACGATGGACTCTTTTGACATATTCAAAAAGCTGTCCGTTGGCGCAAAATTTAAAAAACCAGAAAAGATTGCGATTAACCCCGAGGTAATCTATAGATATATTAAAAACTACCAAGTTAACGTTATTAACCTAATGTGTTTTTTGGTTTTTTCCATATCTCAAAGGATGAGAAATCCAGCGCGAAACAGATTAAAGTCAAAACGGTTGGGGATCGTATTCCCGAAGCGCTATCAACTTTTGACATGATGAAAAAGGCTTATTCTTTAAGTCCAGTGTTGATGGAAAATCTCAACAAGTCTGGTTACACTGTGCCAACGCCAATTCAGACTCAGGCTATCCCAATTATGTTGCAGGTGAGTCGTGACTAACTGGAATGTGGATAATTGTATGAACATAGGTATGTAAATGAATTAATTTCTTGTTTTGTTAGAAAAGGCAAATATTTGCATGTGCTCCAACTGGTTCTGGAAAGACTGCCGCATTCTTAGTACCTATCATTCATCATTTGAATAAACCATTAAATAAAGGATTCAGAGCCTTAATTGTGAGTCCTACAAGAGAGTTAGCAAAACAAACATTAAGGTATAATAAATTTCTAATAGAAAATTAGAAAAACTAATTACAACCTGTGTAATTATTACCTAATGTTTAGATTTTTGATTTTTCTACAGAGAATGTACCAGATTGTGTGAAGGAATTGGACTACGAGCACACACATTTACCAAAATTAATAAAGACAAAGAAAAATTTAACCCAAAATTAGCTCAAAAATTTGGTAATGATTATATTGAATACTTACAGTTTTAAAAACTTTTTGATAGTTGACGTGTTTTTATATTTAATTAAAATATCAATAAATACATCAATCTAGAAATAATAATATACCTATTTAATATAAATTAAAAATATATACAGGTATATATTTATATTTGGCTTAAATAAAGTTTAGCTCCCACTGCTATTTTTTGGAATTGGTTTTTTTCAAAATGTGGGTTTTTGCATGGTTAATTAGATGATACTTTCAAAAAAATTCACTCAAGCTTCATTGAGACATTTTGGTCAAAAATCTTCAAATGCTCAAATTTGTCCAACAACCTTGTTTTTGAGTTTAAAATAACAGCAATTTTTATTTTTAGACGTTTTTTTTTTTTTGGAAATGTTAGTATTTATAATATGTTCAACATTTTAGTGAAATCAGAATTTACCTATCATATTTACATTTTATGTTATTGTTAATAAACAACTTAAAACTTAGTTTAAATCCAAAAATTTGCATATTAAAGTAACTCAACATTTATCAATTTCAGCATCTCCCCAGATTCTTTTTTTTTTAAAAACTATTTAAGAAAAATTATTCTGTGGTTAATAAATCAAACTTCAATTTCTCACAATGTTCATAATTTAAAAAATTCTTTATCTTTTGATACATATTTTTCATTGAGATATAAAGAGTCTATAATGAATAGTAAATATAAAAGCACAAACTAACAATTAAACAACAAAAGTGATTCTAAAATATAGTCTTATAATTTATATAGATGCACTTAATCTAGTGTTAGACAAAAGTTAGGATGCCAGTTTTATACTAGTCCTCTATACTTTAGTTTGTGTTATGAAAAACTAAACATGCTTAATACTGCTTATAAATAATATTTACATTTAAATTTATGATATGTATTCTAGATATATTAATAGCAACACCTAATCGACTTGTGTTTCTACTGCAACAAGAACCACCAGCTGTTGAACTTAACAAGTAATGTTGATTGTACATTTTTTGTTATGTAAAATTAAAAATAAATTTTTCAACTATAATATTTCACATAATAGCATTGAGTGGTTGATAATAGACGAATCTGACAAATTGTTTGAAACTGGAGTTCGAGGTTTTAGAGACCAATTAGCAATAATTTATAAAGCTTGTGGTCCAAATGCTAAACGTGCCATGTTCAGTGCTACGTATACAGTAGAAGTGGCAAAGTGGTCAAAGAAAAATCTTGATGGTCTTATAGCAGTAACAGTTGGTAACAGGTACATTGTTGTTATTCAATCAATTTATTTAAATGATTAATATATTTCAGCAGTGGAATTATGATGGTAGTTTTTGAGTCAAGTCTAAGGTTGTAGGTGATCCAAAGTTAAATATAAAATACTTCTATGCTAGACTACCGTTGTTATTTTTCTTTTTTGAGAAGCAATTCAAATCTATGAATGATTTTACAATGGAACCAATTTTTAAATTTCTTGACATTTTCGGATTATGTTTCTATTCTATATAATATGCCTGAATGGCAAATATTATCATAAAGGATGTTATCCAATTGTGCATGGCTATAGAAATTATAGTTTATACATATCTCATATGCATCTGTAGTTTTCAATGTATCAATACTTTATAGTTGAGACCTTGGTGTTTATCCAATTTCACATTTCACTAACAAAATAAGGTGGCTACAACCCTAATATGATCATGATTCATGAGTAATGTTGGTTCTATAATATTATTTTGGAAATTTCATTACAGTAATGTTCTAATATTAATTGAAATATCCAAGGCTGGGCAATAACGAGTAAAAAGTTAAAGTTAAATACTGTATAAAGTATAAAGATAATAATTTAGTTTTGGTTTGAAAAAAAATTAAGTACGCTGGCGTTGTAAAAAAAAAATGGGTATTGACTTTTAACTTAACTGAGTTAATCTATTATTAAATTAACTTTTTGTTATTGGTGAATATTAACTTAACTTAACTGAGTTAAAAAAAAAATTCACTTGCTCAGCCTTGGAATATCCAAAGATTACCACAGTACCTACCCATGAAAATAATAAACTAAATTCAAAAACAATAATTTCCCCATTATGATCTTTATTATATTTATTGGAATCATTAGAATTTTTAAATGTTATGATTTATTATTATGACTTTAAATTAAAATGTATACTGATCATTAATACTTTAGTGTCTTTACTGTTATATAAATGTAAATTGTCCATATCACAATAATTTGTTTTCATCCATGTAGAGTATGCATTTATTTATATTAATATTTAATGTTTATTGTTAATTGTTATTGTACAGAAACACTACAACCACAACGGTTGAACAGGATCTGGTATTTGTTGGCAACGAAGAAGGAAAATTAATTGCGATGAGAGATTTAGTGAAAAAAGTAAATGACATAATATATATTTACAAAAAAAAATCAATGCTCTTATGCTTTACATATTTTTAAATTATGCTTCAGGGTCTATCACCTCCAGTTTTGATATTTTTACAATCTAAAGAGCGTGCGAAAGAGCTTTTTAGTGAACTAATTTATGATGGAATTAATGTAGATGCTATACATGCTGATAGAACTCAACAACAAGTGAGTTATAATAATGAAAAATATATTTATATATTTTGAATAATATAAAACAACTTATTTTCAGAGGGACAATACAGTAAAAGCCTTTCGAGAGGGAAAAATATGGGTTTTAATTTGTACAGAGCTTATGGGCCGAGGTATCGATTTCAAAGGTGTAAATTTGGTAATAAATTATGACTTTCCATCTTCAGCCATCTCATATATTCATAGAATTGGTAGGACAGGACGAGCAGGACGTTCTGGTAAGGCTGTTACATTTTTTACAAATGACGACAAACCAATGTTAAGAAGGTAAATTTGTTTTGTTTTGTAAAAGGCTTAGCTTACCATATAAATAACTTATTTTTGCTACAGTATTGCCACTGTAATGAGGGATTCAGGATGCCCAGTACCAGACTATATGTTAGAAATGAAACGATTGCATAAAAACACCAGAAGAAAATTAGAAAAACAGTCTATTGATAGGAATGAAATTAGAGCAAAACCACATAGATATCATAAGTAAGAGTAATTAAAAATTTATTAAGTGTAAAATAATATTTTCTCATGCCAATGGCGGATTTAAGGGTCCAAATAAAGTCATATAATCCATAAGAAGCACATCGTACAAAATGTATAAGTAATAATATTCTAACCTACAAAATTGTTTTTACTAACCCAACTAAACAATGGTAAATTATATTGTAGTTTGTAATATAAAATGTATTTATTTTTTGTGGTAAAATTTACCTAAATTATTTATAATTTAGGTGTACCCTTGTAAATATATTAGGAGAGGGGCTCCGTTGGAATTTTCCAACTAAACGACTGTTAAATCCGCCATTGTACAAGTTGATTTTTCTGGGATATTACAAACTCTTTTAGCCGTATTTTTTGACCCACTAATAGATCAAACTTCTGCCATAATAAACCACAATTACACGGCACACTAGTAACACGGTTTTGCACTTATCCTTTACTCGATAAAATCATAACATGATTGTGCACCACCATTATAATATGTAATAACACTAATAACTAATAAATATACAATTTCAAAATTGGTCACATGCATAATATTTTTTATGCATTCATTATTTAATTTAAAATATATTATCAGTTCATAAATTCCCTTTCTAACAATAGGCTTAGGAATAATAACAAACTATCATGGCTGATTTGGTTAAAAATTGTTGTAAATATGTTTTTTTTTTTTTTTTAAATAAATTGAAAATAATATTGTTATTTTTTTAGTAATTTGTGGTGGACTTAATATTATTATTTAATATTCATTATAAAAAAGCAACATTTTTGTTGATTAAAAAAAAAACTGTTTACAAATAATTTAAAACCAAGCCATCTCAATATCATGTTATGGTTTTATCAAGTAATATGGAATCGGTGTACTATCATGGACTATAGTACTAATTTAGTGCGCAATTGTGCTATACCCCTTTTTTCAATTACACATTTTATAGTTATATTGTTGTATTAAAACACTTGAATTCAATTAAATCTTAAATATTTTTAAGAATTCTTGTTCTAACCTAATTTATGTTTTAATTATACAATAAAAAAATATGTTACATTTTTGTTTTTAGACCTAATGCAGATATAAAAGAGCCAGCATCATCTAAATCAAACAAAGAATCAAATGATAAAAGTAAAAAAATAAAAGTAAAAAAAAATTTTGTGTCAATTATTCCTGTTGATCAGACTTCTAAAGTAGACAAGAAACGAAAATTAAATGTTTCTAAAGAACGTAAAGTTGTAAAGAAAATTAAAAAGTCATCAATATAAACAATTACTAATATTTTTTAATAAACAACTTAATATTGTATTATTATGCCATGGTTAATTTATTACCTGTGAATTATTTAAAAAAGATAATATTTGCAATCAATCCTTACTTGATGTTACATTTTTAAAATATAAAGTGATGATTTAGTGAATGTTGGTATGGTTTTAAAATACATTGCTACATTTTTTTGCAGTTCATAAATATGGGTGCATTCTTAAAATATAAATTGTCTGTAAAAGTTCAGTATATCTTTTAGAAAATAAAATTCTGTTTGATTATAGTATCTCAATGTTTGGGCAAAATAGTATTAATGGTACCAAAAATGAAATGAGTTTTTTTAATCAGATTAGGTTTTCTAATATAGTATATAGCAGGGGTCGGCAAGTAATTTTTATTGGAGTCCTAATGATTAAAATAATAAATCAATGAGGTCCAGTGAAAAAAATCTTTGTCAAATCTCTGTATATTTGAAAAATTGCAGGATAAAAATAGAAATAATTATCTAGTTATTACAATTAATTTATACTAAAAAATTATAATATTAGGTAAATATTCTGTCGGTATTATCGTTGTTGTATTTGGCATTTTCACGACTCTGCTATTATAACCGGCCTAATAAAATATTTGCAATGAATTATGATATAACTAAAACCTGAGTTTGATAAATGAAATGAAATATACATTTTCTATTAATAATAAAATAATATGTAGTATATACTATTAAAGTAAACAATATAATTAAATACAATGTGTTGATGGGGTCCAGAGTTTTGCCTTCCGCTAGTTGCCAACCCCTGGTATACAGGAATACCATGTCAGTAATAATACTTTGCAGGTACACTAGGAATGTTGTTTAAACGCAAACATTCAATTTTAATGTTTTTTAGTATTCCTGACCAAAAAAATGTTTATGAAATGTTAATTGTTTTTTCAGAGTAGAAAAAAATACCATAGCTAAACAATTGTATTTATTTATTTAAAGTTTATTTTATTTGCAATCAATTGTTTAAATAAATGTATTTAAAAATGCTCATAGTTTATAATATTATACACTATTTAAGTATTTATAAATTTAATACAATTTTGATGAGATATTATCTTATACTATTTGTTACTAACTTCTTTAGTTTTAGAATCTCCAAAACTTGAGTTTTAACTTATAATGCTCAAATACTCCCATATCTCATAACCATAATTGATACTCATTACTCATTAGGAACCATTATATTATACTTTTTTTTTTAAATTTAAAATGACGCTTGAATGGAAGAATCCATCCCCATCGGTGACCCACTTGAAACATTCCTGGATCCACCCATGAAAAAATGTTATAATAAAAACATTTGAATTGGTTAGAAGATCATAACCCTATTTCTGAGTTAATTTTTAAGCGTCTTTGGGTATTTCTAGAATACTATTATTTATTTTAAACGAAATTTGTGACAAAAAATTGATTATTATTCTCGGAAAATGGGTGAGATTCATTAATTCTCGCAGATTTAATTTCATTTTTTTCGTTAAGTACCTACGGATCTTTGTTTATGAAGCGTGCAACAATGATCAAAATGTGAAACTACTTTGGTAAAAATCCAAATTCTAATAAATATTCTCTCAATTATTTCAAATAAAAACAAAGTTATAAATTACGTACCTATAATGAATACCTAGTTTTAAACATTTAAAAATAGGTATTGTAAAGTGAAAGTTAATAAATGTGTTAATGAATATGATGTTGGAATTTGATAAGCACCTATTTTGCTCTTAAAAATCGACGAATTTCTGCATTAATTATCTCAGATCTTGTCCACCGATCTACTGCAAATAACTAATAATACGAATATCGGAATATAATAACGTTTGATAAAGTATAGCAGAAACAAATCTTTAAAGTAAATATCTAAGAAGTAAGGGGTCATCTCATCGTGCCACAAAGCTACAAAATTATAATTAAAAATTAAGAAATTATAATATTATTAGATATAGGTACCTATGTAATAAGTTCTTCGTTATGCAATTCCCATCATTTTTTAACAACATTTTTTAAATGACCCTGTTTTGATGTTTGTACCTACTGTGTATAATACCTACTAGGTATATTATTTCTATTAATTAAAATTAACGAGATACGCATACGTATTTATAATATTATAAGAGTTTATTAACGGCGATCGTAATAAAACTATCACGAGACAAGATCACGAAATTATTATTATTATTATTATTATTATTAATATTAATAGAATGGAATATAATATGAAAGTAATGAAGAACGAAATTGTATTCTCATTTTTATATACGATGTTGTGTTATAGAAATTATATTATTATGTTCTGGCCTAAATTTATATACGATGTTATTGAATTTGTTGATGGTATAATATAGGCGTATTATGGCTGCAGCTATCCACATTAATATATTAAGTCGATATCAAATTTTTAAGTAAAAAACTTCTAATTATATTTTACGCACGAAAAAAATTAAATAAATAGAAAGTGCTGGATTGAAATAATTAGGTACCTATGTATAATCTTTAATTCTCTTAATAATATATATACCGATGGGCGATGATTACCTTCCTACGGATCGAAACGGATACCTATTTAACTCTTATTGCTGCTCACTGTGGGTCACAGTATGTCCCACTGTGCCGCTCTGAGTTACGTCAACGCGTTTATATAGTACGGATATAATATTTAAAGTACCTAAAGGCAGTGGTATTATAGGCTATGCGTCTATGCAGTGGCATAGCCAAGTGGGTATTTTGGGTGTTGTGTCTGCCCTTTTTGTTCAAAAAATATACCTAATTAATATTGTATGTTTCGGATAAAAAGATATGTTGACAAATGGTTAAAACTTCTATTTCATATTTGATACTGTTTAGTTAGGTCAATAGGTCATATAGGTACCTAGATATTTATGACGAAGATTGATTGCCTACTACACTACAACGAATATTATGGTCTGTGAACCCACCCCCATCCACTAATATTTACTAATTATTGATATTATACATAAGTACACGTAGGTAGGTACGATAGAAATGAGTGGGCATATAATAATAATTTATAATCGTTTAAGAGCAGAGCGAGTGCGGAGTGGTAAAGGCTTAAAGGCGTCTAAACTAAAAACGGTGTTTTTAAATATAATTTGGAATTTTTAGATTTTAATTTTTTAGTTTTCAAACTTTATAATACTATTTGATACGATTATTATAAACGGTTTGGTAATGAGTAGTTATTACTTATTATTATATTATGACACCTCGTCAAACTCGCGATCGCGAACAATCATAATAATATATTGCAACAATTTGTGAACGAGGTCAAAGAGGGGTGAGATTAACATTACGGTAGGTACGTAATACTATGTATAATGTGTATACTTTATAAAGCCACATATTATTATGTTCCAATTATTGTTCTCAAAAATCGTATTAATAGATGAATATATTTTGTTATTACCTAAATAGTAAATACAACTATATAATATTAGATGGGTGAATTATATTTTTTAGGTAGTAAAATTGTCATAAAAAAATTTAACTATAACAAATTACTGAATGAGGTACCTACCAAGTAGTATAATATATAGGCATGTACCAATTTGGAGACTTTTGACTGGAGACATCCCACTTCGACAACTGTAACGAGTAAGTATATGGCTATATATATAGGTAGGTATATATTACATAGTACATTAGTACTACATACCTAAGTACATTGTACGTAATTACTAATTATATATATACACATAATTATATATTTATATAAACTATATATTGATTTTGTACATAGGTATAGGTACACTTTGAAAATCAAAAACTCACAAGCGACTACGTTTGACTAAATAATATCAGAAAAAAATTATTATGTAATTATATTATGCAGGATTGTGCGAGCGAAAAAGCGCACGTTAAATTGTTAAATAACATAACAACTAATTTGTTTTCACCACCGTACAACACGCTGTAGGTAGGGACTATGTACGCATGTAAAGTACTTATATCAATTCAGGTTAACTTTGAAACAGGTATAGTCATTACTCATTACTCATTAGTCATTAATAATTATTACCAGTGCTCGAATCGGGAAAAAATAAGTAGAGGAGCAGCTAAACCCAAAGATTAAAAACTACGTTCCAAGTGCAAAATTATTTATCGCAGACCCATGGACGACTTTAGTGTGGGGGATTTTTAAATATATATTACACTTACTTTATATCTCTAAGTTCTATGAATTGAAAATTTAATTCATGTTAGTTAACGAGATGTGTTTTTGTGTTCACCTAAATATTCACCTATTAAATTTAGTTGTAACTTAAAATGCAATTGTATTACATAGGTACATAGAAAGTTGAAATGTCCATTTCGGTATTCAAACTAATTAAACATAAAACTACTAACAACACTTTTAAATTAATAAATAAGTACCTAACTATATCGTTAACCTATTCCGTGGAATTATTATTATTTTTTGATTTCAGAGAGAGAGAGAGAGAGAGAGATCATTAAACGCGTAAAGAGTGAGCCTGTCTTAAAATTTAGATCACATAGGTATTATAGTAACCCCTAACCAGTGTATATAATCTAAGTGGCTGCTGCAACTACACTGGTGTGATTATGGGAGTTACGGTAGAGCCGTACTGCAGACATGCTATCAAATGCACATATAGATACTATAGCTATTAGCTTACTGATTACTGGCTAGCCTATATATTGAAATTAAAAATAATACATTTATAGAATGTATGCAAGTACCTATTACATTTTTCAATTAATTTATTGACAGTATCGTAAATCATTGATAACCAATCGAAAATTTAAAGCCAAATTTGATAAAAAATTAATTCGGGCATTAGTTTGTGCTGCCCCCCATTGCAGTAAAAAATAATAATTGGGTACCCGAAAAATGTTTATCAACGGAGGTGCTCCGTCCCCCTACGTCCTCACCAATTAGAGTACTAATTATTATACTAAGGAATGTACCTAAAGATAAATGTAACATATTTTTTTTCGTTTGCATGACGACATCCACGGGCCACACACTTGGTAAAATCATACCTACGTTAAACTGTAAACGTTCAGATTTAAAAAAAATATTTCATTTCCTATCGCGTCTGTAATAATATTACTATAATAATAACTATAATAGTAATAACGGAGCTGCAACTAATGTTCAGAATCATGGGGATTAGGATTATGGGTTTATAATATTATACTTGATTTTATTAGAAACATGAAATTGCCGAGCGCGACGGCCACGCCTACTATCTGAAAGCACCAGAGTGGGTCGAGTAGTATATATACGTACGTTTAAATTGCTACTGTTTTGAGTGCGTTTTATGTAACAAAAATTAGGTAGGTAGGTACCATTATCTTTCTCCGATCGGCGTTGTAACGAAGCGATATGAATTCTGAAAGTCTTTACTGGAGAATGGATAACGCATTTGCTATATATAATATATATATATATGTACCTATGTAAGATTGTAGACTGTACAATATTGTTTAATAATGGAAAACAATTTCGAAAAACGAATTTCAAATATTTCAACTCTGTTTTCAAACGAACCGATGTCACTATATGTATTTGGGTTGTCAGGTAGTTTACTTTAAGTGGAGTTATCGACAGACATGGATCCAAAAGGCTAAGGAGCTTTAGCACCCCTCCTCCCCCATTTTGGGCGTGTTATATATTAATTATATTATGTAATACAATTATACATATATGTAATTTTTCTGAAAAAAATGAAGACTTCCATTTAAGATTTCTAGATCCACGGCTGAAAGTTGGTGACCAGACCGAACACCGGAAGACTTCAAGCCTGAATAACAACCAGTACGGTACTTTTCGGATTCATAAGAATTTTTTGGTATATAGTTGTGGCGTAACTATCGTGATCGCAATCCGAGGGCTGGACCAATAGATTAAATTATTATAAATTATTTAAATAGGGAATATAACAATATGATGTTTTAACTGTTTTAAGCGTCTTGAAAATCGATGAATTATAAATAGGTACCTAATATGGTATTCTGTAGGATGATTAACCTAAGTACCCAACATGCTTCTCCTTTTATCCTCATTTAACAATGATAGCTTATTTAAATTCTAAATTTTTTATAAGCATTTATAATATATAGGTGTACCTAATGTGCCAACCATGAAAAACAAAACTTTTCTTTTCACGACCCTTGTCAATATTTTACCCAAACAAAAATATCAACGGCGGACGATAATTTAATATGTAATACACGTATAATGTTTCAAATTTTAATCACGGACTCGTACTTACATGGAATCATAGATTTATTATATTTTTAACCACATTTGTGAATAAGTACTGAAAACTCATTTAATAGTAAATACTAAATACATAACCAGTTATTACTAAATAAATATTCATAATTTTACATACAATATGTTATAATTAGGGTATGTACTAAATACTAATGCTATTGGTGCATGCTGCTCGACCCCACTTTTTTCTATAAGAATGACATTTTTTAAATTCTGATTTTTGGAATTTTTAGTAGTACTATTTATGGAGTGTCCTGTGGTAATGCAAATATCTATTTTTAAAATGAGAACCCTCATCTGAATAAAAATCCTTAGTGGAGATTTTTTTTGAAAATTTTGATCTACTTAATCGAAAATTCAAACGAGTAGTTTCTCAAACATCAGTTATTAAAATGTTTATTCTAAGCAGGATAATAGTCTTAGGAGAGGGGGTCTACTGTACTTAAAGGTTCCTGTTTTTTAGCATGTCATTTAAATAATTTAACGATTTTTTTTCACATAGTTGTTACAAATAAGTTCAATTGTGTCGTCAGAAAATTGGTACATAAAAAAGGCTTGTTCTGTTATATAAATAAGAATACTGCAGTAGTACACTGATCACAAACTCTAACTGTAGAAAATTAATTTTTGAAAGTGGTATGCAAGGTCCGGTTGCCTGGTAACCACGAAATGATTTTAAGAAAATATAATAATACAATATAATTTAGTTTCAACTTTTACATAACTCTATAACTCGCAACATTATTTTAGTTGAAATATCTTTATGACTTTATCCATTATCGAGATACGCCGATATACGTATGCCTCTGCATTTTATGTGTGTTCATTTTTTGCCGGGCGAAGTCGGGTGATACAGCTGTTATAATAAATATGAATTATTTAGATACCTACCTAAATTATGCGGTACCTAAATTGTTTATTGCCTTATGGTTTTTAATTATAATTTTTTTGTGTATATTATATATATGTTTATTCGATGACAATTTTCGAGCTGACTTTGCCTCATGAACTCCCCGATTTCCTCTATAATAGGCAATACTTAGGCGGTGAATGTAGAATCAGCGTTTGATCGCATAGCAATAAAAGGTTGACAATTAAACAAAACAAAAATTATAATAATATTGTTGTATGTAAAATAATACCTAGGTACCGAAAAAGCAATTATATTATAGTATAGATTATGAAATACATTATTTTTTTTACAAGTTAAACATTTTGAGAATTATTTTATTTCGTCTGTTTAATCGAAAAAAAATAACGGAACAGTAAAAACGTCACATAATACATAATCACGCGATTATCTTTAGATGATATTACGAAAAAATTACAGGAAAAAAAAACGGCCATAATACCATAATACCTTGTCACACTATACTGCAACTGTGATGACTGTAGAATAATGTGTGGCGTGATGTAGCAGTTGGATTATTATATTTTATACATAGTTAGTGGACCTAAATCTGAGCGAGGAAAAAAATTGCCACACACATATCCAAGGCCTCTGGATTTTTGGAATATGCGTGCTAAAAGGATTGATGCGATTATTATTATTATTATTATTAATAATAATATATGATTTACGACATCGCGAACAATAGGTAGTTTCCAAAAAAAGAGATTTATGTAAATACACCCATTGTTCTGCAGTGGATTGCTGAAGTCGACAATGATGACTTGAGAGTTAAGATGATCTCAATATGATATCTGGAAAAAAAAGGGAAATTGACTTGTAATATTGATCAGACATATTCACCGAGCAAGTGGCTGACCCTTTTATCTTTTGAGGCTATTTATTCAAATTCAGAGTTCTGGGGATTTTTTTTTTAAGTTTCTATACTTAAAAACCATATTATTATTTTCAGATACTTGAGTTTGTTGTACCGCCATGGAGTAAAAACGGTTTTGAAACCAGTTTTATAAACCGGGTAACCCGAAAAAAGTCGAAACCGTTTTCAGATACGAAACCTGAAATTTCTGAACACATTTTTACTCTCTGGTTATACCATTTATTATTTAAGGAGTACAATAATGTGGCGATACTAACTATTGTCAATCAGATGATATTTAAAATAAAAATCGATGCATTGCAATTAGAACCACTAGACACGGAACTTCAGTATAGGTACACTTAAAAGTACTTAGAATCATAATAATTTAATAAAAATCATTATTAAATGAATAACGGTGGTGAGGCGGAGAAGCATGAATAGTGAGTGATTCAGTACTACTCACTCTGTACGACTGTACCTGTACATATATCTTCTCTGCTATCATACACGGGTGTAACAACATTATTATTTATTAATCGGTGTCGCTCGTTAACCCAAACTATATAATAACCGTGTAAAAGGCGAGTAGTTACTCAATGTTGGTAGTTACCCCTACTTACCTAATTGAACAAAATCATTTTTATCATATTATTACGATCATATTTTGTACTATATGACTTAATCTTAATTTGTTGACTTTATGCCCCGGAATTCATTTTTCCGACTTTATTTATTTTGAACATAGCTTTATGTTTCTTAATGGAAAGTTACTAAATTTAATGCCAATACACTATAATATTATGCTATAAATGGTTTCATTATGGTAACATTTTTCAAATAATTGTGGATAATGCTTTCTTTTGGTCATTATTGTTAACATCTACATTATCATTGTCACTATCAAACTATTTTGTAAACAAAACATTATTTTCCCTCTTTACCACCGCTTCTAATATTATAAAGTTCAAGTACCTACCAACAATCAACGCACATTTTCTAATTTTACAAAATTCTTAAATTGTTCAAGAGAATAACAATAACTTAATTTACTGATTACCAAATCAATATGATTGCCAAAGATTTATCTCAGATAAATTTAAAGGTTTCTTCTTTTTACTCACTAAATAAACAATTTTAGGGCTAATAATCCTCCTGATCCTTATTATACATTTATACCTCATTGCATTGCAGAATAGTGTTGCTCAATGCTCAATGACTTAATATTATGTTTAAATGTTAATTTCCTGCTATTATCACTGAACAAATTGTTGTAGCTACCTATGTTGAAAAACTTCGCTTGACTGCGTCAACTGTATTTAACGGGGCGTATTTCATACATGCAATATCACTTGCATTTAAATCTTCTGGTAGTTAATTGTTGACATTCACTTCTCCTTTTTCAAAAATGTTTGATTTTATACAGTGTACACGTTATTTGAAAACAATAATTTACAAAGAAATCGGACGTATTTTATAGCCACCAAAACTACACATGAAATAATATTAATTTTTGGCATTTATCCATTTAAATTTTAAACTGTGTCCTATGATTAGTGTTTAATACTATTAAGAACGATGATTATTAAAAATGTCCTATGTTTTTTTACATTTATTTGAAGACCGACTGTCCTACTTTCATATTGTGACTGCTATTGCAATACCTATTCATTGAGGCCATTTGAGCACTTTTAATATTAATAGTTTTAGTGAGCCAATGTTTTATCATAACAAAGAATTCAAACATCTTTGAAAACTTCCAACTATTCAAATATCTGGTGTATATTCCACTATAATATTACACTCAATTATAATGATTGGATCGTATTTTGCATTAACCGTTATCGGAACTCCTCAAATATTGAAATATTAATAATCACTCATCTTAAGTACATAAATACACACCGATGTACGGCTATTATATAATAGGTATAACCGTATAACCATTTATTAAATTATTATATACACGATACACCATACACGGCTACATCAATGGTCGTAGAAATTTTCTCAATTTTTCTCCTTGATAATTAGCTGACTCTACGAATATCGCTATGAATATGACCTTTGGAATGAACGTAACTATGCAAGTAGGGAACGGGCACTAGCAAGGTAGTTGGTATAATTAATAGTATGTCAATACATCGGAAATGGCATTCATGTTCAATATACCCTGACATCAAATAATTAATACCTAGTAAAAAAACCAACGGTCAAAATATAAAAATAATCATCTAAATAAAGAATCATGGGCCACTGTATTTTATATACAATATTATATAATTTGTCGTAGGCCTCTTAAGAATTTTTATAAGTGGCTTGGCTCATTGAAAGCAGCGGCCAATTTGATTTTTTTTTGTTAATGAATAATGAGTCAGCTGAGAATTGAATATAAGGTTCTTCATAACTTATTAGTCATCAATTTCTGTTAGTAGAAATTAAAAAAAAAAAGATAAGCGTAAATCCAAAAAAATGTTTTTAGGAGCCTTTGAAATTTGACATTATAGTATTCAACAACAGTTTTTTCTGTTGGGTCGAAATATTTTTAAAATTTAGTACAAGATTCCTCATAAGTTGTTAGGCATGATCTTTTTTGCAAAAATTTAGCAAAATTATGTTGTAAAAGTTATAAAATGCTCAAATTTTATAACTAAGGATTGAAAATTTAAAGAAGTTTTCTCATAAGTTCCATATTGTACCCAAAAAAATCTAAAAAATATATAAACTTTTTTTTATAGATATTTCTAACATAATTTATTATTTGGATTATATATGATTAGTATTTACAGACGATAGACAGAAAATTAAAGATTCAAATTTAATTCAAAATGTTGTCGAAAAATGTTCATAAAATAAACGTAACTTACAGTTCTTGTTTTAACATTTAATTATCTTTAAGAAGTTATATAGTTTTTTACTTTTTAAGAAAGTAGTAATTGTATTATTTAAATAATAATATGCATTATTTATGTTATATATTTTACATTTCATTAAGAAATATAATTATACACCTAGTTATGAATTTATTATAAATTGATAAATAGGAAATACTATTGTATGAATACAGACAATACAATCTTACAATATTATGCAACTTAAACTTACATATAGCAGTTAACAGGTTAACAAAAAAGTCAATATTATTGAAAAAAATACAGTGTCCTCCTCCTGGATTTTTGGTGATGGACTTCCTTCTTTTGAAGTATATTATAAATTATTATATTGTATACACACAATTCCGTTTTAAAGTTAAATTTTCTTAGCTTGTAATTTGTGTTACTAATGTCTAATAGTAAAATTAATTACTTTAATAACAATTATATCTTGAAACATACTTAGTAATATTATAGACTGACAGACCTTCTTTTCTGAGAATTGCTTTACGTATACAATGATTCTATATCATCAAATTTAATTCTTCGGTTACAGCGACCGAAAAATAACTAAAATCCCTTAAATCCTCATACGGACTACAACTTAAAATATACCAACTAAAGTACATTGGTTAAAAACAAAACATATTTATTTTATGGAATTTTTGAAATAGTAAAAACAATTTCAACAGATATTCAAACGACCACAAACAATTTACATAATCTTAATTATGAATATTACGATTCGTATAATTTGAAATTCCGAAATCAGAAGTCATAACTTCTAATTACCTATTCTTAGTATAGTAAGCAAAATTTTTTTCGAAATAAAACACAGTTAAAATAGAAATGAAAATTGCACTCAATGAACTCTAATAAATTATTCACTGTTTTTTAGTCCTTGTACAGTTCGAGTTGGGATGCACCAGATCCTACTGATCCTAGTAAGTTAAATCCTTAAAACATGTGTAAACCTGGCAATTATCTACTGCAGCCAAGCAAATTCTGGGTAATTCTGTGACTAAACATCCACTGCATCACATTTTGTTAAACATCATTATAAATAACTAATATTAATTAGTTGTGTTATAAAAATATAAATATAATATAGGTACCTACGACATAGTTAACACTACATCTACATTTTTTAGTATTTACAGTTAAACATAACATCAACCTTCCTGGAAAACAATTGTATGAAATATTAAAATCTAGGAAAAAATACACACTATATAATAAAAAAAATATTTAAAAAAAATCAAATAAATAACAATAAGGAAAATATATATTGACAATTTATATTAAAAACATTATTATATTACAATAACATTAAATTATATAATATAATGTACATATATATTTATATGTTATTATATATATTATTATTATTTATTTCAATATTTTTTTAAGGTATATAGGTACTTATTCAAAACATGACCGTGAGGCGTGATACTTAAATGGTTGGTTTTTGTAACACAACGATTATGATTTTATTAAATCAACTATATTTTTGTACAATGCCATTACTGTTTATCAATAGTCAAATAAAATTATATTCATTTTGACTATACGGACGTTGGGCATAGGCAAGACAGCATACAGCAAGGAAAGAGAAACCACTTTTAAGGCGTACAAAAACAATAGGTATTGTTCATAACAAAAGCACTCATTAAATGGTAAGTATATTATTTTTGTTCATAAAATACATACATGATTATTATAATTTATAATTCATAAGCCTCTATTTATTGTAGGCTTACAAAATTGTATATCCAATTTGAAATAATATGACAAAACTGTTGTCTATTAAAAATTCAAGTCCTGAAACCTTCAATTACGAATTTGATCGAAACGAATCCAAAAACAATATCATAATAAATGTTTTGATGGTCGTTTTCCTATGTAATTATACTAACGTAGGACTCTTTAAATAATAATAATTATTTTTTATTTTTTATTTATTTTTATTGATCGTATTTTGAAACATCGACTTGTAGGGCCATTAGTTTATCATTAACTTGTATGACAATAGTTTATTAATATTCTTAAACAAGTAAACCTTTTAAATCTTATCACGAGAAAGATTCTTTGTGGGAGGAATTTGTACTGTATAGGCACTACTGTCTACTATGAAAACTTACTATAGAATAGGCTGCATAGGAATAACATTGCAATACCAATAACAGTATCTAATACTTACTTATTTTATACGAGTGCAGTATTCTTTGTTTGAAAATATTATTTAGGCTCTTTGTTATTTATTTGACTGTTATTATATTTATAGTTGTTATGGTATAGGAATAGGTACTTTTCGAAACAGCATAGTATATACAGGTATACACAGGTCACAGGTATACAAGTATATTATATTTCTTTAGTATATTTCTAAATAGAAATCTGAAAAACGCGAATCGTCAAGTCTTGTCAATGCTCACATCAGCCGATTTAATGTAAGCATAAGTACAAACTCAGTACCAGCAGTTTTCTTTAATGTAGAAGGCAACGAAAAACGAATAGAGGAAAAAAAATACCTTAATGACGGTTAAACTTTCGGCATTTTGGACAGTATATTATGAATAAACCCGAACAAGATTTAACTCCAATTGACCAATTAGTTATTATATGATTGCCAAGTGTCTGAAGAATTCAACAATGTAATATAGCGTCTAGCAGAATTACCCAGAGATTATTTGAAGCAGACTATTTGAAATGATCGAGGGCATTAATGACTCTACTAAGCCGACTACGATAAACAATTTATTATTATAGAAGGTAAGTGTAAACTTTTGTATATAGAAATGGTTTATTTAATTCAGATTAATCACATTCGTCAGTTTACAATATTCTATCTTTCATACGAAATATACCGGGTGATCCAATTAACGTAACGTAAGACACTCATTATATCAAAAACTATTAATATTTTTATAAAAAAATAGAAAAATAAATTTAAAGCAATTAAATTGGTGTCGATGTTTTCCTAAAATCAATCGCTCATAGCATTAAAAAGAGCTGTAATAACCAATACAATATAACTAATATTATTTTTATTTTACTTAACTTATATACAATTTCGACCATCCAATTAATTTTATTTCTAGTATTTATATAATCAATTTAGGATATTTGTATTATATTATATTATTATGTATACAATTATTCTTATTATTTATTAATATTTAATTAAATTAAACGTTCCTGTCGCATTATTACCTTACATTTTACACTGGGGATTTTTTTTATCAGGGATTCGTTTTCTTATAACCACGAAAGACCACTGCACTACATTTTTTCTAGTTCACTATATTAGTAACGCAATAGTTTAGTTTCTAGAAAATTTGTCTGTTGTCAAAATAGGTTGATGGAAGTGGAAAAAAACTCTCGCATCCGTGTTGAAAATAATCGGACTTGGTGCAAAAGGAGAACGATGGTCGGAAATTCGTCTCTATATAAAAACACTGTGCAAGTGGTTATTCTAATACTCTCGGAATATTTTCGGCTTTTTGAGAGAGGACTTAACCGGCACATGTGGAACAACCGCAGCGGCACGTGTCGAAACCGATGGGGTCGTTGACTCAACTGCATCATGCTATAGCTGGTCGCACATTACAAAGTACAGGTCCCTACTGCAGATTGACGTCATATGGACACCTTCTGCAGATTGACGTCACATAGCCGGTTCGGTTAGTGGGAATAATAATAATTTATACGGAACGAATCGCCAGACCAGAGAAGTTCGATTGCGCCTACAGCAGTAAAATACACTGTAATTTCACTGCTATACGGCGAAGATTTCCACCAAACAGTAATTATTATATTATTATGCAGTCGAAACGTTAAACGACTGTACAAGACGTATACTAAGCCTGCTGATGATATGTATTACAATATGCACGGAGATCGTCAAGTCTTGGTGGCTGCTGCGAGCAAACCTGCGAATCATCTGAAAAAAACTCGAAAACTATTATATATAGGTACCTATACCTATATCTATACCTATACCTATACGTTGTAAAAACTGTTTTTATACCGCGTACATATTATTAATATAATACATTATTGCAATGGGGTCGCATAAATATTAGCCAAATGGCCAGACACTGTTTCGTAATTATAATAATTATATTAAAATATTATAATAAAATATTTAAAACAAAAAAAAAAAGGTACATAATTTAATATATTGTAACCTGTAAGCTGTAGATATGTACTAGATTACTACATTATGTTAAGTATTTAAATAGGTACTCATTTTGTACTTTAAATGTATTTAAAATACGTTATGTGAGTTGATTTCCGAGACTTGCTTTATGTATTAATTGATTCAAGAATTAATTTGGCGGACTTATGAATTGATTCCTAGCGCACACATTAATGATTCCTAAATTTCAGTCTATTATCGTTACCCAGGAAACACCATGTTGAGGTTGGCTGGCAAGTCTCCCAAACATTTTTTTTAGTTAATAAACTTGGCCAATATTGACATATTTTAATTTATCATGCAATCATGACTATAGGTATTTAAAAGTAGGTTAATCTTTTTTTATTTAGAAATTGTCAATCATCGTCGTAGTTGGCATTTTTTCATGAACTAATAAGGGGCTATTTAGGGGAAGGTTAAAATTTGAAACACATCGCTTCCAGAAATTAGTATTTGTCATTAAAGTTTTGGTTACACTTATACACTAATACTTGTGTATCATTATTCATTTCCCGCATAAATACATATTTTTTGCTCAAAGTCTACTAATATACAACAAATAGGGAATATATACTCATGAGTCATGATACATATCTCTTAATAGCCACGGAAACATTTCACCTGTCATAATTTAGGTAAACAGGTACCTAGAAATCAACTCGTATGCAACCGTTATGAGAGTGAACAAATTCTTACTTATACAAATTCCAGCCATGGAGTGTTCTCATAACTAAGTATTTAAAGTTATTCGAAAATATAATTAAATACTTTTTCATTAAAGTATCCAAGATTCTAAACACGTATTTGAAATATAATTCAAGATGGTTTTTATTAAGTCAGTGGGTGGGGGCATGGTATTTATGACGTGAATAATTAATTTTAGCTATTATTTATTTAACTACCTATAGGTATTAAACACTTTTTTACTCGTTTCTTATTTCCGTGGAGTTTTATTCAGCATTCCCTATACTAACCATTTAGACTCGTAATGAATTGTAGTAATCCATATAAATAATCCGTTTGAAGTATGTAAGTTTGTTGCAGAATATGGTTTACATCAGTGGCGTAATCGCAAGAAGCATAATATGAATCAACTTGCCTTTCTTTAGAAAGTTGTTGGCGCCATGACTGATTGGTTTATTTTTGATGCGGAGTGGTATTATCAGTTTTACAATGCGGGAGAGGGGGAGTTATTCTTATGGAAAAACCTTTTTTAGGGCACTATTGTAAAAAACCGACAAGATTCGTGCACCAACTACGTAATAAAGTCTTTATTATTTAATATTAAGTTAAAATTGGTAACACTAATAATTCTCCTTTAAAATCGGCTATATTTTAAAAATTTGAAAATTCAAATAGAATCCAGGAAAAGGCAAAAAAAAAATAATAAAAATAAATGATTAACTTACAATAGATACACTGCGATTCAAGTAACATTTTTTTGGACAATTTGAGTGCTCATCGAGAATATTGTAGAGTTCGACTAGAACTAAGACTATATGAGTAGCAATGGAAGTAGCAGTTGTCCTCACTTCCGTCTTTTTTTCTACACAGTTTTCACTGATCAAAGTTTCAGGGCCAATAATGGTCATAATAATAGTATAATATTATGATATACGACAAAAATAAATTTGTATCCAAATCAATACTCAATTCTGTAATATTTTTTTGTTAAAAAGTAAGTAGGTACAACTTTTAAAACTAAGCAAGGTTGCAGATGATGAGAACTGATAGATTCCTTAGGAAGCGTGTTGTCACTACTTGGCGTATAGTTAAGTAATAAAACAGTTAACTGAAAATAATATTTGTTGATATTTTTTATCGTCATCATTTATTTAATTTTTACTTTTTTTTACTCTTTAGTGGTAATATGAATTTGAATTCCTTAATCCAAAGCAAAATATTTTTTAGAGAACCCCAATGTATAAAACCCAAATTTCGGACGATTTGTTAGTGAGTTATAAGTATTTACAGTTTAAGAGTGGTATAGTAGTACGAACGCCGGAAAATATTGGTTCACTACTCCACATGGCACATACCCGTATAAACTTTAAATACTTATGTAAAGCTTTAACTAATAAACTACTTGTCCAAAATTTGATTTTAAAGACTGAAATACTCTAAAAAAAGAATCGGCTTCAGGTATGAAATTAAAAATGTATGCTGTATTTCTGTAATTTAAAGAATAAAAGGCTTTAAAAAAATATAAAAGTTTTCCCAGAAATGTTGTTTTATAACGACTAAAAATAATGTAAAAAAATACTAGAGTTTTCTTAAACAATGAATCTTATGTCAAATGGATAAATATGTTTGGTACTTACGTAAGTATATTATATGTACAATAGGAAATTATTCCCCTCTCCTTTAAAAATGTATAACCATTTGTTTAATACATATTATACTAAAATAGTATGTTTTTGATTTTGGTCAGTATTTATGTGCCATTTAATTATCAGCGCACTATTTGACCCTCGTGACTCGTGCAGCATAGACAAAATCGTTCGCTAAAAATTGTTTTTTTTTTTAGTTCTTAAGAGTATATAATTGTATAGCATAAATGCATCGATTTCAAAAAATTATAGATAATTTTATTATCTTTGAGGGTTTGACATTTCTTTTAGTCTGTGTTTTTATATTGCCTTAAAAATATCTATATCCATTAAGATGCATAACATTTATTTTTATTTATTAAGTTGAATATAAAGTTAAATAGTAAATAAAATAAAGAAACCTATAATTAATATTCTCTATAATTTTATCAAAAAGTGATTTTACTCTAAGATTACTTGGGTACTTAAAATCCATTTAAAAAACGATATTCTATGTGTATACTTTTTATGTTATGCGTGGGCCAGAGAAAGAAAATAAACAGTCCCCTCTTGCAAGATTCCATTGCAAAGATTACAATTTACAATATGGTATCCAGTCAAGCGTACCAACATTCATAGATGCGTATAAAACGAAAATTACATAAAACAAATTGGCAAAGTGTATCCATAAATATTCAAATAAATGGTTGATAATTTAATTTTAATTATAAATAAAATAATATAATAAAACAATCTGAAATGTGAAAAATATTTCTATTGAATTTTGAAAAGTATATATACTTTTCAAATCCAAATACGTTTGAGGCATTATTTAAAATACTTTCCAAATAACTAATTTAAAAAAGTATACAGAAATATACTATGAAAGTATTTAAATATATAATTTACTCAAATACTTTACAAGACTGAACTAGTATGGGTATTATAAATTTTAAATATACCTAGCGTATTCCGTAAATACCTATACTAATTAATTAAAATAATAATTTGTTGAGCAAATTAACGAAGCATTCGTTAAACAAAATTACATTACTATTACTATATTTTACAATATACGTTGTATAATGTATATAGTTTCGCTATGTGGATGTTCAAATGACGGAACGGGTTCTGCAATGTGTTTAGTTTAGATTATGTTCTTTTCGTAAAATGTAATCCAGATCGAGAAATTTTCGACATGGAGAAAACAATACTGTTCCGTGTCGTGAAATACTGAAATGAATGTGGACGGGTTAATTATACCCTGTATGTATACTACTCCTAAGTCCTCATTAGTCACAATACATAAACTATAAGCTGTTTAAAAATAATAAATATTAACCTTGGAATAATGGCTTTAAATTAGGGTTGTCAACGGTCTAAAGTCTCAAGTCTGTTTCCATGAATAATATGTGACCTACATAAAAACAATTACAGACTTACTAAACGTATAAATAAGTAGATGAAATGTGGGCGAAAAATGTTTAACGACTTCCTTAATCGATGACGTTGTCACCAAAACGGATGTCCGTAATTTATTAAAAATTATCGAATTACCTATTCATTATTTCTGTCCCACCACAAAATGCATATTTTTTGAAACATATAAGAATTTACCAATAGCTAGTGATAGCGAATTTAATAACTGATGAAAGAAATCGGCATAGTGTAGGAGTTGTAAAGGCTGTCATTTTGTATGGTCATATTAATTATCATGCCACAAATTTTACAAATTTTTGAAAACAGATATTATATTACAGCCGACTATTGTCTTATAATTATAAATGTAGAGTAAACATGAGTTATCAGTTACCGTCTTAATTTATAATTTTTTTTTTTTTTAAATGAAATTTACAATCTGTACTTGTAAGCACAATAAGTAAAGTAAATATGGAATAGAAGAGCCATGTATGAGGTAAACATATAATTTAAAACTAAAATTAATTTTCGTTTCAAGAGTCTAGACGAACTTATCAATAATTTTAATTACTTATTATTAATTTTTAGTAAGTTCCAAGCTATTGCCACCGATATATCTCTCTTAGGTTAGGTTAGGTAATTATATTTGTGTAAATGCAAACTCGTAAAATATAACACGCAATATAATAATTGACACAGCACTATTTTATATTATATGAAAATGTATTACTAAAAACAAATGTTTTGTTTAGTACCTAAGTGCTGGTTTTCTTACTTTTTTAAATAATTGTAGGTGCCCACTCAATACAACGACATAAATACATTATGTTTAAGCATTTATATAATTGTACACCTACTATTAAAGAAAACGTAGGTGGGTTACCTACTACGTATTTTTTTTTCAAAATATTTTTGTTAAATTGTATTAAATAGTAGTCAATACTTTAGATTACAACCTATACCCCTTTAAATATTCAAATTAAATAATAGACTCATAAAGTTTAATTCGATTTCACGCTCCTTTTTACAAATTTAGAAAATATTTATGTTTTAACTAATTATTTCAAGGCTTCAAGCATATAATAAATATCATACATTAAATAAATTTGTATCTATACCACTATATACCTACTTATAACAAATAATATATATTATCAAAAAAAATTCGCTCTCTAAAACCGGTGTGAAAAAAAAACTCACTGGGATGTTTTCACCATATTATTATTGACAATATGTATGTTGGAATACTTTTATACTAATTTGGACCAACAAATTTCTAGTAGATGTACCTATTTGCAAAACATTATTTTGCCATTGATTAGGTTTATAAAAATTAATTACAAAATGTTTAATAAGTAATTAATTTGTATTAACGCAATCAATCCCAAAATATTGTAAGGTATATGTGTTTTATGGTATTAGGGTGCCAGGGATGATCTAAGTGTTGTTTTTTATGTTTATCAAATATCATAAACCAGACGTGTTGACCACATATAGTTTATAAATTGAACGTAATTAAACAAAAATTAAATTATAAATTAAAATAATTTCCAAATTTACATTATAAATAAATTGTTTTATTAAAAGAACGGTGACATTATTAGCATGCGCCCTTGATCTTCATGATGGGTTTTGACAATAGTGTAACATAATATATAAAATATATAAAAATGCATAAAATACTAAAATAAATAATAATTTTATTACTGGAGGTGTTTATTTGTATAATTCATTTTTGAATCAACAGAGAAAACAAGTATACCTACCTAAAAGTTTTGACACTTTTCCAAGATTATTAAATTTCCAAAAATTATCTTAAAATCCATCACATTGTGTTTCTCAAATTTGAAATAACATTTAAAGTTATTTATGTATAAAATTATTATTTATATAAATTATTTACCACATTGACATGAATATAGTATGTGAAACTAATAATTAGTAATGTCTTACATATTTTATAATAGGTGTATAATAAATATAAATGTATTACAAAATAATTCGCAACACATTATATACATATTATTATAGACGAGAGCGAGTTTTATTCAACAAATTGGTACCTACCGGGTATCAGTTTCGGCATCAATTATTTTTTATACATTAAAGTACACAATGTTTAATGATATTTTTTCGGGTTGGATTATTCTAATTTAACGTTGTTTGAAAAGAAAAATGATAAGTTACAGAAAAAAAATGTTTCGCCATCATGAGATGTAATCTGATTTGGAAAATATATCTGTCAAAAATAAAACCTCTTGTAATTTATATTAATAAATTATTAGTTATATAAACGACTCTAATGACTGTTTACGGTTAAACAAAACTGAGTTTTTGACACGGACATACAGTACATACGTGTAGGTATACTGTATAGTGTACACGGTTCATAAATCATTATTTATTGTTGCTGAGTGCTGACTGGGTTAAGGTCACGCAAAGGTTAAGAAATCAGTGCAAGTATAGATTTTATTATGTATTATAAATTTCTAATTCAATTCAAGTCCTCATACTATTCCAATATATTGTTTTAATTGCAAATACGAATGATGGCTTTACCGATGTCGGCTTTCGTACTTGAGGCTGTCAATTGTCACTTGTAAAATATTATTGCTGACGTTGACGTACGTAGGTAGGAAGGTAGGTACAATTTGGCTGTTTTTACACATAATATATATACATACACATATGTATTATTCTAATCGAATATCCCAAGCTCAACTTCAATTGGGTTATTATTGTATGTTATTATCCTTTTGATCGTCAATGCTTGATTATGTTTGTTCTTCAGCGTCCACGTGCCTATTTTATTGTACTTAAGATAGAATAAAGAGTAAATTATATAACTACTATACCTACTTCACTCTAATAATCATCGTACTTACTAAAGTTTAAAACGTATAAATGGTCATTAATTTAGGTTCATGTAGATTAAAATCCATAAGAACAATACGTACAAAATAAAAAAGGGAATGTCTGTCGTTTGAAAATCACGAGTTAATTATGTTTGGATACATTGCAAGAGATTGAGAGAAATTTTTTAAAAATCTGACCAAAAGAAGCATTATTAATGAATGCAAGGACAAAACAATAATAACCCAATTAAACATAATAATTAGTCATGAATCACCTTGTACACATTTATACATATATATATTATATATAATATGAAGTTAAGTATTTGTATAGATACTATAAGTTATTATTTTTTGAACTGGGTTATTCACAAAACGAGTGCAAAACTTTAAGTATTTGTTTAAAAATTCGTTAAGTATTATAATATGTACAATAATTAGCACTAGAATATGGACCAAGTCACAGTGGCATGTAAAATTATGCTAAACTTTAATTTAGATGGATTGTGTCATGCGGATGCAATCATAATGGTTTATGTAATGGGCCCATTGTTCCGATGAAAGTTGTCCGAAAAAACGCATTCCTTATGTGCAGCTTTCGATAACAAATTAAGCTCATCTATAGGGATTACGACATGTAGTCCAACGGTGAAAAAAATAAAAACAAGAAATAAAAAGAGTATAATTCAAGGCCGTTGTGTCGAATATATATACCTATGTCATGGCATCACGAACCTCCGTGGTTTACCACTGCGGAATTCATGAACCTATATATACATAATGTGCTTTGCGTTTCCAATTAACGACAAGACAAAAAATACCAAAACTATCAAAAATGTAATAAACCTACCAGTCGTTTACTATCTACCAACAATCGTGGGTCTCAAAGATCTTTTTTTTCATAAAAATAATTGAATCGTGAGAGGTGCGAGTACGACAATAATAATAATTATAATTCCCCGAGCCTTGGGTCAAGGCGGGTTACAGTTGCATTGCATTACACTAGATTTATTTGATCGGTGACTATAATGGCGATCATGTCTTGTGACCTGTATCGCGTTAATTTGTGCAACATGCATAAAAATGCTGTATAGGTATATTGGTAGCTGCTACTATCATATCATGATATAGTTGTTATAATATTATGTATTGTATACGTACCAAACCTTTCCTATACATAAAAGAGTATGTACAGGTATTATATATATATATATATATATGCACATAATACTAAAGCCTTCGGGCGAAATATTTGACGTCAACGTGAATATGTTTTTTTTCTCTACATAATATAATATTTTTTTATATGTATACATAACGACCAACCTGGTCGTTACGATAAAAAAAAAATATCCAATATCGATTGTAAATAATTATTTTATTCGTTTATAGGTAGGACGTAGGTCCCGTAGGTACATACACACGACAATCATTAAATAATTGCCCAACGTTTCGAGCTGACCAGTGCCGCACAGTGTGCATAGCTATTATTATTATAACACCGTCGATTTTTATCTCGTAAAAAGCACATTAATGTTTTCGCGAAAAAACAATTTAAATCAACGTTAATCATGATGTTTAAGCGACCCAGCTTTGACCATGCGGTGGATATATTATCTTTACATAACTCCCGGGCGTGCAAAATGAGTGTATGTGACACATGCGGTGCAGTTGATTTATACGAAATGATTAGTTATGTTATAGTAGGTATATTTACAGGTCCTGCTATGGTGTACTATTATTCATTGAGAAATTCCAGTCAATTATATTGTGCGTATACCTACAACTGTAATACCAAAACCATAAAAACAAACAATATATTATTATTTAATGAAAAAATAACTATCTCTTTTGAGTTTTGGCCGATTTATGTCCTAACTAATTAGCGCAGAAAAGTTGCAGAAACTTTGTGTATACAATTCACTCATAAAACATCCATGAAGTTGATATTGATAAAATCGAATTATAGTATCAAAAATAAACAAAGTGATTCACCAAAATAAATTGTTCCTAAATATATCCTTTAATAATTTATTTTTTGGAATTCCGATTTTTGGAATTTTTAAGTTACTTTAAATCCATATTTTAAGATATTTTACATTTTATACCATTAAAATAGAAATATCTTATTTTAATACAAACTTGAATTTGATAACTTTATGCTTCTTTTCAAATGGAAACCCCCTTTCAATTTAAATTGGTGGTTCCACCATCTTAGGTGAATCTAAATTGAAATTCTAATGAGAAATTTTATAACTCAGAATATATAACTTGAATTTAGATTTTTATACACAGGAATTTTCAAAAAATCATCTTTTTAACAATTTGGAATAAAAAGGGTAGTTTATATTTTAAAAAAATGAGTTTATATCGCCACCAAACACTACTTAAATTGCTAAAAGTTTAAAGTATTGGAAAATTACATGGTCTTTAAGTAGATATACTTGAAAATCCCGAAAATCGTTACTGTAATAGATTCAATACCTACTATAGGAAAGATAGAAATGTATGAGGATGCTTGGTGAATGAATTAAAATTACAGATTAAAACCAAATCAATATTTATAAACTTAACAAATTCATCGCCTTTATCTATGTAAGCAACTAGTAAAGTTATTTAATTGGGGTACCCCGCATAAGCACGTGCATATCTAAAAAAAAATTGAGGATGTTAAACATTTTAAATTTAGGTGAATCATCAACCTATGTTGGCAATGGTATAGTTAGTAATTACTGATTAGTATAAAAACACGTCATATTATATTTTAAGTTGTTTGAAAACTTTTATTTATTATGACAGTAAAATATAGATACTTACATATCACTAACATATTACAAACTTAAATTGTATTAATCTTAACAACTATCTTTCGTGTTAATTATAATAACAAAAATAAGCATTTTATACAATTGAGTATCGACAGTTTAAAGTGAAAATTATAAATAACAAAGAATAATGGTTTTATATTTCGAAACCAATAGATTTTGTATACCTATACAGAAAACAATTTTTTTTCATATTACAAACTCATAATCGACTACAGTAGGTATATGTATTTACTCAAGTGATTTGTTATCAAGAATTTAAGATAGTAATATTATAAATCAATATGGCAGAATAATGGCTTGAACATTTTTAATAGGTTAGGTTAGCCTAATACCAATAATATACCATTGATTAAATACGGTATTTAATAAACGCTAATACTATGTTGTCATAACAAATGATACTCCGCCAATTTTTTATTTTGTTGTAAAATTTTGTACTTGTACTCTTTTAATATTTATAATAACATATAGTTAAGGGTACCTATCTTATACCACCGTACTTGCTTGCATTTTCAAAAGTAATTTTTAATGCATGTGCAACAGGTATGAGTATCTACTACCTATACAAAATATCCTTTGAAAATAAACGGTATCAGTTATCACAGTAAAAGTTGTATTTATTTATATTTTATGTATACGAATTAATCAAAATTAAATTACAAAGCCAAATAAGACAGTACTGTTAGTTATTACTTATTAGTTTATTATTATATACACCTACTAACATAATATGTTATTGTAACTGTTATGAATGTTAAGACAAATCTTATATAGCTACATATAAATATATAATAAGAACCTATAGTTATTAAAAAAGTGCGTATGATTTATCACTCATAGTTCATACCTACTGCACATGTCAAATCTTATTTGAATCACCTACCCAAACAACACAATAATAACTTTAAGAAACCAATTTTCGAAACATATATTTATAATTTGTATTAAAAAAAAACACAGAAAAAAAAAAACACAGATGTGTCGATAAATAGTTGATGAAAATGAATATTTGCTCCGCAAATAGATTTCTTCGGCTTATTGTTTCAGTTTTTCGACAATGATCAAAAATACATTTAGGATATAGTTTTGTCTACCTATATTGCCGGTACACGCGTAACAATCAATTATGTGAAAAGATGCGTATCACTAAGAAATTTCATCAGCCGAGAATTACATTAATAATAATAGTATAATAGTATCTATACGGCGTTGAACAAAAAGCGAGCTTCTGAATGATTTACGATATAAACACGTTAAATCCGTTTGTGATTATGTGTTCGATTATTGCCGAAGTATACAATTAAAATCAAATTGAAATCTTGTGTGCATTGTGTTGTGGCATAGAGTTTTTATTTTCATAGTTAGGTACGTTATTGTCAGACGGAATTCGTATACGCAAGTAGGTATACTTTCTTGAGTACAATAATAAAACCATTACTTTTATGTATATGCATACTGCATAATATAATAATATATATAATATACTGGGTGATTATTGATTCGTTTATCAAAGAACACTGATTATTTCAAAAACTATCAGAATTTATGATAATATTATTTTTCATAGTTGAAAAATCGTTAAAAGTACTATTTTGAAAAAATTTTTTTTAGCATTATCTATTGTTATCATTTTAGGTTTCTAAACCTGATTTTAGAACACCTTATCCCCGTTTTTACCGCCCGTCAGTATTACAAGGTATGGTCCGAGTAGGTTCATATATGATTGCTGATATTAAGACAGGATTTAGAATTAATTAAATAATTTTTTAACAATACTATTAAAATTAAATTTATACTAGCCAGCATTAATTCATATAGGTACCAAAATATGAGTTTTTATATAAGCTCATACTAGCCAATTATAAAAAAATTGGTACCAGCATATGAATACTTTGTTTACATATTATTAAGATGTATTTTCACTTATTTGGATTTATATTTCTATATATTTCCAAATTATTTTTAAATCAAATTTTTAACATGAGTATATATGGAACCATAGTTTATTGTATACCTACTAAATAAAAATGGAAATTAAAAGCATTACTGTTTTTAATGTCAATGTTATGATTTTTAATTCCTTATTCCAAACAACGTTATTTTTTAGAGTCTCTACTATACGTTATAGCAGTTTGATTTATATATATCGAGATATTCAATGATATTTTACTTCGGAACATGAAATTAAAAATATATGATGTTATTTAAATAAGTAAAAACAACAATTATGAATATAATTATAATATAATATAATTTTTTTTTAAATTTTTACGACATAGAAAAAGTATTTTCAAATATGTTTATAGTTTTTGAAATAATTAGTGTTTTAAATTTAATGAATCAGTTTTTGCGTACGAGTTAAATGTGTTGGTAAGTTCGTAATATTGTACAGCCATAACATAATAATAAAAAATAAATCAGACGGACCTGCACTGATGTAGAACGGCGACTTTAGATCCGTGGTAACTGGAAACATTGTGCAAACGACATAATATTATGATGATTATAAGTTATAATAAATTATTTAAAATAATATCATCATAAAGATAAAGTGACAGAAAATTACCTCATATATCTTGTATTAGCCACTTATACTTGCACGAGTAAAATATATTATATTGTATAAAGTAAAGTTCAAAATGGATACATCATAATATTTTATTTAATAATACAGTCACAATCACGTGTCGCCCATCAAACGCTTACTATCATATTACGAATATAATATATAAATATGTCTATTATACATATTGTATTAACATGTTTTGTAACTTTTAAGACGTTCATAAGGTCAGTGGGTACGCACATGATGGATTCCAACTTCACCATACGACCGAAATGTCAAACTATATAACATAATATATAATATATTTTATATTACAACTCTCAATCGACTCGTGTACTTATTTTATTAATCGCATAACGATTAGGTATACTTTAGTTTCGTTTGGGTTTTTTTCAAAATTTACATAAACATATCAAAAATGTCATTGCGATATAGGAGCTTTGATATTATTATGTAATGTTTTTGATACATCGCTGACGCATACCTATGCTGGACAGTGGATGCGAATGTAGTTCTTAATTTATATTTATAAACATTAACCAATACGTATGAGAATGTAAATTTATTATTTTTATGGGTTTAACTAAAATTTCTTCACGGATTGTAACGATTCGTTGGATGTAATAATTATACAAATAGCCTACAAGCCATTACAATTAAGCATGAAATACAAACCATTTAAGAGTGGGGAATAAAACCCATTATTCTAGAACTTTTAGTTTAAAATAACATTAATTGTCTAATGAATTTTGATATAAAACAAACTATTTTGAACAACTTTCTAAAAGAAATTTTGCAATAACTATATGATTACTCAATATGAAGTGTAAAATATTATTATGTGACTTAACTCTACATAGATCATTATCATAAATAAGTTGCCTACACATTACAGTTTTTATGAGCTCTGTTATCCTACATAATATCAGTACATAATAAAAAATTACCATCGAACTTAAATTTTATCTTGTCGATTATTATATTGATCCTTAAAAACCGGTTAAAAAGTAAAAACTTTACAAAAATTAAATTAAATTTAAAACATGCGGAACTCGATGAAATCTATCAGAATAATTGTGTTAAATCGTTAAACATTCCTGATCCTAATGATTTTAACGATGTAAAATACTTACAATAGAATAAATAAATAATTATTACAATAGAGTATCTAGGTAAAATTATATTTAAAAAAATATGTTTAGAATTTTTGGATAAATTACTCGAATAAACTGCTTACATCACAAAAATGTTTTAAGATTGAACAGTATAATTTAAAAAAAAATGTCTTTGTACCAATATTGTTGGTAAAGTAGATTCACAAATAGCAGGGGTGGTCCAACGAGACTCACGAGCCGCAAGTGACTCTTGAGTCAGTTTCGTGGGGCTCTAAGTTATTTCTACAAAAAAAAATAAAAGATAAATAAATGTTCCTTCATCTTTATTAAAAAATGAAAAATATGTCTTCATTTTATAAACATCTCTTAAAAATGCGGTTTGCTTCAAATTAGCTTCATAAATTTGTGGCTCCAAAAATTAAGATTAGTGACCACTTCTGACATATTATAGTATATAATATGCAATATATCTGATATACCTAGTGTATTTTACTTGTATTACACAACACAATAAAAGTATTCCAAATATTTTAAGAATACCTACGTAAGATTTAATGTGTACGGCTTTATGTTGAAACTTTAAACTGTACATTAGGTACCTATATACTAAATAGGTAATAGTCAAAAGTGGTCCTGGATTTGACAGTATCCATATTCTATAGGCACTAGGCTGCAGTATAACGATATCAAGTACGTATTTTATTACTTCCAATGTAATATAATTTGAAGGTTCTTAGACCTATAAACTGTATCACTTCTTGCGCCCACCATAAACGGCCACTATATAATTTAATACACGTCATAATAATAATATTTTAATGTCACATTAAAAAAGAAATAAAATTCGTTTAATGAGCGATCAAAATAATATATATTGATACAAATTAAACTGACCGCACAATTAGTGAGAAAAAATTAGATATGATGTCAATAAAGCATATTACCTGTATGAATTTTTAGTGTTATTGGAAAGTGTTTTTTATGTAATTGTTCCGAAATGTAGGTGTGTTCATTTATTTCGTAAATTACACTTACCGTTATAAGTTGGATGTTTTATGTTCGACGTTTATTCAAACTTGGTGTAAGCATTTTACTCCTCTCTTATTATAAACATTTTATTTATAATCAAACATACTTTTGTCTGGTAAAATAATTATATGTATTATATGTATTATTATTAATTTTAATTTATTGCAAATATGTAAAACTATAGTAATTTTGTTGTTGAAAGTATATATACCTATCTGCTTATAAAAACAAAACGTCGTTTAAAGTACAATAATTATTGTGCATGGGTAAATAAAAATGATTTATAATGTATTTTTTACACCATTAAACAACAAATTAGGAGTTCCTTTATAATATATTAATATAAAAAGCATAGGTACCTAATATTTACCTAAGCCTGAGCTTTACCTAAATCTATACTTTTGATTTAAATTATGGGTTCTATATATTTATTAAAAACAGGTTTATATTTTCTATTTTTATCACGAAATCAATATTTATGGGAAATAAAAACCTGTTATTTTTACACGAATTACAGTTATTAAAAAAATTATACAAATATATTACCTATATATAATTGTATTTGAAATACTCGATCGATTTATATAATTCGAAATTTTTTTTTTCTTGAAAAAAACTTACTACATAAATTACTAATTAATATTTACGACGATAAATGATTACTCTATATTTACAGGATTGCTTGTTATTCAAATAGGAACTTGAATTATAATTAGTAAGGCGTTTTTCTGAAAACTATATCTTATTACCGGAGTCATACCATCTAATGCCAATAGTTTTCAATTTGTTGGGAAGGCATCGCTTACATAATTTGCTATGCACTGAAAGAAGAAAAAGAAAGAGAAAAATTCGAATTTATAGCGAATAATATAATAATTTTACTAAAATAATAGTTTTTTTTTTTTTTTATTGATCTTGAAATGTACACTAATAAATTTCCGCTTCGACAACAGGAGCCATTAGCGTTACATTGTTGTAAAGATACAGAGTATAGAAAAGAAAATAGGTTTTTAATGGCAGAAAACGTACCACCAATATGCCAAACATGTGGCACCACTCTCACAATTAAACACATTTTTGATGAATGCAGAATATACCAATTACAAAGAGAAGAACTAAACATAAGCCATTAAGCCACGACATCGGTGCAAGCCTAGGTCCAAACCCTGAAAACGAAGCCAATACAATTGAATTTTTCAAATCAATAAAAATATTAAACCTACTACAATTTATAACCAAAATATTGTAAAATCATAAAATTGTATATTTACTAATTGCTGATGTATATAAAATAATAGTTTATGATCCTTTTTATAACAACATTATCTTTTTTTAACCATACTCATACAATTAGAAAAAGGTTGGCCGATCGGTAATAGGAAAAAGTCTCAATAAAAAATTCCCTTAGATAAAATTGAATACTAATACATAACTTAGGTTTGGAACAGACAATGCAAAAACGGCATTACCTTAAGTTGCATAAACCACAAAAATTGTGGGTAAATTTTGTGCAAATCACACAAAATAAAAGCTGGTGGATTAATGGAAATTTGACTGGACATATTGTGTCCATTGTAGAAGGTAAATCTTCTTAACACAAATAGATCAAAACATAAGAAAGAGATATTTTTAAATTAGTTCATTATAATGCACTAGTTATATGTATTATATTTTAATCAAAAACAATATAAAATTGTTATTATTATTTATTTATAGAGTTCACTATAACAATACACAAAATTAATGACAAATATGACAGCGTTTTATTCTGAGCAACTTTTTTACCGGATATTTCTACCAGAGTTAAAATTATGTAGGTATGTATGATATAAATTAATTGTTTAAAATATGCAAAAAATAAATTCGTTTACTGTGGATATGACAATATTCTCTCCGGTTAACCTAACCTTCGGGCACACCCCTACCGTTGTGTAAAATATAAATATATACGTTCAACAAATATAATATTGTAATATTGTATATGCCTAGTATAAAAGTTATATTATCATGGTATACTGCAGTATACTGTGCGTGTACGTATTACTTTCAACGTTTATCTTTTAGGCTTGAGTATCATAACTACGTTAATACGATAGCTCCGCCTGTGCTGAGTTAAGTACTGTAAAATGTAATTGTAACTAATATTAAGTAATATATAACTATTCAAAAAAAACATATTATATTATATAGGTATACGTTTACTTGGACCAACTGTGCGTGAAAATAATAACTATCATAATATGTATGTCTCGTACATGATTCGGAACAAAAATGGTTGTAATTAAACTCATGATATTAGCTGTTAGGTATAATACTTATTAGATAATAATATTTTTAAGGCCGCGAATAACACACACACATCGTGTACCTAATATAATATGTATATTTTAAGCGAATCGCCTTGGTAATAACTAATAACTAATAATAATTTATTTTTAATATACTTCTGAAACTAGTTCAATATTGCTTCATGGCGGTTAATATATTAAACACTTCGCAAAAATATTTTTAATACCTATCGGCTATCGATATACAGTATGACGGATATTGTGTTATTTTTTGTCGATTATTATGCCGCGCACCATATAAAAAAGTGTGTGTGGTTTGGGCACGCGTTGTGAAAGCTCGTGGTGTAAATTATAAACAAATACACAATACACACCGCACTGTTCGATTTCGAAAAATACCGCAAAAATCGGTATTAACAATATGAGATTATAGTTTTGTATGTTTTATACGAGTCTTCCTCTACAAGCGCTGCAGTGTTAAGAATTCAAATAAAAAAAAATACCTATAATCATACACACGGGTTTATAATATTATTATCGTTCGAAATCTTCTCCGGCTGGTACGGATCACTACATCATAAGTCATTAGTAATTAGGCATTATATACGATATATTTGTGCATCATATTAATGCGTTATTCGAGTGAAACAATCATTATTATTATCATTAAACATTTACGCCTTATTACTCTGTTATTAGGCACTGCGAGTTCTGATGTTTATTGGTTTCGATAATATTTTAACACCGTTGCATCTCGACTACGACGATACACGTATAAGAACTTATACTATAGAGTTGAATGTATTAATTATTGTAATATTATACAAATCATACACAATGGCCATAATATAAGACAATTTTACTGACAAAACGATTTAATTAACACCACAATGGATATAGTTTCCGAGTTGTTGAATATTATATTGTATACTTAGGTACTAAGCAGTCTTGTAAAGTATTCGATTAATTATATTCAAATGTTTTTTTTATTCGAGTACTATTTTATATTCTGTCTGAAAAAATTATTCGATTACGTAAGTATTCTGAATATTTTTTTTGTATTTTTTTATTCATTGAAATATACTTTTTTTGAACTCGAAAAAAAATTGTTTATATTTGTGACAAAAAAAAATTTTCTATTAAAATTCGGGCTCATGATATGTTATGAACAATAAATTTTATCTTTGAATAAAATACCTATATATGATTGACCCACGTATTAATATACAAGTTTTCAACCATTCAAAAACTGGCAAATATTAGTGAGGAGGAAAAATATATTCTTATATATTTAGAATATAATATTATTTTAAATGTATTCATTACAAGACTAAGGATAAAAGTCCTTAATAATTATTATATAAAATATTTGTAATATTTAGTCGATTAGACAATTTTTACAAGTTATAAAATGTCAGTACCTATAGGTTTATATTTTTTTCTATCATTAATAAACCTATTACCATGAACAATTATCCTTAGTACGGAAAGTTTAATAATTCAGAAATTACTGTTAAACGTTTTGATTTATATAGATCAACATTTAATAAAATCTGATAAAAAAAAAAATTTAGAAAAAATTAAATTTACAGTAAAAATGAGTAATTTTTATTTTTTATTTTATTATATTTTAATAAAGGCATTTTTAAAAGAAAAATTAGTGTGAGCATGACGTAAATCACTCAGTGTAGATGGATCATTTTTCCTCATCGATGGCCACATTTTTCGTTTTTGATAATTTTAGCAATAATTGTATTCAAATATAATTCAAAAATATATTGCCAGACTGTTATTTCCTACTCTTAAAAATAGTTTTTTTATATTTTTTTTTTTTTATAATTCAACATTGAAATCAAGGGCGTGCAGTGGAATATCTTTTAGGGGGGTTTAGACAAAACTGCAGATTAATAAGCTACTATATTATAATTCATATAAAAATATTTCGGGAAGGGGTTTCGTACCAAAGCCCCCCAGCGTTTATCCTTGATATAAATAATCACATATATTTATTTACATTTAAAAATAACATGTACTAATATAACCTGAGGTGTTACACCCTATAGACATGAAATTTCTCATTGCATACGACATGAAGTAAACTAAACGATAAATTCTGCACAACTCGTGAATTGTGAAACTGGTGGTCTAGTAGGTCTAGTAACCTACCTGGGCTACCTACCACGCACATGACCTAATGATTGACAACGAATTTTAACTTTTGTGTATATGCTGCGGTTTTAGAGTACAACTATACTCGCCATACTGCAAAATCAAAAATATTTTGTCCACTTCACGATTGAAACTGGGGTATACCTATAGAGTATAGGTAAGATTATATATTTGATTAAAAATTAATCGAGTCACAGCAGTCCTACACAAGTGAAATGTATAAGTACACACGCAGAAACTATAAACCTATTAATTTCACTTACCTATTTATGTATTATACGGCTGTTGAAGTTTCCCGTCTATCGTCTAGGTATTTATTATATTAGATCGCGACCGGAAACGTATATGTATATAGGCAACAACTAACAACAGATGAAAGTAGTTTGTTTTAGTGCATTTTAAACTTCGCGCTCGCGCGGGCCACATAACATAATGGGAAGACAAGAATAATAATTATTGGTTTCAGTTGTATATTATGATATAATAATTATGGGAGGCTTACGAGCATTTATATATACAATAATAACGATGATATATAAAATGGAAAACGAGTACCTATATCTACCTAGAGAAAAAATCTAATATTTTATGGTCACAAATGGAGTCATCACGATGTAATCCAGTCCGAGCCCACTATGAGGCGATTAGAATCCGGTCCGTCTGTAATATGGTATACCCATATGGATATATTGGTAATTTATAACAATTATAACCATATTGTTGCCCGGTCCAGTTTCTAAAATGCAAATCGTGTGTGCTCAAGGGTACGACAGTTACATACTATATAATATAATATCATATACATTTAATAATTGGAAAAAACAGACGAACGAACTAATGTTTTTTTTAACGGAAACGCAGAGAGCACAATAACAAAACAGTGTCTATTTAATTTTACCGAAATCCACAACATAATAATAATTATCATTACAGCGAAACGATTTACATATATTATGTGGGGGCGATCGTGCGCACAACACTCGTAAATCTAATATTATTATACACGTAGATTACGTGTGCTTAAACATTTTTACTGTTATATACATTAGAGGTTTAGAGATCTGCCCTACGCTTATTATATATTTTTATATCGTAATTTTAAAGAATATTATACGTTTTCCTGTTATAAAATCAAAAAAAAACGAAAGCGTTCGCGATCAGCGGACTAGGAAAGCACTAAAAATTGTATTAAATATACGCTATAATATGATATAAAAATTTTAAGGTATGCGCTATGATCTAATATGCCCTAAAGAGTTTAAACAACAAAAAAAAGTATTTAAAAACATTTTGTATTTATTATTTTTAAGTGATTTATACATAATAAAATAAAGTTAATAATTAATAAATTAATAAAAAAATAAAAAAATAAAATGTAAATCAACTTGCATGAAGACATCGATTCAATGCAATACAATGTGGGTATTTTTCTTATTTATTCCTATTCACATACACGATTGTAAATACTATTTTATCATTCAAATTATAAGATTCGCGGAAAACGTAAAATAAATCTAATCTAATGCTTAGTAGTAAATAGCATCAAAGCTGGGAGAGCAATACTAAAATTCTAAAATTCTTAAAATATGCGATTTAAAATGTTGTACTTTGAATCTTCTTCACTTAACTCAAATGTACAGCTATTTTTCTGCTATTTATATTCTATATTATAGGTACTATTCAATATAATAACTAACAAAATATGTTTTTGAGCACCATTATTCAATATAGATATAATGTATAATAATTGTGTTACTACGCGTTATTTAAAAAGCAAAAAATTCAATCGGTTTCATATCAGATGCGACCGTGCAACACTCGGAAAGCGAACGATATACCGCAATGTTATATCAGAGTGTTATTGCCTATGCTATATTATAATGTCAAGTCACGTGCCCGAATCGGCGTTTGTATGGGGCTCGAGATTGTATGCAGATGGACGGCGGTAGATAGCAAACAGTTTTCTTTGGAGCGACGGAGGACAGTGTAAAATGAGTGATATAATCATATTATACACTATATTTAGGTATACATATAACCCTACTGGGTGTGTTCTTTCGTAGTGAACTCTGACAACGTCTTGTCACGGGTACATTGTTCAAGATTTTAGTTTTTTTATTTTCAGAAACTCAGTTACAACAGTGAAAAAATCGCAGTATAAATCATACGTAGCTAGAAACATAGAACACTTTTCTCAAATGTCCTGGAAAGAAGTATGATATGACGCCTAATGATTCCATCTAAAAACCACACACTTATATGATTTTGACTCTTAATAGACGAAAACCTGCAAGCGATAACGCATTATATGGCAAAATACCGAACACTATTTTTATTTACACACCATATCCAATTTGTCTAAAATGTTTACCGAGTTTACCGAAAGGTTTGGTAGGAGCACTATATATGTCTGCATTTTGGTTTAAATATTGTGATATTCTTATCACCCAAAGGTTAAAATAAATTTGTTTACAAATAAGATCAAAATGTTATTGTAACATGTGAAAAAATATGTAATTCTAGTACAATTATTGTTTTTGAGGTGATGGAAATTTCTTTTATATTTGTTTATTTAAATAAATATGTAAATAATAAATAACATATTTTACATTTATAAATCTAGGTATACGTTTTTAAGAAATTACAACATTTCTGTTTTTGGATTCAACGGCGACCTTAAAATACAAGACACAAACGCAGCGAGCCGTTTAAAATAAAACGTACCCTGTACAACAACATTTCATGTGCCATGTGCACACGCCGTGTATATTATTGTCATATTGTATATTGTGTATTAACATATTATTTTATGATAAGGGGGTCGAAGAGTCACGTCGAATCACGTCGGGAAAATCATCGCACAGATGAAATCACAGTTTGCATAATATCATATAGGTATTGCAAAGCTGTAGTAGTGTATATTACATACATACGCATATAGTGATAATATATAATATAATATGTATGCCCGAGCGATTTCATTCGGATAACAAAGCGAAATCGTCGAGACTAAATAATATAGTTAACACAGTGCCAGTGAGTATACGCTACAATAATGTCGTATGGTCTGTGACGTGTATTATAGTGTTGTAGTATATCTAGTAAAAGGTATTAATGTATTATATCTATACAGTGTTGTTACATTTTATTATTATTTTTGACGCTAATCTGTGGATGCGATTTAATATATCTCGATGGCGTTATAATATAAGAAGGGTGATTCATCGAGCATGCTATAAACTATTTATCTTTAGTTTACACTATATTATAAAGAGGAAACATTTGGACGTTTGTAACGAATAAACTCAAAAACTACTGGACCGATTCAAAAACTCTTTCACCATTAGAGCTGCTACATTATCCCTGAGTAACATGAGATAGGTACCTAATTTCAAAAGAGTAAATTAGAGGTCCAACCCGAGGAGTTGTTCAAACAGTGATTTTGAAATTTAATGTGCGGACATTTTTGTTTATAAATGGTTGATATTGGTTATTGGAGAAATAATAATTACTAGAAATTAGTATTTTATTATATAAGATTGGTTTCCATTGGTTAATCGGACAGATGAAGCATGCATACAATCGAATTATCGCACAATGCCTGCTTGATATGCTGTCGTACATTGTCCAGTCCACGATCCGACGTAGTAGGATTACCCACCGGGGTGGCTGAGTTTTGCTTACTGCAGCGAGTTACACCCAAAAGTAGTTGAACGCCTTGAACAATCACAATTTTTTTAAGAGTTGACATTTTTTACGGGCATCGAAGTGTGCGGGATCAGCTATATTATAATAAATTAGAATAAATATGGCATATACATTTTGTACAAATATATTTATTAAAAATACAAATCTTTGGCCAGGAAAACGTCGGGAAGAGAGTTAGTATAATATAACATGGGAAATGGTAAATTTTGACAGTTACGATCTACGACAATAGAATATTGATACTTGCACACGGATTGTGATGTTACACGGAAAGGGGCACAGAAAAAATGTTTAAAAAATACTGTGTTCAATAATAATAACAATAATAATAGAGATAAAATTACACAAGAACTGATGCGTATAATATATAATACAAATATGTCTCCGTTGATTTTCGACGTACGATTTAATGGCCCTCTTATTCAATCACATTTCCTCATTCCACCACCGCACCGTCGTATTGAACTTGGACGCATGGGAATGACTTCCATGCAACCATTTCACACGTGATAATACATATAATAATATATAATATATATTTTTAAAAAATATACTGTTAACCTCTGAAAAATAGCTTGTAAATTACGACCTATATAATATTATATTATGTTTAAATTATTTCAAGGCTATATGTAGGCATTGACGAATCTGAAAATAAAATCAAGTTAAAATTTTAACTGATATTATATGACGCTTTACTGTTCAGTTTAGTGATCGATATAAATATTATAATTTATATATATTGCGTGATATACTGGCTACATAATATAACCAAACCAGATATGAGTGATATTTTCAGTATTCACCAAAATTATCTAACGCTCTTACAAAACAGTCACATATTATATTGTAACTAGGTTTCTTCCTATATAAGTTAATCTGAATTTCGAACATTTACCTACAAATGAAAAATAAAAATCATAAAACATTTGAGAAAACAATTATATAATTTAAACTTTCAACGCAACCCAACTATTGGCAAATTTAATTGGCTTAAATTATAGTTTTTAATTATTTTTATATACTTGAATAGTCTAATAAATATGAATAATTAACTGGACCAGCCTTGTATTACTTTTCAATCTCGTATGATGGTGTTAACGTAATAAATTATATTATGTGGGTTATAAGCAACGTATTTAAAAATGTATTATTTTTACTTTACAATTTCATGAGCATCATTATAATAACAAACAAATTACAAATTACATAATAGTTGTACTGCACCAGCCATATGGATATTATTTTTACTTTTGTTCAATACCACTACGACTATTCCTGCAGGTAATGAACACCTAACTATCAGTTCTCGTAGACATTCCAGCGAGTTCTTCAAGTGTATGATCAAGGACGTACGTATGTATACGCGAGTATAATTATTATACTATAGACTATAGAGTATAGAGATAACATTGACGTAGGTACTAAGTATACCTGAGCAGCGACAAAGTTTGAAATTATATGAGCACGGCGTATTATTGTGTGTGTACCTACCTACGTATAATATTAGACCGCGTTTGATTTGGCTAAGGTTAATAGTTATAGGGTGAGATAAAATAACAATAATTATATTGTTACGTGCAGAATCGACACCAACAGCCGTATATTATATATGTATATCTCTGTAAGTAAATAAAATAAATATGTTGAAGCTCAATTGCAGGGATTTAAAACAACATTTTCACCCATCTAATTACCTAACCTAAACAGTGAACTGAGGTCTGAGGGTATATCGTCGTAATATAATAACGATATGGTCGAATATTAAACTGTTATTCATAATGTAGTAACTAACTACGAATTAGTATAATTGAATAGGTATCTGCTTTTATTTGTAACTAAAACTGTTGTCATAAGCATCATAGTTATTTCTTCACTTATAGTTAATAATATATATTCCATACAAATGACTCGTCGTCGACAATGGAAAAAATCATCGTAATAAAGCAAAGATATAACTTCAGCGTGTCGATATGTATACCTATAATAATATAGTATATAGGTTCATATTAAAAAGTTCTATACTTAAAAAAAGCGTTTAATGGTATTTTTTTAACGACTGTAGTCAGAATATGAGTTGAGTTTAATGCACCATGTGCATTTTTTTGATGTGGGCATTTGATTTAAAGATGATAAAAATATACAATTTATTATAGCACACATTTTAGAGTGTAGACTTTTTGCAAATAGCCTAAACTATAATAAAGAGTACGTTTAAAATTAAAATTTTGAAATTTTATTTTGTAGTTATGTTTAATGGTAAGTGATCTATTTTTTGAATATTATTTATTACAGCGTATTATTGACAATTTATAATAACAAGTTTACACGAAAAAGACCTTGTTGTTATAAATAAATAAAAATTGTTAGTTCAAATTATTTTTTCTTTGGATATATACCACTTATTGATTTTTTTTTAAATTAATATTGAAAATAATAATACCATTAAAAAAATAATAACAAAATATCTTGTTACATTTTAATATGTAGTCATAAATAATGCATCAATTGATGTAATACGTCATATTATATTATACAGTATATTATTGTAACTTGTAAGTAGGTAGGTATATCATTTTTTGTAGCAAATAAATTAAAAACTGATACACTTTATAATTGATTTATGAAATCTAAATTTTCCAACGAGTTTAACTTCCACCGATCACTATGGAATGCAATATAAATAAGCCTAAAATTCAACCGGCTCTTTGAGAAAAAATTTGTATGTACCTAATACTCAACGGCCTTTATGTCCTAATATTATTATACTTTTAGGTACCATTGATGACATCGCGTACACCTACCACGATTGAATTTATAAAAGCGCTACGACCGTTTCATGCGACGATTGAAATTATGTAGTAGGTACAAAATTATTAAATAGACATTTTTTTTTTTGTGACTGATACGTAGTTATATGTATATACCTAATAATTTATTGTTTAAAATATTTAAACTTACAAAATAATAAAAATTATGCAATATAATATAAAAATATACACTATATACACACATATTCTAAATTAATACGAGACGCACACATATACATACAAGTGCGCGCGCTTGTTCGATGTCTATTATACGATGTCAAGAGGACAATAAGGTGTGTCGAGTCAAGTGTATAAACCGCATAGTTGAACGGACCTCCACGGGAAAAAATCCACACCAAAAATCGAACTGAGAACCAAGCAGCTGACCCTGCGAGATGAGAGAAAAAAAACACACCACCCAAAACGGCGTCACAATCACCTTGGTACTTTCACAAAACTGTTATTATATGAACAGAATCGCGAATCCCAAGAGGTCCATTCGTTTCCGAACCGGTGTTGTGGTTAGGTTACGACGCGCGCCGAACGTTATTGTAAACAAGACGTGTGAGGAGTAGGTATAGTATTATATTGTGCACCGATCTTTTTTGCCGAACACACTCCGACGACGATCAGCGCCCAATCGAATTAAGGTAGGCAAATCTTATTGCTAAGTCCTAGTGATATTATGTTTTATTGTTACTTTTATAATAATATAAAATATTATATATTTATGAATGGTTAAAAAAAAAAAAAAAAAATACAAAAAATTAATACAAACAATTCGTCGCGTTTATTGTTACCACTTAATCGTTTTTTTAATAATGAGTTGGGACAGTTTTAAAGTACGAGGTACGTATGTAATTTTTAGACAATGGTTGTCAATATTACTATATTTTACACTTAAAACAAATTCCGTATTTTTTTTCTATTTTTTTTCTATTTAACTAACTTTAAGACGTTCGAAACTTTAAAATGTACAAAAAAAAAATGATTATCGTTTTCCGATTAAGTTTACGAGTGGAATATGCCTATAATACTGTTGTACAATTTCGTTCATTTTACCCGTGTAAAAAATAAATTATTTGATTTATGGCTATAATGTACCTACTAATTAACTGTAAAAAATTTTTACGAAAGATTTCAATGCGATGGATTTAGTCCATCGTGTATTTATTATAACAATTATTTTTGTTTTATTCTGTATATCCATTATAAGCCATTATAAATAACTTTAAATGGTTCATAATAAAAAAGTTTTATTAATTAAGTGGTTTCGAGCTATAAGTATTAAGAACGTTAAAAAAATATGAAAAGTAATTAAGGTATATTATTAGGTATAAAGGTAAAATATGATAGACATAGACTATGTATGGATAATATATAAAATTACGATTATTGGTATGTAAGATTTTATGTGAAACATTTTACTATACAATACAAAACAACTTAAAAATACATTTAAATCGTTAAAAAACGGTTATTTTTTAAAAAATATAATATTTTGTTCTTCTTATAAATTAACGTCGTAAACTCGTAACCATTGTAACATTTCAGCGAAAAGCAATTGATTTTTATTATTATTAGACGAACAAATTCTCACGCACCTACATATAATAATGATATATTATTTCTTTCGATATAACTATACAGTACCTACATAGATTGGTCGAGCGAAATCCGGTCTTATCATTCCTATTATTGAATGTCAATCACATATTTACATTGTTATAGTGCATTAGTGAACCTATATCACCTATCACCTTTTCTCTTGTCAATTCCCAACGTAACCATATAGTTTGAAAATGTTATAAAAGGAGATATATAAGTGTGTGTGTGTGTGTGTACAGTGATTTCGCAGTCGAGTAAAACCCGTGCGATCATATTATTATATAAAATATTTTTTTTTAACGAACTAATAGCAATTCAAACGCATTAAAATTGAAAAAGTTTTCGCAATGATTTTAGTTTTGATGAATTTAATTGGTAAACATGCATATAGTACAGTATCTAATCGGTAATAAAAGTAACAGCCGAAGTGTCTTTTATAATCGGATGATTTATATGACGTTAAAAAAACTTATGCAAAAATACTTAAAAATAAAAATAGAAACTTTCACACGATTTAAAACCATCAAATAATAGCAATCGTCTTCTAATGCTATTCGATATTTTGCCTATAAAAATCATCCGAAGTTTTATTACTAAAAAAAATTTCGTAAAATTTCTATACAACGTTTTCGAACACCATAGTCCATAATAATTATACAATTTTAGAATTAATAATACGGTATAGGAAAGATAACCTATGTATTAAAATAGGTAAAGTATCTACTTATTTATTCGTATATTATTTTAGTTACACGCACCTTCATACAAATAGCTACGGTTTACAACGAAGAGGTAATTATTCTTAGAAGATAAAATTTTTACGAAAATAATAAAAACACTATTGAATAATTACTAATTAAATCTAGAAAAGTTAAAAATGTAAAAAAGAAAAATTCGTGAAACATTTAAAGTTTATCGTAAACCGTAACTCATTTTGTAAACTTCGTTTTAAACGTACACAACAAACACGCGCCATAATATAGCCATTATTGCGCACACTTTCATGTAATAATTTATCAAATATTGGGCCAGTAAGAAGATGGAAAAAAAAATAAGACGCAAGTACGTTTTCGAAACTAATAATAAAAAAGCACAGTTTATGGCAGGAAAGAGTAAACGCGTATCGACCGGTTAAATATTATAGGTATTATATTATAATATATTATGTGCCCAGCAGCCATATTTCACATTTTTGTTATGAACGCGTGCGTGCATACCTATGTACAAAATAATAAATAGCGGACCCGCGGTAGGTACAGTCGCGGATGAAGTCATATCGGTGAAAAACTGGACTTTCACTATTTACGTACATTTCGACTTTTTAATAATAATATATTATACTATTTAAATACACGCATAATATTATACGTACACCGCTGCGAATTTCGGATTCCTCGTTAAAGTACCTACGCGTACGCTTGCATAATACATTAAATCGTATTCGATGATGGATACCTCAGAATAATACTGTTGTCGGCGTATTGTCTGGAAACATAATAATATAATGTTGTGCCGTAAGGTAAACGATGGACGATGAGGTCACTCGCGGGCACATACCTGCAGAAATTTCCCTAAAAATCTAAATTTTTTTTTAACAATTATTTCCCCCAAGCTACCTAGAGAAAAATGTACAAGTTTCCCTCCACATCCTATATTCACTACCACAATAACACACCTGACGTAAAATATGGGAGGTAAATATGTGGCAGCACAATGTCTCGTAGGGTTGCGAGGGCAACTTTAACACCCTGTGAAATAAATAATAATGTAGGTGTAGTAGGTACATATAGTCACATCACACATCGCATCGCATTGCGATGGACGCAACATAATATTTACATGGTTATAATGATATCGTAATGCGGTCGAAAAAAATTGAATATATATATACACCACCGATGTACAACTTTGTAACGTAAACAATTACAGGTGCCCATTATAAATGCGTTTGAATCGAAAACGGTGTGCGCCGACCGACCATAGGTAGATCTTGTATGGTACTTAGTATTATAGGTAGGTACTTATTTTTAATATGCACCGACCATGTCTAGTTAAAATAATATGTACACTTGTCATTATGATTAAAAAGAGTTATGATGATTTCCACCATATCATTTAATTTGGTCCAATTAATAGTTGAGGTCTACACTAATTATTTCAAAAATTTCATGACTTTGCCAAACAATTGCAGTTTCTGCATAGTTATTCTATGTCTTATAGTTAAAACTTTTAAGGTTTTTATTTTTTTAATAACAACGTTCATTTATATACAATTTAATATCCATGTACACTGTACAGAATATTTATAAAAACAGAATTTCGAAGTTTGGGGACCCCGAGTTTGGGGACCGCTTGTTTAGATAATCTGTAAATGGCTATAATATTATAAATATACGATCGTTACACCGTATGGCGTATAGGTACAACGGCCGATATAGATACACACCTGTACGCCGTCAATCGACGATCCTTGAATTTCGATCTATATGGCTATAAATGATATTGTGTTATGCAGTGCAGTGGTCGCGGGGTCGAGTCAATGTCGTCTGATATCGGGTCAGAAAACACGATTAAATAATATATCGTTCATGTCTCCGCGTGTGGACGACCTTTACTTTCCATCCACATAATATTATGTTATAATCGTGTTTAAAATCGTATCATGTCCCGAGTTTATGAACTTGTCGTATAATTGCATTCAGAAACACGAATTCAGTCCGTAAATATTAAAAATAAAATGGCAAGTGCCCACAATTAATAAATACAATATATTATACAAAATATGTAGTTCTAATATGATATCGGATATGTCATTGAGGATTGGCCGAATCGTAAAGAGGATCTTAAGTTCTTGATTGGAGGACGTACATAGCTCCAATATTTTTGAAAAGCGAATAAAATGGCTTACTTTTGGTTTCAAGTCATTACGCCGATTCAAACACCATTTCGCGATTTTCGCCAACTCAGCAACCCGAATCAATATATAGGTAGCCCCGAAAAACGCGTTGGATGTGTTTATATTTCGTTTTTACATTCGAGGACGTTACCGTATTTACTCGTACCACACACACACACACACACACACACACGTGTAAATAGTATAATATGTATATAACATTATAGTGGGCTATTATGATTTTAGATTTTGGCCGGCGGGAATTCGCTCCGGTTATTGTTGACGAAATCGCTACTAATCGAATATTGTTATGTTTGTTTATCTAAGCATCTGTGTGGCCATTAGCCTCGGGCGCCGTGGCCTGTGAAATTGCAAAATTAACCTTTCGCTCGTTCGGACAGACCTATATAAAATATTTTACTATAGGTATATAGGTATGTGGTGATGCTGTGTGTGTATATACACAGATAGGTATTTAAACAAAAATCCCACACTAAATCCGCGAATCGGGCGTATCATAATTCATAGTATACCTATATATTGCTAGCGTATATATTATAGACACCAAAATATCGTTGAAACGCTAAATATTAATAATAATATGCAATAACGACATTATAATAATATATTCTATTGTTTGAGTAGAGATTTACTTGTCTTTCTTAATCTCGTACGAGCGCACACAGTCATGTACAACCGTATAACGGGTAATAATTAAGATATACGTCTACATATAGTATACCACATCGCCGTGAAGACGAGATAATTGAATCGATTATCCGCAAAGAAATTAAAACCAACCATCGCTAAAATGTTCATAATATATTGTTCCAAGCTGTCATATCGTGTGCGTGTTTATTATTTTATCTATTTTATTATATAAATATCGTTTTGACGTCGAATACAATTCATAAAAATATTTATTCATTTTTACAATTACGCCTTTTCCGTTCACATAATAGACATATTACACACACATGTTTGCATATAATACATATATGTAAGCGCGTAATATATACTTGCAATTAACACGGGGGGGCCGAATAGATTTTTATTAAAACCTTGCCAAACACGCGTGGTTAAGTAACGGGCATTGATTAATTTTTTTAATTGGAAATTTCATAACGTTTTCAAACGCGTTATTAAAATAATTTAGAAGTTTTAAATTATTCCATTATACATTTATAAATAGCTCCAAACGATGTGTGATTATCGAATTTTCGAAGACTATTCGCCGCGAATCCCTAGCGAGCTACGAATAACGCATGCAAAATCCTGGGACGACATTGACAAAAATAATATATAAGTATAATGTTTTGCCGTCGTTTCATAGTCATTCGTCTAAATTGACAGTCGACGTTGGGAAAGACACTGAACCGAATAATTACATAGGTCATCGTTGCAGCTATTGTTCTGCGGGTTATAAGGATGACTTGAGGACACGATATAAGCTTAGCGGTATTTCGTCACGCTCATACATTTTGTATATATTATATAGAGTACTTGAGTATACCTAGTACCTACCTACCGTAAATCTCAATAATTATGTGCCGACAAATTATAAATCTGTAATAACTAATCACTGAACGTATAATGCTCAATTTCACTGTTATCCTGTGGACTGCGCAGATTGTAGAATTTCTATACATTATTAAGTATAAATACAATACAGAACAGGTCGAATTAAATTCAACAAACAAATAACCGTAGCATCATTGCTTGGTCCATTAAAAGAGCCGAAAAAAAGGATTCTAATTTATCGAATTTCTCTGAAATACATATATGTTATTTTCTATCAACACCTCTATACCCGCGTAATGCAGACAGAGGCACCCACACGCACTCGTTTTACAATCCGTCTCATAATATGTTTTATTTTTCCCACAACATATAGTTTCGCTCAAACGTCGTCATTATATTTATGTTATCTGTAATCTATATAGGTATATTTTTATGTCGCATACAACTTACAGTTGTAGCAGTTGCGCCGAATCGCTTGCACTGCAGTGGTGTTGCTATAACTTGCGTGTTATTAACGGAGGCTTATTGTTTACAAGACAAAAAAGATGCCAAAAAATTACGAGAAAACAAGTTCCTAGAACCGCGAACACGTCATTTTTTCGAAAAAGAGAAACTGTTGAATCCGTTTTTTAGCCCACTGCTACTTGATGCGATGTCGGAACGGCGTATACAACGCATTAGGTATTATAGTTTAGAACGCGCTATTAGGTTAACCTATAGGCCAACCTATAACCTAACCCGACGCGCGTCCGAACTGCGCTGGTGCGCGACCCATTTAACGTATAACACTCGCGCACACACACACACACACACACACACACACACACACACACACACACACACACACACACACACACACCGTGGTATACCGAGGGCGATACGCAGGTTTGTAAAAACAATCACCATGCTCGGATTGCTCTGTTAATGTACATATAGTATATATATATTTTTAAGCAATAATCCAGGATAGTAAAATATGTATAACTGAGCAGTATCACAGCGTGTTATATTATATTATACTTCGGTATATAGGTATAGGTATTACACGTTTATGGCGCGTGTAGGAGATTTTTTTTTCTAACCGGGTCATCATCAATCAAACGCCGACCGGCTGATTGCGATCCACATACATATACCGATGCATAATATATTATATAAACACGTAACATAGGTACCTACTATACTGCCGCACGGCCGAACAGCCTCCGGTTCTGGGGCGTGGCAAATGTCGAAACGGATTATTTCTTGAAAACCGAATGCGAACGGTGTACATCGGTTGCACGTGTGTACATGTCATATCAATGCAACAGGTGCAGCAACGCAGCGGAGACGACTGCAATTGTTCGGTGTAAAAAGTTCGAGTTAAAGCTCGTCTCGAAGTGACCACCGACAAACGGTCCGCGTACTTCTTCTGCACGCGTCATCGTAATATTCTGTATGATAACACATATAATACAGCTATAATATTATATATAGGTAACTACTAATGTATTATCTGAGGAACGGAAACGAAAACCACCTACTTGGTGACTAAACGAGACGTGTTGTAACGCCTGTTTACTTGATCTCGACAGCAAAACATCATCATATTGTTTTTGCGTCGGTCTTCATCAGTTCCGATGTACGGAAAGAACTGGATCGCACTGAAGTGGGATGGCACTGCACATATTTTGTGGTGTATATATCGATATTATAATATACGTTCGCGATGCCATCGCCGAGATAATAATATATATATATTATAATATCGTTACTGCCGTCGCTGTCATATACAAAGCCCCTGCCGAGTGAAAGGACGTAAAATAAAATATTATAACGCGTCGGTATACGTATAGGTATGATAATATAAGAGTTGGAAGATTTATTAATGTACCTGCACAAATGGACAATGCAACGCAGTAAATTCAGCCGGGGAACCATCGAAATGTCACGAATATTTCCCCACTCAGTTTTTTTTTATATAATTAATAATCATTATTATTTCTGTGTACCTACTCGTACACTCGACACAGCATGGACGATAACGCCAGAGCGAAACAAACCGCGGTCGTCATGTAACACGTCATATTATATACATATATTATATATACGTCATAATGATAGTATAATATTATTATATCATACCGGCAGACGAGAGGCCTAGCGCAGTCCATATAAAATACATCACCGACTTATGACTTGGTCCGTGGTGAGCATACGATATGCATAAGGCAATATAATAACATAATAGTAATAATATATATGACGCTTCTCGTGTAGTCATGATGTACACCGTATAATATAGTATATTATACGTTATAGAGGTACATGGAGTACTCGAAAAACACAACACGGCGCCCGTCGTATAATATTATATCATATACGATATCATGATAATCTATTCACCGTATATAGTGCCAGTCACGTTTTGCTGTTCGTTATCATTTAACACCATTGTTTTGGATTCTACGAGCAAGTTGTGCGTACTACACAGTACACACCGTTGTCCGTCTAGTTCTGAGCGCCGAAATATATTTAACCGTCTACCCTATAATATGTGATACAATATTAAATCGTGGACGCTTAAATAAGGCACCAAGTCGGGCGAGAGCGAAAACAGTTACCTACAATAATATTATATTATTTTAATTTTACGTGCGCTCTCTTTCCCTCTCTTTTTTTTTCATGATATGTGCAGGGACGTTTCACTGGTTTTCTTTAGAGTGTTCGCGGGAGAGCGGGTCGATCGTCATTGTAATAATCGTTTTGACGGATACACTAACGCCAAAGAAGAAAACACCGATTTAACGATAATAATATACATACCTATTATATAACAGTCATTTATAATTACTACGTACATAACGTATAAAATAGCGTCGCAAATTTTCCGAGATAGCTCAACCGTATATAAACATTTTTACCAAGGCAGCCGTTCGTTGTACAAGTACAATAACGACAACTACAATCCGCATCACACAAAAAATCTATTATAAACTAATTTTTCCAATAACTCTATTAAAAAATACTCAATGCATTTTTTTTTTTTTTTGTATCAATTATATTATTATTATCATTACGCGATCATACTGCCCGAGGTCGGACTTATTGTTACGACTTGCGGGTGAATACGAAAAACGGAGAATAATCGTCAATTAGTCATTATCCGCACCACCGTGAGGATTATTGTAATATTAGCATTGTATACGTCTTGGCATTATTAAAATTATTTCAACTGCGTAGATAACACGCAAATTATTGTCTACTAATGTTCGACGACGACGAGAAGGTATATATTTATTAAACGTACCTCGCGCGGACAACGAAATGAATATGTATATTATTATATTATCATCGGTTTCCAAAAATCACATCAATTACTGTGCCACATTATAAAATTATACTGTGTGTGCTTTTGGAAAATCTTCGGGTACGTCCGAGTACACACATCACACATTCACACGCATACGGTGTACCTATATATATATATTATTACGACAATTTGGCATGCACGATAAATCAGTGAAATCACTACCTATAACGAATACATATATAGAAGTGCGTAATAACTACGCGCACCGTGATATACGACTACAAAGTATTGTGTAGCACGCGTGTATAAATAAATAATCGTCAAAAACCGATTTCCGCGATCGGACTTCCGAAGACGTGTTCGACGATTTAGTACACCGCATTTGCGGTCTTTGCATATAATAATAATATAATATATAATTCACCTTCAGTAAACTGGATTATAGCGATGCAAACCAATGTATCAAGTAAACTCGCCGCAAGGGATTTTGATTCAAGAATGTATTATTTTTATTTGTATTTATAATAGTTCGTAATATTATGTTTCACTCTTGGTCATCAACAATAATAATTATATACAGTTGATCGTAGTACAAAGACAAGTGTTCCATATTATTATTATGTGCAGACACGTAACGTGAGATGAAATACTTTTTTCGGACGATACACTGACAATGTAATAGGTACATCCGGAACGGTGAGCTTGTCGACGGATTGATGAAGACGATAAATATGGGACTTGTTATTGTATATTATACTAAATTGTAATATAATAGCAAGATTGGTAGAACGCGGGGCAGACGAAAAAGAAAAGTTTAGCAATGTATAATAATGATATCATATTGTTATAACGACGACGACGTCTGCTATATATCTATATAGATACGTACAATTAATACAATAGTATTATAATACGTATACTGTGTGAGTGTGTGTTTGTGCGCAAAATGAAATCGAATAATATTATTGGTACGTGAGCTGTAAAGTTCTCGTGCAGAAGTGCTCGATACGAGATACTCGATGCGAATGTATGATTGACAACTACTCATTTACGAGTTTTACGGATGTGCGACGACGACGATGATAATATTTAATTGGTACTATATAATTGCTGTCGGAAATCGAAGTTACGTTTTATTTTTCCACTCTACACTATAATATGAAAAAGTACATATCGTCCGGCTTATTTTTAATAATGAACAGGTTTTTGTTATGAAATTTCTTCTGTTATCAATTACGGACCATCAGAATTTTTTTAGAAATTTCTGAACTAGAAATTTTTAACGGGGAAATTCCGAACTGACATCACTATATACGGATTGCACTTGTTATTGCTATAATATATATAGGCATACCTACGCGTATATTATTATTACAACCGTCCGTATTGAGACGTCTTTGCCGCCGACGACGATCCAGAGTAAAACCTCGCGACAATATAACAATAACCACGATCGTTAATATATACATATGTCGCAGTCGTTTGGGCGGACGCATAAAATTTGCATGAGATTATAAATACTCGCGGGTCTGTGTCTGTGTATACGAGAAAAGCGTCAAGTTTTGCTGTATGTATAAGGTGTACCTACTGCACTGCACACGTATTATAATATGACGTAAGTAGGTATATATATATAGGTATACACATGAAACGAATATTATGCGCACACGCTGCATTGGACGGTTGTGAGCAGAGCGTCGTAAATCCGCAGCATTCATCACAAAAAAAATAGTGTGTACACGACAATAATATGTATAATATAATATAATATATAATGTGTATGTGACCTCATTCTCTGCACTATATATATAGACGAACGCGCTGAAGTATATATAATATACACTACGTACGGCACACGACAAATAACGTATGAGACCGCGCGGGTACATATTATAATACATAAATAATAATGATCACGACTAACCAGGTCTTCGATATTATATAGGTGACGCCATTTATCGGCGACTTATATATTATTATTATCATTACAACAGCTGTATTCTTTATCTGCACCATGTCATCAGGAAACGGGAAAAGTTTTTCAAGTGGCCCGCGAACCAGTCTGTCTGCCCGTTAAATTTGGCACACTTTTAGTATTACAATATATTAAATATAAATCGAAAACGCGCCCTCGGCCGTTATGCTCGACCGATCTATATCTATATATATATATATAAAGAAGTAATGATGTATAATTATCGTCATAAATCATAATATTATAAAACGTGCTAGACCTGCAGCAGCGCATATAATGTGCATACGATAATAATTTATTGCAGTGTTGATCCAACAAAAGTGCTTCGAAAGTGTATAATCTACTAAGCCGTCTGAGTGTCTGACCACATGGATAGTTCGTAGTTTGTACTGATGGCGAGATGTCGACGATCACGAATTCTAACAACATCTACAGTTTTTCTAAACGTATAATGTACGAAACTTTTTATAGCACCGATGAATTAAACAAATTGAAAATGTATTATAATAATATGCTCCTCAAACAAGCCATACGATTCGTTCTATTATTTCTGCCGTAGCCTGCATAATAATTCCAAGTGCCAACCCATTCGCGAAGTCCAGACGCGAGATTCATAATTATTACTACCAACCGGTGGGAAACACCCGCGGAACCTGTCTAGCGTTAACGAGTTATTTTTTCGTCCGATAATAATTATTTTGATCCTTCAAACAAAATATATCGAGAGCACACGGCGTATAATATTATATATGTAGTACCTCTCATATTATTATACCCTATGGGAACACCAATGCGTATACAATCATGATAATATGACGTACAGGACGTGTACAACGATAATATGTAATAATAACATTTCGATCGTGCTCCGAGTACATTATCTAACTCTCGCGTGATGCATTTCGTCGAGATTTCGCACTCGGCAGCCGGAAAGCAATATATCAGATACCTATATAATATGTCCTATACGTCGTTTGTCTAATGAGTTTTTTGGGAAACGAATGTGGCTGTTATGTGGCTTTCCCGTGTGAGTAACCACAGTAAGAGGTACATACTTGTATCGTAATATATTAAGCCGGAGTCTCTGAATAATAATAATAATAATAATAATATGATTTATTCTCTTATTCTGATCGGCAAATCAATCGTACCTATACAAGAACATATATAAATATATTATATAGATCGCTATGAACACGTATATGGACACGATTTTATTCGACAGTTTCGTATACGATAATACAATATTATGGGCGCACATATTTTTACCTATTACATACAGCATACATATATTATTATATTGATCGGATGACGCATCGGATTAACGAGGAGAAATTAGGAGCTCATTAAAGCGGATTGTTCGCACTTGTGCGGGCGTTTCCCAATCCCAATGTTCTATATACCCATATGCATATTAAATATTTATATCATAATTTATTATACTCAGGACCACGCGAATTGTTGTATATTGTATTTTAATTATAATATATGAAAATATATAGGTATCGTTACGGGTTAATTTCGGCGTATACTATCGGCATGTGTATAAGAATTTAATTAAATCCGTTGTGTAACAAATATAATATAAGATCACGAGAAATATATTGACGAGATGTTATGTAGTAAGTACACAGGTAGGTACAGACTGTACGGTCCACGCATATTAGGTGCAGTGCGCGTTTGCGGTCGTGAGAACGTCTCTTCGGCGGCGAAACGCGTTGGCCAATTTAAATATAATAAAACGTATTGAAATAACATCATAATCGATCGCTTTTCACGAGCACATCTCGCGAGGCGTGATGCTAGTCCTCGGTGGCATTCCGAAGGACTCGTTACAAAATCAAATATTTAAAAAAAAAATCCGACCGGCGGTCGCGACACGCGAAAATTGTGTTTTCGATTCAGTGTGGTTTTCACGACCCGTCCTTGGGTCGAAGACTTGAAGGCATGTGTTCTGCAGTATCTATATTGTACAGTCTGCAGTGTATACCTATATGTAATATAATATTATTTATATCATAAACAAGACCTACGAAAAAAATTATAATATTATATCTCATATTATAACATCGTTGCGATTATCTGTGCAAACCCGCCGAGTGTAATATTATGCAACACGTTTGAATATACATCGGTACCCATAACGGATTTTTGTGTTGTCACGTTCAGATCGTACACTCTATTATAAACACAGTACCGCGGTCTAGTACCGAAATAATATTTACTATTTAGGTTTTGTATGACATGTATTTATTGTAACGTTTTTATTTCAATCATATCTCCGCGATAGTATAGGTAGGTATACTATATATTATAATCTATAGATTAAACGCGCTCGGCGGTGCGAATATGACACACAGCTGAGCACCTGCATACATCCAATATATAGATATACTTCCTTTAACCTACAGATAATATATTATACGCATGTATGTGTAATATTATAATACGCGGTCGTGTGTGTTCTTTGCGGTGCAGGATATATATAATAATATAAATATAAAAACTATAAAATATTACAAAATGGGCGCACACGCGTTAAATATATGCGTGCTGTTGCGTATTACAATATTGTCATAGCATATACAATATAAAATGTTATAATGTGCTATGTGCGACGCTATATATGATGAAACCGGAGCGAATTTCTTACAATATACAGCTCGGACACGATCTTATAAGATAATATATCAATGTAAATATAGAATTGCGGCTGTATAGCTGCGGACTTCGATCCCGGCAACTGCCATGCCCGTTCGGCCGTCGATCGCAGCCACATTATGTGTGCGCACTAAGTATAAGCTCCGGGGTCGTTACGTTCACCGCCGGACGACATTCCTCTGAGATTAATGGATATCACATAATGATACTATATAGCTGGGAAGTACACCATATTAAACACACATACACATACACTTGTAAATCGTAATGTATATAATATATATATAAGTGCAACATCGACGTCAACGCTCATTACCGCACGCATATATATAGGAACATGCCTATATATTTTTATTCACGGTCGAGTTGGGTGCGCGAGATATTTTCTGATGACAATATATCGTACTGCACGTGCTATAATATATATATATATATATATGTGTGTGTGTTTGTATAACGCACCTCTCGCACTGACGACTAAAATTTCGCAACACGCAGAAGAAGAGACGCGCGAGTCAGACCGTACCGGAAAGACGAGGGCCGAAACATAATAATGTATCATTATATTATTATAACAACGTCACAGTATATACATATATAGGGCCCAACACAGAGGAGGGGGGCGTTGGACATGGAGTACGCAAAGGCCCGGCTATTTTAGGGCCATTCAAATATACTTGTAATTTTTGAAATTTTGATAGGAATACTTATTTTATGGTAATTTTGTTATTTTAAGTTGTATAGGTTAACTATTCATTACTTGGAAATCGTGTATGGGATAATGTTCATATCAATTAAATGGGTTGTATTGTTTTGGAAGTTCTGTAAGGGCCCGCAATAACATTTAGTAAAACGGCCCAAAATTCTATGCGGGGGGGGGGCGTACCTAAATATCTATAATAGGTACTAGGTAGGTACAGGTATAGCCGTATAGGTATATACAGCATAATTCCAGTGTAAAATAATATGTAATATCCCCCAGATACACCAATATACACCATCATAGTTACACACCATTAGATATATTGTAAACAAGCTCGATAATTAATGCTATCATCGAATAAGGATTCAACAAAAGTAAACGAATCTTTTCGAGATGTTTCACTGCAGAAACGTTATACATAGCACATTTTTAGTCCCTTTTTTAGAACAAAAATCTTAAGGTACTTATATTACCTATATTATATTCATATAATATATAAGAAATAAGTTGCACTCCGCAACGATTACATATTATTATAACTCATAAGCTAGTTTCGCGGCACCCACTTGTCACGCCGTTCTGTGCGCGTATTAATACATCATCGCGGTATTATAATAATGGCTGAATAATATGATATAACAGTTGCCGGAGACTTCAACGCTGGTCTCGTTTTTGTCACGACGGCCGCGACGTTGCGGCACACGCACGCCGTAGTTGCGGCAGCGCGATAAACACAATCAATCATCTCGCCGTAGACCACATATTTTTATTATTATTGTTGTTATTACTATTATCTACTGCACTTGTCTAATTTGCAACGCTGCGTTGCATAACGGGCGTATTGTCAACCGGCACATATTGTAAGGTACCTATATATAATATTATGCGTGCCCACACGTATATATAGGTAGGTTGGGTCTGTGGGCATCACACGAAACGTTACGTATGTGGGCCTAACTCCCTCCACCACAGCGGTCATCGTAGTGCGTGGTTATTATTGTGATTAAGATGTATATCTCCATAATATTAGAGGTGCTGTGGGGTGAAAGTCAACGCCACGTGAGAGTGGGGAGCAGTAAGGGGACTAAATCCTATATTCGCACTTTAGGCGATTTTTTCATCGATAACGTAATATATACGTATTACACTAATACATAATATTATATTATTTAAAACTGTTGGAAGATCGAGTTGCCCTCTTTTTTAGAGAAGGTTTGAAAGGTCTTAAGCCGCTCACGTGCAGATATCTCAGGCTACGCCGCTGCTAAATAATAACGATTAACCTATACCTATATATTTGTCGACTATATCCCAGTTAAGGTTGCAAAGTGCGTGTCAGTGTGACACCGTATATATACTTCACGGTGATCCGGAATATGTTGACCGTAATAAAATCGAAAATTATCATTATAATATTATATTCATGAGCTGTATACCAAATCGCCGTTTAATAAATAATAACTATTATTATATAGAGTACACTCTATACCTATTATTAAATGATAATAAATACGAAAAACCGGACTTTCATTGTTAAATGAAAGTGTAAACGAAAACCGGTCCCGGCAAATAGTTGTTTGATCAATGCCCTCTTGTTGGTTTTTTTATGGAATTGTTTCAGCAAAGTGATCCGATTGTATAATATCCAGGTGATAGTATAAAAACGATTGTGAAAAACTATACCTTGGGATCTGTTTGTGTCCTGTTCTGCGTATACCACACACACACTTGTCACATTCTGATGTAAATACGATATTAAACACTCTCGGATTCCCTATAATATTATATTGCACGTATAATATTGTATAACATGTAAAATGTATTAGGTACACATCCGTTAATCGAACAGCGATTTAAGTGTGTATATACTATATAGTTATATTAGTTTTACTTATTGTCATTAATATCATAATGATATCATGTATACCTACCTATGCATTATATTATTCTAAAAGTATAGAATATCAACGTCTATCTATATATTGTATGTATACCGTATTATAGTATCCAGATAAATATCTCTTTCCCATGCATGATCTACAAAGCGTTACGTTTCTATTGGTCGAAATATTGCATTGAAAAATAATCGTATATAAATAATATAATATATATCAACGTATGTAATAAACTCAATGAGAGAATAATAATATAATGATTGATATACATAATAAAAATATATTAATGACCTTATCCGTGTTCCATTTATTATTATTTTCAATAATTTGGTACTTAAATATTATCGCTGCATACCAATAATAAATTACATACTTTAAATATTATATATACATATAGATTTAATCGAAACTATAAGCATTTAAGTCTTAAGGACATAATATTGTAAGGACGTAATAGTATTATGTACGATTTTTTTCGTTGTATAATTACCAATATCACCCTCATAATATAATCTTATTTACACAATGACTTTGTTATAAAAGTGACCTTATAGAGCAAAACTAGTTACTACCAGTGGAATAATTTTTTACGGTACCATAATATAATAATATTTTTTTGTCTATTTTTCCATTATGCGTATAGGTACAACACATTATAATATAATACAACGAGTATAATGTTATACGAATTATGAGGTTTAATATATTCTATTGATAGCATGAAATCTTATTTTTAATAATATTTTAATATACTATTATAAGGATTTAAAACTAGGATTTATATGCATAATACATTGGTTTTTTTTTTCTGCACCTTTTTACAAATTTTATTAGTGATGTGTACGTACTACATAGTTTCACCATATACAATTCATATTGATTAAAATTATATATTTTAGTTTTGTTGCATATTATCGAATAATATTTAAACTAGTATACAACCACCAGAAATGATGCATATTTTGTAGTATACTGAGACGAATGTAATCGTAATGCGAAGAAAGATGCAAAATCATAATATTAGCGGCGCTAGTCATTTCAATTCCATAAAATTAGTGACTTATTGATGTTAATTTTTTTATTTGTATGAAAATTTACTGTTGTTAATATTATTCTGCGGTCTGTTTATCATATTATTAATATTAATCCTTCGTTATGTTTTTAAATCTTACCAATTTATCATGCAAAATATTAAATTGGAGCAATTCACTGTATATGGCCATTTAAATTTTAAATAATATATAATGATCAATAATTATAAGTATATAATAATTGTAACAAATATATAATAATACTGTGATTTGGTGTGAGTAAAGGGCGTTTCAATGTTTCAGTTTTTTGTTCATTTATTCCGCAAATAATAATATGTGATTACATTTTATTAAGTACCTAGGGAAATTATTGTTTAATATAATTTCAATGAAAAATCAACCACTCCCGGAAATCGATACCCTGCGGGTATATAGGTGTTATATTTACTTTGAGGTTGTACCACTTGTACCTGTCTAATAGATAATTGGACAGAATTCCATTGTGATGATTAATATTCGACCGGCAAAACATTTTAAAGGATTTATATGCGAAGCTATTAATTATTATTGACAAACCTACCTCGCGACAAGGTCATAGAAATAAATTGTATCGAGGTCGAAAATAAAATAATATGATAATGATAATAATGTGTGTATCAACTACTACTGTTCTGTTGTAATTAATTTCAAAACAAAACGATTTAATCTACGTCAATTACATTGTATAATATATAATATTATTATATATATGAACTCCTGCTGCAGGAGGTATACCGACCGAGACATAGCTCACCTTGTCTGTGTGACCCATAACCGAACTCGTTTATTTTCTCGTACGGTAGTCCTAGGGCATTTTTTCCGCATGATTTACACATTATAAACTGTCATTTACGTGTATCTATTATTATTATTATTATTATTATTATTATTATAATGCGACGTGTGTACGCGTGAATAAAAGTTGTGCGCTCCGAGCATGACATTATATTATTATGTTCTCTCTACATCTATATGTGCATAATATATGCGTGTGTGTCGTGTGTGTGTTTCCACGGGCATTAGGGAACATTATAAGAAAGAAAATATAATAATATTATACCGTCTGTTGTCGTGTGTCGTAAAAAATAACGACAATATAATCCTCTTGTTAGTAAACGTTTCTGTCTTCATATAAATATCACAATATACTTATAAGTACATAACATTATATTTTTAAAATAAATATAGGGCAATCGAATGCTCGATTGAATTTATTACGATTAATGATGAATCCGCGTTTTTTAATTAAGCGTGATCGATATCGGATTATGTCATAATATTCTTGTATTATTTATATTATCAATTGCATAATAATTAATAATAAATACATAGAACTAGAATTCATATGCCATATAAATAGTAAAGTATTTATTTAATTTAGTTAAAATATACAATGAATAATAACCAATAATTACGCAACTATCATCAATCATAGCATTAAGTGAAAGTGGTAAAGCATCTTTTAGTTTTAAAATATAGATTGAGTAGTAAAATAAAATTGAATCTTTCTGTGAACTAAATCATTAAGTTGTGTTATTCTCACTTAAGTTGTTTTCTTTATAATACTATAGTATTACAGCGTTTCTTCGTTTTCTTAAATAATTGTTAAAAAATTATTTTTATAACCATATCATTCTATTATTTGGATTAGAATGTATAATGTTATCACTTAAAAAACATCAAGTAGGTACCTATTTTCTGGTTACTTGTTCGCAATGAACTGGCAGGAAATCAATAGTTTCGGTTCGCAATAAGGGATTATAGATTTAAATGCCCATTGTAATAAAGTAACTGACTTTGATGGCGGGTGCTTTTTTGATAATTTTTTTTAGCGATTTTTAGCGATAATTCGGGTAACACGCGTTTGATATAACCTTAGTTTTACAAACGTGGGGCGAACCAACATTATTGACTTGGACTGGTCCAACGAAAGTCGGTCCAATGCCGTGAACCTTTGGGGGTTATTCAGTTATTGTAATACATTAACGTAATATACCAGACATCAGTAGGTATATAAAATATATTATAATATACGCACATACATAGATATGCATAGGTATTTCGTAAAAAACATTAATAATCATAAGACAAAAATTCACGTAACGGCGTAGTCAATTTTTTAATTATTACACCGGTCAGTAGGTATATATTATTATAATATATATCATGTAACGAGCGTTCTATACAAATTACGATTTACGATGCATATAATATATTATAATATAATAAATAACGGGCCTTAATTGCTTTATACAAGTTATGTTTGACGACACGTTAGGCAACGCAGTCGTACCATTAACCATTATATTATGTACGGAAACAAAAATAATGTAATGTGTACATTATTATGAAATATCAAATTATAAGAAAGCCTACAGGTAATAACTATTATACGTATTATAAAATAATGTGTATGTCTAAAAAATGGCCGGTTCAGAGTGATTTCTCACTAATAAAAAATGAATGCGTCTACCAAGCTCGATACCTATAACATTCCCGTCGGTATGGGTCATCGTACCTGTACAGAATAGTAGTATACACGCGTAAAATTAATATACAAGCTGGTCCGACGAGGCTGTTCGTCTGACAAGGATACCGTACTCGGTACAGCGCGTCAAACGGCGTTTTTCGCCAATAAGAAGGCGAAAGCGAATCTCCCGCGGCTCTGCACACGTCATCGATGCGTTTCCCTCTCGAATTCTGGGCCGGGCCGATTACACTTTTTTCTGATATTCGATATTCCGATATATTATATTGCCGATATAAAACCGATATTTTGTTTCCCATTAGGTCCATGACCCTATGTGAAAAACCGCTATATTTTTTGCAAATTCCGTGTAAATCATGCATAAAAACATATTAGATTTCTGAAAGGAAAATCATTAGTTAATTATTCCCATTGAATGCTTAATAATTAATTTTCTAATACAACATTTTAATATACTTTTAGATAAATCAGTTGACAAAATGTAATGCACAATGATAATAATGACAAAATATAATCAAAATATTACTAAATTACAATAAAAATAATAATAATAATATTAATAGTAATATAATAAACATTTGTTTTTAACAATAACAAAAATGTAAAATCTCCTACTAACTTTTTAAGAATAAATTATTTAAACAAAAAATAACAATAATATCATTCGTCGGTAATTCTTAATTCCATGTTGATTCCATTGAATAATGGATATTATTATTTATCTCATTTATCAACCAAATCGTAACCGTGTCAAATAGAGTAGGTAACAGACAATTAATTATATTGTCTTACAAGTGCAAGATGCTGGATACACGCAGACAATTTTAAATTGCGATTGCGTTGTATTTATCAGCCTAGCCCCCCAGACGATATTAGTACCTTTACAACGATGACGACATAAACAACAATCATAATTTATTATGTATTATGCAGTAGCAAATAAATAATAATAACGAACACTCGGTCTTAACCGCGAAGACAGATCTTAAATCGTGGTCGTAATGACCCGAGTTCCGCCGGTTAATCGATCGTCCATCGCATTTTCACCGTGACGATGTCAGTACAACTATACTACTGCAGGCGCGAGCTAGTGTCAAGTTGAAGGCCGACTGCCGTTAAGACGCGTGTCGATTATCCTTCCATAACGTACAATATTATATTATTATTGTTATTATCACACACACACACAGACGTAACGTCCCGTGCCCACTCATACCTACTCACACGTTACGTACCGTATTTACGCGCGTAACGGCAGATTCCGTTAAACGATTGGAAACGACGACGTGTGACCCTCGTCGCCGAGAGTTGCGCAACCCTTCAATTCGATGGTCGCGTGAAGTTTTCGCCGTCGTTTTATGATAATGAAACCTTAGGTTTTTGAGGTTTTCCAGCCATGTTCCTAAAAACCGATTGCCCATTTTCCCCCCTCTCTCATCATATATATATTATATATATCATAATATTATACTAGCCCGCAAACTACGGTTGGTTTCTTTAGCCGATCGTAGAAACGAAGGTAATTAATTTTTTATCAAAAACGTGCTGATTGGCAACATCGATTATTACTGTCTGTGTGGCGTTTAATGTTACTATAAATGAACGAACAAATACAATTCGATATTGTAATAATGGTATAATACAACCGAGATAATAGCGTCGGCAGTCAAACGGTACGATCGCGGAACGTCGTCGTTTTGGGACGGAGAAAACGCTAAAACAAACCACGTAACGCGTTGAATTAATAATAACTCGAAGAAGAAGAGACCGGAGAGGAAAAAAAGAACATTTCGCTTCAGGGCTGCTCGCTGTCGTTTTCGAATGTTGCGCCACCGGCCGGCCCCTCTGCAGCCGATGACCGAAAACCCGCCGAGAACACTCGACGCGCCCCTTCAAACATTCGTACTTGCAATATACGCGCATAAATGTACGTTTGTGCCTCACACTCGGCGCTGTATTTAATTATGACGTGGATTTCAATCTGGCCGGAGCCCCGCGGGTCACGCGTCGTGTCTGAACGTGTTTTGCTCGCGACTGTTAAAACGACAACAATGAACTCAAATATTATTATCATCGTTCGTCGTAAGGTCTCGTTAAGGCGCGATTATTGTGATTGCGTCACATCAACTGGGTCGGTTTTCGAAAAAAAAAAACCAAACAGCCTCGACTCGCGTGCACGATCTCGCGGACCGAAAATGGCGAAAATCTGCCGGCGTACGTCACTGCGTCTCACGTGATATTGATTTTTTGTCGAAACATCGACGGTCTCCATATTGCATCCGACCCACAAGATTTCGCAAGTGCCCCTCTGCAGAGCAAGGCGAACACGAGCGGAGGGTTAAAGATCTGTGCGTGCTGCGTATGTGATGCGGCGCCCATCACATATTATGTTATCATTATTTATTATTATGTTTACTCGTCGGATTAAAGTGGCCGGGTGTGTTCGCACATAGCACCGGTACAATATACCAAGCGCTCGCATCGTGATCGATCTTCGGTATTTCGTCAAACTTTTTTTTTTTTATATATATAAACAACCTGTATTCAGCACATTTAGTTATATATTGGGATATTTTTATAATAAATAATCGAATGTTGATCAACAATAATTACAGTCAATATTATTGACGATCACGATTTATGCAATTCCTTTTAAGTCTGCGAGGAGGTTTGTCGGGAACTCAGGTATATTTAACATTATTATGTTACGTCAATTAATTACGTTAAACGGAAAATATAACGTTATTCGCCTGTTAGGTATTTGACAAATAATATTAATTGAAAAATTATGTAGGTACTTTTCAAAAATTTTAATTCTAACAGTTATTCTTCAGATTTATTTATTACTTGACATGCTGATTCTGTGACTTTTTATTTTCAATTAATTTTGCAGTGACATAAGTCATATATATGTGACACTGATAACAGTGAAGAGATCTGCCGCCCGGACTTGAATACGACCATAATATAGAGTATAGCTATGCAGGACCTATATCATAATATACCATATAGACAATAATATGCCCAAATCATATATAGTGGAACTATGATGGGATCTATGATCATCATTTTGTCAACATCGCAGAAATCAATGGTTGTGTTTTCGATTTAAACATTGTTGTTAGCCCCGGGTGGCCGTGTAGGCAATAATAGCACCGACATATCGCAGCTAAAAACAACATTTCACTTTTGTGCGTCCGAAATCATCACTTGTCTTTAACCTTTTTCCATAGTCAAAATCCGGTCCCATCATATACGCATACTTTTGACGCCACTAATAGGTTGGTATGCACTAAGTGCACTATACATAATAATATTTATATTATATATTATCGGATATTCCTATACCTGTACGGTTAACGCAGCTGTCGAAACTACGAAATCGTAAATGTGATGAAAGTAATTTATATATAGCTATTACATCGGCTGTTCCGCCAACTGTAGTGGTTTTTATTTTTTATCCATATGACGTGTGTGGCTGCGCAAACGTACAGGTACAACAGACGACGAGGAAGTCAATGAATTATAATTGGCAGTGTCCACGCGCTCAACCGTCGTGCCTTTATTATAAATTATACACAGCCACAGCACTGAACGTTGGTTCATTTCTATAGTTTAGAACTGGTTAAACGAAATGTTTCCTAGTCAGACTAGCCGTGACTATAATCCCGCCTTCCCTAGAATCATATAATAATACAACAATATCTTTTTGTATTTAATGACGATCGTCCGGCAACATGACAGTGATTGCGGGCCCGTCCGATCCGTATTAAGGTTGATAAATACGCATTCACACGACTAAGTACAAACTAAGTAACCTGTATACTCGTAGGTACACTATAATCATATACCTACCACAGATACAATATATAATACGCCACCGCACGCATTATACTATATTATATAGGCGTTTCGAAGTCGTGGGTTATAACTGACGTTCAATTACGTACAAGAAAACTGACGAATGCATATAGGTATGCCTACCTAGTCTAGGTACTATAGAGCCGACTAAGCGCGTTCTTCGGAGCCCATAATTGCCGGCCTTTAAGAGGAAGTAGTACCTGAAAGTGTTGTCTTACAGACAAGTAACATGACAAATCTTCTTTCCGGATTCTTACTGTACGAATCGTGTATTAAAGACTATATAGTAGTTAATATTATAAAAAATTGAAAAATTGAGTATTGACATACCCAATTATATTATCGAGATTGTATTGGAGAATATGAACTTTGTTCTATAGTGAAGAGTTTTTATTGATATTTTACTCGAATAATTTAGATTTTAAATTTCATGACTAGTTTTAAAATAAATATATAACAAAAACTCGTCGTGTGAGCATATAGTTCATGTTATCTTCTACCAATTCGTTACGTAAATGTGCTCAAATATCAACTATAAAAAAAACTGAAGTAAAAATTCTGTCGGTATGGGTAAGTAGGTGGTATACGGTATTAACCGTAAAATGAGAAGTTATATTTTTTCCCATGCGTTTACAATGCGCCCTGCAACCGATACAACGGCAAACCATCATGGTAATCGAGTAAACTACCCGGCAACACTTTATTCATTTCATTATAATCACTATCGTTTAAAAGTCATCGGGTCCCCGTCGTACGGTGAGGTTGATCGTGTATAACATACTGTTGTAGCCACAGAGTTGTATAAATATAATTACAAATTTTAATTATTATTATATTGTGAGGTTTGCCGCTTTGCCATCTCGATTACGAAACGATTTGGTCGTCGCAGACCGCAACCTTGACACTGCGTCACTTCTAACCCACAACCTCCGGCTGAGATTTTTACTAAAAACACGCCACCATGTACTTATCGCGTACGGTGATCGCGGATAATGAATTATTGGTCATAGTCTAAATTGCGCGCTTTTTGTTATACACATAACGTAATGCGCGCATTGCCTATACACAGGTATTAACATCTCACAACGTAAGCGTGCACGCGTATACCAATGTGTGTAATATTATTATATACATATAATATAATAGGTGACCAATTAGCATAAACACGTAAGCGGCGTTTTGTAACGGAGGCGAAACTCGTTGCATGTGTATGTAGTCGTTGTATATAGTGTGACATAACTAGGTTACCGTCGTTTTTGAGGTGAACGTGTTAATAATAGCTATAATATTATAGGACGTCAAGACAAATGCCGACACACGACGAGGTGCCTCTATGTGCTCGCGACCGGTGGCTTCGGGCGATCAACACTTTCGGTTGTCGCGAGTAATAAATTCGGTCTGAGCACTCGGAAAACGAATAACTGTCATGATATAAAATATAATATTATGATATTGAGTCACGCTTTTGCGAAATCGACGACAACGATACTGTTTTTTTTTTTATTACGGTTTTATTTATGCGCGTTTACGGAATCTTCATTCACTTTTATCGATTATGCCGGTGCGAACGCTGTATTGAGCGCGTATACAATATGTTTCCTGCTGTTTGATTCACGTGATAAATTCCATCCCGATTCCCGTTTATATAGACGCAATAATTTTTTTCGCGACATAATCATCGTACAATATAATACTACGCGTAGGTACCTATATAATATGCTATGACGTACAAAAAAAAATATTGTATTATTTTATCTTAAATTTCTCGTGGCCTAGATTCCCGCGACAAGGGAACACACAGTCAAGGACGGAAGGCGCGCGACTTACCGTTTTTGTTTTTTTTTCGGTTCCGTTCACAATTCGTTTGTTGAGAAGGTCTGCGAATACGGTTAATGTGTATTTAAAATCGTTTTCGGCGTTATAATGATGTACGCACAATTTACAAATCGGTCGTCAGTATGACATACCAACATAGAAACAGTAGCTGCGTATAGCCTTAGTATGACGATATAGGTACCATTTACGATGTACTTTTTACACCTTCTACGAACTTATATATAAGTTATATACACTGTTGTGGTACACTGGTGTACCCGCACTGAAAATCGTAAACGATGTTTAATAATTATTATTCTCAAAATCGCGTCAATCGGGTACCTACCAATTGTCGGTTGATTGATGCGTCTACAATTTTATGTAAAATAATTATAATATTGTGGGCCGTGGAGAAACTGATTTCTCATTTTGAACGTCCGAATAAACTCGGTTGTTATGCTGCTACTCGATATTTTATAGTGATATTCATATCATGATGAGTCTGTACAACTTGGCGTACGATGTAATATAATATAATATTTGGTATTTTGATACCTATATGTATACGAATTACGGAAGTCGATGATAAATAGTCAAACTGTTAAATGCTGGCTCTGAAATAACGAAATTTACTTTCTAAAATATTTAATTACGACAATGCTAGTTTTCAATTAACGATTTCACAGTCTGCGTGTAACATACAATCTGTCGCACTGCAAAGCAAGAACAAAGTCCATCATATTAAACTTACACAAATATTGATAATATTAATCTATCATTAGAAAAGTATATATTATTTATCGCTCGTTTTTAAATGCAATGTTCGCCGGGGTTCATGCGAATATTATTCGAAATCAAATTAATATTTATTATGCGATGAAATATGTGTACCTATTATGAATATTACAATACGTCAATATGCCATACGCAATACACCATTTGCAATACTATGCAGCTCTGCTGTGTCTGAAATAATTAATCGGACGAGTACCTTAAGGAAATCGCAGAAAAAAAAATAGAACAACTATATTATGTATGATATATCACGGGTCCACGTGCTTTGATAATATAAAATGTAGTTTATTTCTTTCAAGTACCTACCTTTACTAAGACGATTTTTTTTTCAATCCACAAGTTTGTGCAATAGTCTTACGTTTAACCGTAATATATATTATTGCACAACGATTATAAATGGCAAGTGGTTTTTGAAATTCATTAAACATAATATACTAACCATTTAATTTATTCGATACATATAATAAAACAGCTGCACGATTAACGACTACACACATCATATTATAATGCTATAGTATTTTACATAACACATGCACCACATCTCCCGTTTGTCGAACCCTCAAAACGGGTACAAGTATAATATTATTCACACAGAATAACAGAATATAATGTACATAATATTATATATAAATACACACAGGACCTTATTTAAAAACAATATTATTTTGACACGGAGGCTCATTTGAAAATATAATTTTTCACAATATTAACTCAAGAAACCATACAATGTACCCACCTACATGATTTTAAAATGATAAATATTTTTAATATATTATAAATATACATATTTACACGATACGTGCATAATATATAGTTCATGTAGGCAAAAAATATTAAATTTGTCTTTGTTTTTCTTTTTTAAAATAAAAACGTTGCGTAAGTATAGGATTTTTAAAAATCAAATTTCAGAACAATAATTAATGTCCTAATAAAGAATATGAAATGAAAAATATCATTTTTTTTTTTAACACAATCATCGTGTATCCGAGTGTGGGACCCTGAGGCAAAGCAACTGTTAAATAATTTTGATTGGTTAAATCGAAAAGTCATCGCGTCGAAAATGAAAAGTGCAACGTGAGCGTCATTATATACTACAATTCCAAAAATAAACGATATTATGATAATGATCATCATTGATCATTGAAACGATACGAAGACGACAACGAACATAATATAATAATAATACACGGGACAGCAGTCGTACACATTAGAACTTTTGGTTCTATATAGGTATATTACCTACCTATATTATGTGTAGCACATTCCGACGTAGGCAGAGCTGTCTTAAGGCATGGGCCCTGGCCCCCAAAATTTCAAGGGCCCCAAATTCACATAGATTACATCATTTAGTGAATATCATAATTTTACATTTTTTAAAATGTTTTAAATATAAATCTCGAACGAAAAAATATTAAAATTAGCTTTGTATCAAAATAATACAATATGATTAATTTCTAAATTTTAAAGTTATTCCTGGTACACGTTACACGTACATTATTTTGACGTGCGCTGTGTTATCGGTAATTTCAATTTGTTTTACCTAGAAGTATTGCGAGTGCCATTTATAAATAATATGAAATATCGTATCTTAGTAATAAATATCGTAAGCTTATAAGCAATGGCGACTACGCCGTCGTCAAATGTCATAATATTGTCGACTGTAAAGTTCAACACACACACTACGCATACACATAATCAGATAATCCACATAAATATCTAAATATTTTCGTGTGCGTTTAATTTTTAATTCAAAAGGAATTTGTCTTACGTAAGTAAACTAACCTTAATATTTATTATTTTCTTTATTATTATAATTATAAATTGATAAATTACACACTCAACTAACAAAATTGATAAATGAATGAAATAGTTGATGAAAAAGCTAGGAAGAAACCATTAAAGAGTATTTTAATAATTGACACATTTATATCAATATACATACATTGTTTTTTATGACAATTATTTTAGTTTTTATTTAATGAATTACATTTATTTTTTAACTATAAAACATATTAATGTATGAATAATTAATATCTTGACGTTTTGATTAATAGAAAAGTATGTTTTGATCGTATATTTTGAAATGATAATAAACAATAAAGTTACAGAGATTTAATAAATAATAATACATTACGTGTTAAAAAATGTATATATTATGATTTAGTATTATAAGGCCCCCGAAATATGTTTGGCCCGGGGACCCCCACAAAACCTTAAGACGGTTCTGGACGTAGGTACGCAAAACATGGTCGGGGAAAACGGTCTACGCACGACCCCGGCAATTGCAACGACAATGATAATAATTATTATCATTATTATTATTGTTATTATTATTTTTATTATTATGGAACACCGAGTTAAAAAAAATATAAAAAACACACACACACCCAAATCGCAGGATAATCGCCCTTGACACGATTATTAATAGTCTCACGATATTATTCTACTTTATATTATATATTATTTAGTTTCGTATATATTTGCAGATCACTGGGCGTGATTCGTATTGTTATTGTTGTTCTCTGGCGTACGAAATATTTTATTTTTTTTTTCTAGTAGTTACACCTTACACTACCCCTTGTAACGATCAAAGTCGTGAGATTCCACATAAGAAAAAACCTATTATTATAATATTATTATACGATCGTTTTGCCTGTCTTGCAGACGACGACGTGGACGACGAAATGGGCGAAAGTAAAATATAGTATCTCGAACGAGCGATTTATATCGTTCAACGGTTTTTTTGCAAAATTGACGATCTTTATCGCCGTTTATTATATATTTAGTATCTACCTATTACAGTACTTTTTATGTGCAAGTCGTATATTACGAGACTGTTACATTACGAATTTACGACCGAACGAGTAATGGAGTGGGTCATATACTCATATCACATGATCGTGCGAGTGCGCAATGCCCGAGGAAATTCGGAAACCTATAAGAAAAAAATATGTATTTAAAAATGTGTCTCCCTCCACATATATAATATGTAGCTATAGTGATATAATATCAGAGTGATTATTAACCAAGCATGTTCAACCAGATACATCCCATTTTAATCCTTCAATAACTATTCAAATTTTGATTTTTGATATTTTTATGTATAGTATATCACGTATAAAGCCTATATTTTCAAATATTCATAATTTTGGTACCTACTGTTATGGAGTTTCTTATGGCGGTACAAACTTCTTTTATTCAAATGAGAACCACCATTTTTTTATTGTAAATCGTTCATCAGAATAATTATTTTGAGTAGGTATAGTAGGTATACCTTATATAGTAGGTATCTACTATTCCTTGTACAGTTGTACACTACCTAAGGTTTAAAAACTCTGATATTAATCGTTCAAATTTTGATTTATGTCCATCCATATTTTCAAAATATTCATTTCCCAACAGGTTATAATAAAAAATAGTGGTTGTCGGTTTTCGAAATGCATATATATCACGACAGAACACTCCTTAGTAAATTGCGTAAATAGTAGGTATTTGATATTTGAAAATACGGACCAAGGAGGAGAAGGGGGTGACCTATAGTTGGTGAACCGCGTTGTAATATATTACAAATGATAATATGTACTATGCTAATATCTTGTTTTTAAAAAAAATTTACAATTTGTTTGGTTTATAAAATAAACGTATGCTATATCGTTGTTTTTACTTACAGATGACGCTGAACAAAATGGTCGTCTTGTTGACGGCGAGCCTGTTCTGTTCGGCTGCAGCCATATTCCACCAGCCATCGTACTACCCAGTCGCGGAACAGTACAATTACACCGGTAAGTCGCAATACCTACAATTATGGTACCTATTCATTTTATACTACACAATGCACTTAGGCGGTTGCAGATCTAATGCATTATCTGTAGATTTGTAGTGGCATATATTATGTTTAAGACACGTTATAGTATAATAATAATTTTTGTATTATGTGATTCGAGGTTATTTGCCACAAGAATCTTATGGACATCCCCTAGTCGCGTTACCGTACGAGGCACCGAGGGCCGGTTACGGTTTCGCACAAGCACCCGCTGCTGCCGGTCTAGGACCCCGTCCCGGACCCAACAAGTGAGTGTTCTAATAATATAGGCATACCAAGCGTGTTTTTCACGGATTATTGTTAAACTTTTCACGCGCGTGCTCTTACTTTTATAGTTTCGGCGAAATACCCACAGCCCCACAAGGCGCCGGATGCCAGCCACCTGTCGGCCCATGCCCCAACAACAAATACAGGACCATTGATGGATCCTGTAACAATCTCAGGTACACCAACTGGGGTATTCCCAACTCCAAGTACGCCAGACTCTTGCCACCCAAGTACTCTGACGGTAAGTTCAAGCATATATATATATACATCACAATGTTGTAGTTACTTATGTCTATACCAAAAAACGCTTTAATGGAATTTGTAAAATCGTTTTTACAACAGTTAAGACATTTTTGTACGTTTTTAACCATTAAATGTATTCATCATGCAGGCATCCACGCACCACCCACGTCTGTCAGCGGCGAACCACTTCCCGGTTCCCGTCTCATCAGTATTGTCATGTTTCCGGATGTCCCCATCCCTGATCCAGTATGGACTCTCATCACCATGACCTGGGGCCAAATTGTAACTCATGATATGTCCATGTCCATGGGTACCACACAAGCAAGTAAGTGTACAATATACTGTTGACGTGTAATTCATACAACCATAAAAGGTATTCAGGTATCTTATAATATATAATATACATATTGATATCATTACGATTTAATTCGTATATATATGCAGAGTACAACGCCTTTTAGTTTTTTTCTCGACACGCGAGCAAGCTTAAATACGAGTGGGTGGGTATTATGTTATTATGTTGGACACATATTTTTTTTTCAATTATAATATAAGCTTCTATATATAATAAGCTTCTGGCGGAGAAAGTGATTCTTTGACACGTACCATATAAAATGTGCCGTATTACGAAGATATTATGCACATTACGGATAGATGAGCGTGCGATAAATGATTTAAATTTATATTTTGCCCAAATACAGCCTCAGGGCTGGTAGGTTCATTGCAAACCGAACCGGTCGTTATTTGCTTCCTACTTGAAAGCTAAGTTAAAATGTAGGACATTTAAATGTTTGTCGAATTCCCAGAATCAACTGCCTAAATTATTAAAGATACAGATTACAATATTCACTCATACACATTACACACCATATGTTATTTTCTAACGAATTCATAAAAATCTTGAAATTTACTTGGCATATCGACGAAGCATCCAACTCGATGTGATTAACATGACCAACATTTAATTTTAAATACTTTATTTTTTTTATCTTTAACACGATTCTTCGAACAGACAAATGGTGTTGTTTTGCTAAACTCGTTTTCACAATAATTCACGTCTTCTTTTCGTCACGCAGCAATCAAAAATCGAGAGGATTTAACTACAGCATACAAACATGACACGCGAGTGATACCTAATTTGCGTAGTAGGTAGGTAATATTGATTTCGTGACGGCAGAGTTTTCACAGTAATATGACGTTAGGCTGGAACTAACGACGAATCTTTATTATATATTGTATAACAATCATCTTGGGTGTACATCCTGCAAGTAATTATGTACTTATATAGAAATACGTGCTGCACAAGTTTATAAGGTACCTATTACCTATTAACAACTATTAAGTAGGTATTATCAGATTATCTGCAGTAGCGAGGCGTGAGGTTTTTCGTCGGAGACAAAAAAAAAAAAATTAGCACTAATACTCCTAACTTCCCCCTCCTTTTTTATTTTATCTATACGGTAAGAAATAAATGTTCAAAAACTAAAAACAAAATGAAATATTATATTATATTCAAAAACTAAAAACCATAAATGGCATTAATCAAATCATCAGCCATGAGGACAAATTACAAATTACAATATAAAACAATAAATATTAAGAAACAAGTACGACGTATCTATCACGATGACGAACGATCGTTGGAACATGCGCCAAAGCGCTAGTGAACCATGTCGGACATTCGCTCGGATCTTTAATGGCGGGAAATCAAATTCCAAATAATCCCGTGTCCATCGACAACTGTAACGATAGTCGATATGCACGCCCAGACAACGATATTATATATTCTTAAACTATTTTTATAGATACTGTTATTATTCAAAATGTTATCTAAGGGTTATTGGAAAATCATAAGACATAATATTAAGTATTGTCCATACAAATAGTATATGATGTTGGTACCACCGTGTAGATATTCATAGGGTGAACATCAACCCCATTTCGATGCGGACGTTTAGCGGATTCGATTTTAATATTACACTAATAATACCTGTTGGCTGTAGTCTTCTTGGACTTGAGGTTGAAACACATTTAAACGCATACCTACTATTTATTTTGTTCGTAGAACGTCACTCAATCAGATGTTGCGACGACAACGGCCGTTTGTTGAGCAACAACCCAGATGTGCACTGTTTCCCGATTACGATCCCCGAAGATGACCCAGTATTCTCCAAGTTCAACAGGGAGTGCATGAACTTCGTCCGTTCGACCACCGACCAGGAAACCGGATGCAACGCTGGAAACAAGCCCGCAGAACAAGTAAATAATATATTAATCTCGTCCAAATTGTTCAATTTGATCACCTCCGTATATATTATGATAATCAATTTACCTGTATAATATATGCGTGAAAACGTTATATTAATTACGTTTTTAGAAAACTTAAAAAAAAATCAGTTCACGACTTATCGACCCGACACCTTTCATTAATAACTTTTAACTATAAGAGAATACATTTTTGGGACTTAAAGTTCAGGCTATAGCATATAACGTAACCACAAATTTTTGTGCATAGAATATTAGGTACCAAAATAGCAACGCTATTTTGTGGTACGCAAAATAATGTGTTATTTATTATAATATTTACTTTGCGTGTTATCTACAGTTAGTAGTCGTTTCACACTGGATGGACGCTTCTTTCGTGTACGGTTCTAACCAACGGTTAGCAGATACGCTTCGTGAAGGAATTGGTGGTAGATTGAGAGTGGAGTTCAGAGACGGAAGACCGTGGCCCCCAGCAGCGGCCAACAAGAGTGCCGTGTGCGATCAGCAAACCGAAGAAGAACCGTGCTACCAATTCGGTCAGTATTTTTAACGTTGGAGCAGTGTTCGGTAGAAAATAAAAACTGTTTTTACAACACAAACCCATGTCTCGTCGTTTCAGGTGACCGAAGGGCCAACCAGAACCCACAGCTGACCGTGTTACAAATCCTGTTCCTCAGAGAACACAACCGCATTGCCACTGTGCTGTCGCACATCAACCCTCACTGGGACGATGAAACCCTGTACCAAGAATCCAGACGAGTGCTCATCGCCGAATTCCAACACATCAACTACCACGAATGGCTGCCCATTATTTTAGGAACAGACAACATGTTGAAATACGGTCTCCTGTACAAGACCAAAGGATTCACAAGTGATTACAAAGAGAACGTCGACCCTAGTGTCATAAACGCTCACGCTCATGCCGCATTCAGATACTTCCATTCGTCCATTCAAGGACAATTCCAGTAGGTTTCTCTCATCACAAGCCCGTAAACCACGAGAATTGAATCCATTTAACGGAATTTTTTTTTTTATAGCTTGATCGGCGAAGACCGTAATCTATTGAGTGCAGTTAGATTATCGGACTACTTCAACAGGCCGACGATCATTGAAAAGGGATACAACTTCGATCACTTGTCGAGAGGTCTGACAACACAGAGCCAAGAAGAAGTCGACCCGTTCTTCACCAGCGAAGTAATTATTAGACACTTTGAGACGTTTCGCAGTAGGATACTTATACTGTATAAATACTAATAATGGTTGTGTTCACAGATTACAGACTTTTTGTTCAGAGCAGGCCGTCCATTCGGTCGTGACTTGAGAGCTATTGACGTACAAAGAGGCCGAGACCACGGTCTTGCATCTTACAACGATTACAGAGAATTTTGTGGTCTGCCAAGAGCACACAAATTTGAAGACTTTTCCGACTACATCGATGTTGAAGTGAGTACCTTATTGTACCTACCTATAAACCTACGCTTACAACTGGCACTTTCCGAACAATTTGATTATTATTTTTTTTCTCATTTTAGCGCATTGAAAAACTCGCTCTCCTCTACAACCACCCAGACGATGTTGATCTTTCCGTCGGTGGTTCTTTGGAAGCTCATGTACCAAACACATTGGCTGGACCAACATTCTTGTGTCTTTTGACTGAACAATTTTACAGAACTAAAGTTTCTGACAGATACTTCTACGAATTGGGTGGACAAGTTGGATCCTTCACACCAGGTAATAAAATACACAATTATTATAAATTCTTAAACATTCTTATACAAAAATATTTATTTTTTTTTAAATTTAGAACAACTTAACGAAATCCGTAAGTCTAGTGTTTCAAGAATATTCTGTGATAACAGCGATGATTTACACACAATCCAATCTCAAGGCTTCTTGAAGATTTCTGAGAAGTGAGTAGTCGATAAAAATAACAATAATAATAATAATAATTTATGATATAATATAATATAACATTATCATTGCTCATCGCATTCTTTACTATTAATAGGAATCCTTTGGTGAGTTGCAATGATTACGATAGAATTCCATCGATCGACCTCAACTTCTGGAAAGAAGAATCATACAGTCACGCAGCCCCACATTATGGTTACCAAGAAGATTATAAGAAGAAATAAATTGAACCAAACAACCAGTATTTGTAAATAATATTCATTTTCTTCTATAAGGTTTCTTTAATTTTCTTTCTTCTATTTTCATCTTTAGATTCTTAACGTTCTTTAAAAATTCTTTGAAGATTCATCATATTGTTTTTAACGCTCAAACCATATTTTTACGTATATTAATTATTATTTAATTGTTTGATTTTACATTATACGAGTATTACGTATATAAGTATTTTTATACTTATGTCATTAGTTTGTATTACATATTGTTTATTTGTATGGACAAATCAGCAATCTTTAGCGTTGTTATCACAACCTCTATGATATTATATAAGTACAATAATGTAATTAAATAATACAAAATAGTTTTATATATATTATCATATATATAAAAACTAAGAAATAACAATGTATAATAAAACATTTTTTATTTCAACAAAATCAATTTTAACCAGTTTAAGTGCCAGCAAATGTCCAATGTCCACACTGCATATACTTGTAAAGAGCATTTTTCAAAATTAGTTGTTTGAATGTAGATAGCTACAGTTATTATGTAATTATAAAACTAAAACTAAGAATATTTTATTTAAATTATACACAATTGAATTTGAAACATATATCTGTATTATACATTATTAGACAAAAATATAAATGTAATAAAGTATAAATTATACATCTTACGTCATTATTTGTTCTTTATTTACCTATATTATTAACTAATAATTAGTTTGTGAATAATTGTCTATTGTAATATATTTATTACTGATCAATTCTTCAAAGATAGGTTTAGGTAAAGTACACAATTCTGTTCACGCTGTTTCCCCAGTATTTATCTAGAAATAATAATAGTTATACCTAATAAATTGCAACATATAAAATAAAATGTTTACAGGTATACTTGAAAACTTGTGTTTACTTCAGGGATACGGGTACTTGTTCCTAAACTATTTTTATCGAAATCCTAAAATTACAATATTAATAACCTAACTAATATTTTTAAATAGGTACAGGAATATAGGTATATCAAAAATATATATCATACATAATCTAATAATATATATGTAATCAGTAGCTTAGCAAGGGTATGGCGAACTGTGTCTACGCAAGGGGCGCAAATTTGTGCTTTAAAATTGGTTCTTTATTACCTAGACGGTTATACATTTTTAAATGTGTATGTATGATTTTGTTTATCTTGTTTATCATTAAATTATTCCTGTTTTACTACAAGGGACGGTGCGTGTATGTGTGCTTTGCGCGCGCGCGCGCGCGCGTGTGTGTGTGTGTGTGTGTGTGTGTGTGTGTGTGTGTGTGTGTGCGCCTAATGTGCAGACAAACTTCGCAAGTGATGCACCCGATACCGAGTCCGTCGCATCTATGGAGTTGCAAGTCTCAACTTCATTCAGAAGTTGGCGAGATCGAGACTCCGCCAACCGTCTCGTCAACTTGCCACAGGTTCGGCCAGCACTGCAGCTTGATGCTGCCGAGTCTGAAAACAATTCGACGAAACCATCGGCCCACGAGGCGGACAGTATAGACATCCAGTATACGGTAACCCTCGGCGGCCGCAGTGACGCAGGAACCGACCCGACGGTAACCGCGGTAGTTCCCAGACGCCGCTCTCTGTGGAGCCGGACGAAGAGATTCGTCCGGCGAATGTTTTGTGTTGCGGCGTGCCATTGACATAGACCGCAATGTATGGTTTGTTGTGCGTGTTCGTCCCGAGTTCGCTTGGCACTTCTGTGATCAAGCTGGACGGCCGTCGTGTTCGCCGGAAAATCCGTCCAAGTCCGTCCAAAACCGTTTACTTCCGCCAGTGTACGCTTTCATTCCGAGTTCGCTCCGACTATATAGTCGCCGTACTATGACTTTGCTTTAGCCAGAATAAGCCAGAGCGCCCCGTATCGTTCCTTTACCGTCGACGTCGCTCGCCGTTCGTGTCATAATAGTTCCGCGTTGGAAATGGTCGGCAACAGCGGTTTCTGCTGTCCTCTGCTCCAAGGGAATGTTTGAGTAAATAAATTATAAACGATGACTTTACTGTCGTCGTTTATGTATATGTTATATGTACCTATGTATAATCGGACAATAATAATAATAACATTTTTTGTCATGTTGATTATTTGGTTTTTATTTTATATTATTATTTATAAACGCGTCAACACGCTGGTGTAAAATGACACGCTTGTGGAAATGTATATTGTACAGGCGACAATACTTTCGGTTTTCCTTAACTATAATAGTGTATAAATTTCACGAAGAACCTTGTATTGAATTTTTAAGCTTTTTGACAAAAAGGCAAAAAAAATTTTATCAACAACTAACAAAGTGGTAGATCGAAAAAAACCGAAAGCACTGCGAATATCACGCGAAGAATGATATGTGTAATAAAGATCTCTTTGGATTTCACCAAGTTGCTTAATACTTTTGTATTTTTCTATAGTTTGTTCTATTTTAGAATATGGTTTCGTCATTTAAAATCCTCGTCAATCTCGCTCAGTTTTGCTCAATCAGCTTGTATTTTTACAACCTGCCTACTGCAGTACTGCAGTAGCGGATTTACGGGGGAGGGGAGTCCATGGGTTAGGTTAGATAAATCCAAATTAAGTTTTTATTATTTTAAACCAAATAACTGGCTATTTGTTTATACAAAATTGATTAATAATACATTTATTTAAGTTAATAAGTTAATTGTAAGTTATCATATAACTTTAAACTTAATTGAGTTAAAAAAGAAATTAAGATAACTATTAACTATAAACTTTTTAAATTTTTTTCAATCAACTTAACTTAGTTGAAAATAATCGTTAACTTGTCCAGGCTTGATACTAAGTATAAAATTATGCAAGAAGGCTATTTTTATTGAGATGAATATGCAATTGTAATGTAATTGTTAGCGTGAGGTTTTTTTACAGTTTTATTATGGGCCGGTCAAAACTTTAGCCCCCCCCCACTCAAAAAACTGAAATGACGGCACAGCATACCTCTAATATAAATAATAATCGTTTAATTATAAATCTAACTTGTACGATTCAAATTATTAATTTTACATTTTGTACAATATAATATAATATCGTGTTGTATTTTTTTGGTGTTTAATGCGTACTATTTTGCATAAACTATACGCCGGATAATACCTTGGGTTTGAGCGAAGTATTTAAAACGATATATTTTTAATCTTTATAATATTGTATATTATACATTATAACTAAGGTGACGCTCATGTTGTACATCAGATAATAATATACGTATGTACAGTTCAACCATAGCCTTATACTATAAGTATAGTATAGTATAAGGTCTATAAGTTTAACCCACTACTATAGTAGGTAGTTATATACTGCATCATATAGGTGTGTCCAGAGTCCAGACCTCCATGGCTGAGGAGGCCAGTTATAAAATTTAAATTTTTTACTCACTACAGCGATCCATAATCTATATCTATATCCGTGGTTTTACCATTATAAGCCAACAGGCCAAGAACGTCACTGGGGAGGCCAGTGCCCACCCTGCCAAGCCTATGTACTGCATATACTAATGTAGAATACCTACCTACCAAATAAGTGACAACATCCAATTTTTTTACTGGGTAGGCAATTGGACAATATTATTTCGTCAATGGCCATTTTGGGGGCTACAATATTTCAATATTACCTATTGTTATCCCCCTATTTAATTTTAAGAGAATTATTATTCTTGTTGAAGATTATAAGAAACAAATTAAATCACACAACCAGCATTTGTAAATAATATAAATTTTCTTCAATAAGGTTTTAATTTAATTTTGTTTCTTTCCATCTTTAATATTCTTAACGTTTTTTAAAATTAAACATATTGTTTTTTTAACGCATAAAACATATTTTTACTTATACTTATTGATTATTATATTTTACATTATAGGGGCATTGTATATATTTATAAGTACCTACTTTTAAACAAATGTAAATTGTTTGTATTACATATTGTTTATCTGTACAGACAAATCAGAAAACTTCAACTTTGCTACCATAAACTATGTGATATTATACAGGAGAACAGGACTATATTTACAAATATAGTAACATTTGTCCTGTTACATATTATATAAATACCATAATGAAATTAAAAAACACAAATATTTTTTATGTATATTATTTTTATAAATACTCAGAAATAACAACGTAGAATAAGACATAATATTTTTTTTGTCAAAAATAATTTTAAACCTGTTTATGTGCCAGCATATATACACAACATATTATTCTTGTAAAGAGCATTTTTTTTAAATGAGGTAGTTGAATATAGATAACTACAGTTATTATTTAGTTATATAACTAAAACTAAGAATATTTTATTTAAATTATACACAATTGAATTTGAAACATATTTGTACTATACATTTTTTGACAAAAATAAAAATGTAATGAAGTATAAATTATACATTTTACGTCTCTGTTTGTCCTCTATTTATATTATTAACTAATAATTGGTCCGCAAATGATTCGTAGACTGAATCCGTTGCAATATATTTACCACTCATCAGTTCTTCTAAGATTGGTTTAAGTAAAGTACAAGATTCTCTAACCACTGTTTCTCCAGTATTCATCTAGGAATAATAATAAAATACAGTCATAAAAATAATAGTTATACTTAATGAATTGCAACTCCAAACAATAAAAGGTTAAAGAGTTATTATATTTACTTCAAAATCACAAAACCGGATTCCAGTACAATATGATCTAGATGCCCTACCAAGAACTGCTGTCATGGCATAAATGTATACGATTACTGTTGACAACCTTTCCATAAGCATTTGATTATTAGTATTCAGTTGACCAGCAGCATGGCATTGGTTAATTATAAATTGAAATTTCAATACATCATACTCAAGAAAATTTGCGGCATACTGAAATAAAAAAATAAAATAATTAAGTTAGATTAGTTCAGTAATAAATAACATACATCATTACCTTGAGTGCAGGATGTAGGAATTGTTGAAGGCCATATTTTAAACTCGGCTCATTTCTTTTCATCATTATTTTTCTATAAGCTGTAGTCAAAAATGAAACATCTTCTTCATAATCAGATTTATTGAAAAATTCCACACCTCGACAACTAATACAATTAGCTAGTTTCATACTTCCTTCCAAACTCTCAACTAAATCTTCTACCTCATTGCATAAAGTCGAAAACTCTTGATTTATTGAACGTCTTCCATTAACCATTTTTAAATCTAACAATATATTGTCAACTGTCTGACGAGCAAATAGTTGTATGGAAGCCGACTCTAGCTCGATGTCTGGATCATCAAATCCATCAGTCATCCATGTGGTCAGATATATCATACTTTCGAGTGTATAGATGTTTATTAATGATTTTGCTATTATCTTCAGAACGGAATCAAACTCTCTTAATTTTAGATTTAACCTAGTTTTTGGTATTAAATTCTGAACAGTTGCTTGGACAACTCTTTTCAACGACGTAGCCAATAAAGAACACGTATATAATTTACCTCTTTGCATTATTTTTGTTAAATTAACATTCTCCATTACATCTTCTGGAGATACAACTACCTGCCTTAATTCTAAATTCTCCCCATTGATAAAAGTTTTATCCTTTTCGACTATGTAGGCATTACTTCCAATGACAAATAACAAGAAAACATCTGCAGAATTTTTCACAGAGCCTGTGAGTTCCCAGCTTTCATTGGGTAGTTGTGTACTTATTACAGTATTAACGTGTAATGTGCAGACAGCACCCGACGCGAGCAATGGTAAATATTTAGATTTTTGACTAGGCGTACCAAAAGTTTTGATTATGTCAACACAGAGCGTGTGATCAAACACTGACTTAAATGTGTTGGAATCAAAGTGTTCAAATACACGTGCTATTTCGGTGTCAGATAAGTTGAGGCCTGAACTTGGGTATGGAGCACTCATGCCAAACAGTCCTAGTTGACGGACAGTGTCGATTTTCTTACAGTTGTGCTGGACTTGTTGCACTCGGGATTCCAGGTCTTTAAACCTCTCCAGATTAAGTGTTTCTGGATATGTAAGGACTTCGACATCATACTGACCGGCGTATATCGATTTCAAAAACGGTAAGCGACGAGGTTTTCTCACTATATCAGGAACGGGTAATGGCTTTATTTTATCTAGTCCGTATGAATCGTTTGTAGAAGCGCAACGACCAATAAGTTTCCGATCAAGTTTTCTGAAGAATACACGGCGATTTAAAACACTCCACATGGTAATTTTCAAATTGACTTATTACTATATAACATTATACATAAGTAAATTTTATATAAATACACGATTACAATTTTAAAAAAAATATTAACAATATAGGTATTTATCATGTATGCACATTTTTTATATTTTTTAAAATAAATTATCACTCACTGTGTCCGGCAGTGATAACAAATCATGGAGAAAAGATTAAGTTGTTATCATTGACCGCGAATTATTATTATTAACATATTATTCATTAATTATTATTTTAAGAAGGGTCATCAATGAATCGTCAACGACATTCGACTCGAGAAAAATCCTAAATACCTATTACAAATTTAAATTTATAAACGTTTTTAGAATTTCTATCTATTTAAAAATTAATTACATCATTTTAACTGTTGCACTATACTGTCTATACTATGCCTGTCTATAACTCTACGTATATTTTAATAAACCAGAGGCGACTATTATGCACTATGCAGTAAGAGTAGTTATGGATATAAGATATAACTAATAAGTGACTGCTAAAATAAAATTGACATAATAGACTTATAGAGACCTGAGACGTGAAACTAACTGTCGTGAGTAAAATATTAGTGATGGGGGGGGGGGGATAGAGCCGTACGTTTGGGTGTGGGACAAGGTGATCTACATATATAGCTTAAAGTAAAGTACAAAGAAAAATGTTTATTTCTTGATCATTGATACAATTTGTATTTGAATTTAATAATACATTTAAATAATTCCATTTAATGGCATAAGAGAAGTGTATTATTACTTAGGTAGGTACTCTTATCTTTTTCTAATTTATTATTAGGGCTGAGGACTTATGGTTTTTTAATATTTGTCTAGAAAAGTCGCAGAACAAAGTGAGTAATGTAGGTACCTGTAAATATGTTTTCTTACGTAAGAAAGTTGCATTATAAATTTTATATTGCAAATTTTTGTCTATTTGTTATTATTGCATATAAATGCATATTTGAGTATATTAGATGAATAATTAAAATTTAATATAACATAAATATCTGTATAATACTAATATTATCGTCTATCGATTAGGTAGTTGATTATCTGGCAGATAAAATCACGACACATGTAGGATTGCAGGAAGTAAAATGCAGTTTTCCGACATAATTTACAGCATTTAAAATTATATATTTATATTTTTTTCCACATAAATATTATAATTTAGTTTCCATATTTTATATAATACTACATTTTTTATAGCATATTTTTAAGTGCAAATTACCAATTGGTTTTTTTAAATGCATAATATGAGCATATATATTTTGAGGTTTTTGAATAGTAGAAGTCCTCAGCCTTAATAATTATAATAAAAATTTTTCTCAATTCTATTGGTTCAAATGTTTGTACTTTAGTCATTCTATTATTGCTTTTGCCTTAAAGTCAACACATGGACGACAGTATAATAGAATAAATCTTTGAATGCTTAAATAAAAATAAATGTACATCGTAATCATCGTATATTATGGAATAATATTATCATATTATCAGTTAAGCTGCATCTTGGATATAGTAGGACATACAATGTTATGAATAAGAGAAATTAAACTGAGTCTTTTTTATTTTTCATTTAAAAAAACGTGAGTTGCTCAGCAGCGTAGAAACACTTTAGGGGAGATAAGTTTAATTAATCATTAATGTAGGCTGGGATAAAAAAATTACTATACTAGTATCTATTTAATCACCGTGTAGGGTTATCTGAGATGAATTAATTGGCCAGGACGCGAGGGTCTTTTACTCGATACTAGAAGATTTGTATGGTTGATTGATTTTGCAGAATTTTTTGTAATAGCTTTTAGCTGAGGTGTAGAAACTGTTTGAATATTTAGGACTTAGTGTAATGATGGATTTGAGACATACCATAAACTTTTAAGTTGAAAATATTTATTAGCATATTGATACACTTATGCTGTTTTAGTTAAAGCACATTTATATTAAAAATGAAGTATAAACAATATTATAAATTATAATACGTTAAAGTTTTGAATATACTGATTTGTGTACCACCATTTCCTTCTTAATTTGGTCTAATGATGCACAACCTGAAATCATCATGCACTTTAGTAGAAACTCAATGCAATATAACATTATGTATAAGTAATTACCCGCTAAAGCCATGGTGTTATCGAATTCATTAATAACGATACTAAAAACGTCTTCTGCGCCCTTTTGGCCATCATACGTCAAGCCCCATAATATAGGCTGTGCTAAAAACACCTAGAAATTAAAATAACATTTTATACAAACAAATATTACAACTCAACAAATAATATGTAATTGTATTGTTTTAAATGCAATTAAAAAATATAACTCATAAAGCTAATTATTATTGTAAATTTGTAAACATTTGGAAATGTACCATTTTAGCGCCAAGAGCTAAAGCCTTGAACACATCAGTTCCATGTCTTATACCACAATCAAGATAAATGTCAACACGATGTCCAACTTCTCTTGCAATGCTTGGCAAAACCTCAATCTAAAATAAAATGTTTGCTATTTGAGTAAAGGAGGAGAAAAAATTATTTTTTAATCACTCAACACTAATAACATACTGTTGCTGGAGCTGTATCTAATTGTCTTCCACCATGGTTGGAAACAAATACACCGTCACATCCCAAATCTGCAGCAATTTTAGCATCATCTGCACTCAAAATACCTTTTACTATAATTGGCAGGTCCGTAATGCTGAAAAATGAAATATATTTATTTATTATTTGCTTCAGTATCATCGTATGACAAATATATTATGATATTACCTTTTCAGCCATTTGATGTCATCCCATACCAAACGATCATCAAAAAGACTCATTACATATTTAGTCAAGCCCGAACCATCAGTTTGGTTCATTACTGACAGTTCTTCAGAGAAATTCCCTAACCTAGAATATTATAATCTTAATAATATCATTCAATCATTGGTCTCAAGATAATTTGGGGTATTACTTCAAGTGACTTGGTAAGGTAAAGTTATTTTTTATGTCTTTATACCGGATGCCAAATACAGGTGCATCAACAGTCAACACAAGTGCTTTGTATCCAGCTTTTTCTGCTCTTCGTATTAATGATGTGGTTAAAGCCCTATAAATGTAACATAATGTTATCTCTAATAAATATTTAAAATTTACATTGAGATTTGCAAATAGTTATTAATGTATACCTATCTTTATATATGTAGAGTTGGAACCATTTCACAGTGTTTGGTGCCGCTGTGGCAACTTCTTCTAAACTGCACGTTGACAATGTTGAAAGTATAAAAATTGCACCGTGCTTTCCAGCCGCTATTTGATTTATTAATTTTAGGAAATAAGTAGGTAGTAGTACTAATTCTTAATACCTTTCAGTTATATTACCTCTAGCAGATGCACACTCTCCATCTTCATGAGCCATTTTGTGCATAGCACAAGGAGATATACCTATAGGTACATTTACCCTATCACCTAGAATGGTGACACTCAAATCCCTATTTTGAACATCACGTAACATTCGTGGTACTATGCGCAATCTTCAAACCATATTGTAAGATTTAAATTTATTATGTTGAATTTTTAATTAAAAAAACAAAGCATCTTACTTATTAAATGCCTTCTTATTAATCGAAAGTGTGTATTCATCACACGCTCCACTTTGATAATATCCAAGAACAGGCCGTGGCAATGCACCGACAGCATAGTTTTCAAAATCTTTGATGGAAACAAATTTATTGGACATTTTGCTTAATGGATGAAATATGAATTTCTAACACAGACTCTTACCCAACTAGTAAGCTGCTATAACTGTATATTAACAAAAACGACTTATCTTCGAGATTTATCAAAGATAAGAGGCTCAAAAGTCAAGGATTGTTCTAATTTAGATTAGATTTTTACTTATTTGTATTATTGAGCAACTATAATTAATAACATTTATGTAGATACCAACTAATAACATAATTAATGGATTAAATTATATTTCATTACATAACCACTGTTTTGCTAACCTACAAATTTTTTATCATAGTAGTAATCTTAGTAATACTAGAGTATCAAGTTTTTTATACCTTAGTGACCAAAGTATTGGTCTTCCATCATATCTTTAAATATAAGCTAGTACTGCCTAAGTATAAACCAATATAAGTACAAGCCAGCACAGCAAAATAATGAACAGAAATCAAATACCAATAAAATAGTTTTTGAATATTGGAAAATAAAAAGGAATAAAAAATAATAATAACGTAATTAATAAAATATAACAACATATAATTTAATCTGCATAGTTGTACAACTTACAAAATAAAACAAATAAAGTTAATGTTGTTATTTTTGTATGAGGAAAGTCAGTCGATGAAGTAGATTTTTATTCAAATAGACCTGAAAATAAAAAATTTGTGTTAAAAATCAGTACAATATTATAACATTTTATAGAAACAAGTTAGGAAAGCTCACTACCAGTTTCTAAACATATTTTAAAACACAATATTATCTGTTATTCCATAATAATATATTTTGGTAAGTGTCTATTTAGTTGATATTTAGATACTTTTTAATACTGTTTAATTTGAAGTTATTTCAAATATAACAGTTATAACGACTAATACAAACAATAATTGTAATTTGTAACTATGTACAGGTAACAACAGAAGGATGGACACAGCGGAGATAATAAGGGATTTTAAATTTTTTTTAAAAATTAAAACTTATTAATAGGTTAATAAAATTTAAATAATCTATAATCTATATAGATAATATATTTAAGTAAATCTCATGTAACATTTGTAAGATTTTAATTTCCTCATATAAATTGTACTCATCAAAGTAGTTATGATAATACATGCCAAATTTGATATTAATCATTGGAAATAGTTATTAGTTGAATATTCTTCCATACAATTTAAAAATAAGTGTCAGGATCAGTATCTTTGTAAATACATAATACAGTACATTACAGCAAAATACCTTATTCACTAATACATCTTTTGAATCGATGCTAGGTTGGTAGGTTACACTTCAAAACCTAGGCCATACGTAATTTGTAGCAATTGTATTAAGTGGTGGCAGGTTATGTCAGAACACAATTTACCACCACCATTGCATTGCGTATATTTAATAAGATAGTTTACTACACACTCTATTTCGTTAAAGTTTACATACTCAACCAGAAAAAAACAGGTGGTGCATCCTCTTCATAAATATTACGAGCGTTGGTATTAAACACTGAGATACCCAATTAAATAGGTATGATCACAAAAAATCAGTAAACATTTTTTTGGCACACTCTCCCACTATTCTACACACACAACACATTACTCCTAGTTCTCCACACTTCATTGATTATAAATTTTAATAGAAATTTACTAGAGAGCCTTAATATATAAGAGAGTAGCAAGTCGTGATCATACACATTAAAATATGTTGTGGTGTACATACACAGTGAATTGTATTATAACATTTTCACCATACTCCACATGTCATGTGTGTATCTACATTTTTTAAATACATACATAAAATGCGTGTATTAATCTAAATACAATCCTGCTAGGAAGTCGCCATATGCATTCTAAGTAAAATATGATAAAATGTAATGATATCTATGGAAATTATTGCCATCATCATAATATTAATGGGTACTTATCGCAACTACCATAACTTTTCAGAAATAAATAAGCAATTTGATTATCGCAACTACCTTTACGGCATTTTCCGACACCCCTGGCATATAGGTACTTTTTATATTATACTGTCAATACTTTTTGTAGTGTAGTGTAGTTTGTTCTTGTAATTTGTTAAAGTTTTACAATGCAAATCTAGACATAATACACAATTACAAATCACACAGAATATCAAAAGGTTGTGGCCTGTGGAGATCAGCTAAATAGCAAAACAAGAAACCTTGTCATTATAACAGTTATTTGGTTGAATTTATGTGGTGTCAAAAGCACGATAATTCATTTATATACATTTTAAACTGCATGACTAAAAGTTATCATCGAGTTAATTTTTTTTTAAAGTAAACAGCTTAATGGTATATTGGTATAATGGTTGCGATGACCAAATTGTTGATTTATTATTAACAGTTATTTGGTTAGGTAGTCGCGATAACCGATAAGTACCTATTAATGTTAAAAATCAAATCAGAATACATATGGCTCCCGAATAGGCACATTTTATATTATATTTTATAATATGCACTTCATGTTCAGTGGTCATTATAATATACATGCCACTTATGTATTATATTAACCTAAAACCGGGTTTGGGATCATCTGCATGAACATTGCTGGTTGGTAACCACAGACCATAAGTAATATCTGTTGCCCAGCGGCAACTAATTACGGAGCACCTGGCAGTGAGCAAATAGGCCCCAACTGTTTGGCTAAAAAAAATTAATATTAAACATAAAAGGTACTAACCAAAGCCCATATCATCATCTTCCTCTTCACTCTCTTCTTCCTTCTTCTCTTCTTTCTTTTCTTCCTTGGCTTCAGCTGCTGGGGCAGCAGCTACAATTGGAAATTAAAAATTAGTAACCAACACTTCTTATGAAAATTATTTTAAGTTCTAATAAAATATTCATACCTGCAACGCCTGCAGCCGGTACAGCTCCTACTGCTGATCCAATGTTTGTGATTAAATCTTTAACATTTGCAGTTTCTAAAGCCTTGGCAAACAAACCGGGCCAGTATGGTTCAACTTCAACATTGGCGGCCTTTAAGATTGTTTGGATTTTTTCTCCCTATAATAATTAGATCATAAATGAACTATACACCAAATACAATTAAACAGCAGGGAACAACATGGAATTAATTTGCTTATAGGAAAGGCAAATAGTACACATCTGAGGAATTCAATAACATACTTGAATAAAAAAAATTGGCATTTAAATATAGTAGGTATCTGAAAATAGGTAACGGATTTAATAAAAATGACAAAAGGGATTGCAGAATTCATATTATTACATAACCCACAGGACAATTATAAGGCAAGTACCTAAATCATAGTACGCGTCCACATAGTTTGAAAAGAACCAATAAGTATACTATTGACATTTATAGTATATTGCAGTTGAATCGTAAGTTTCATAACACCCTTTAAACTTACTTAACGAAACATACGATACCGAATGAACATTTCGACCAAAAGGTGGGAACGATAATATGAGAAAAAAAAATAAGACATAATAATCCTGTCGATATTCGTGGCCAAAGTGAACTTATCCTAGGTTAGGTACTCTAAAATCGTTACCCAGAACGGGAATCCAGAGCGGTTAGCTGAGGCCGGCTCGAGAAGAGGAGCTCAGAACGTGAAGTCCAGGATGGCTGGTTAGACCGGTCCGTGAAGAGGACTTCAGAACGCGAGGTCTAGGGTGGCGGACTCAGATCGACCCGAGAAGACTACAAGGAGATTGTGCAATAAATTGTAAATTTATGTGAGGGGTTAGCTCGAGGCCTGTCTCGGCTATCTCCATATGGCTTCTGCCAGTTGTAAAGTAATTGTAAGGCATCATGGGTCTGTGGTACACGAATACATACTAGCTATCGCTAAGGAAGGTGTATCACAATTCATGCGAGCCGAATTTATGATTGTAAATTTTATTAAATAAACGATGTTGCATGGGGGCTAAGCAATGTGAAAACAGTTCGGCCCTCACGCAGCGATGCTACATGGAAAAAAAAAAAAAAAAAGGTACTCTTAAATCGAAAAACCAGTCAAAGATTCAAAGACATGAGTATCTCAGTAAATTATTTTGGCCGCCGAAACGGCCAACGTGGTCCGCGAACTCGGGGGGGACCATCGCATTTTACAAAAAAACGGAGGTTCAGATTTCCGGAAACGAAACCGAAGAGTGCCACCGAATTAGGAAGTGCTTACCGGCGAATAGCATACCACCGCGCGTTGAAGCATAGAAACCGAAGGGACTCTGCGCCGCTGTATTTGCCAGTCACACGGGCCACAGCATAGTATTGTTGTTATCGACATTAAATGACGATCGAGTAATATTTACCGTGATGTCGATGTCGTCGTCGGCCAAGATCAGTGAGGCGTAGACGCAGGCTAATTCAGGTTTTGAGATGGCCATCGTAAGTGGATTGAAACGGATGAAAATTCAAAAAAAGAAATTTCAAATACAGAAATCGCAAGTCGCCTTTGGCCTTAGCTCCGCTGAGAACAAGCAATTGACGCGAAAGAAATACGGTGCCGCGGTAGTTGTGCTCATAGAGTTTGAAGTTCGCTCCGGTTGTTGGTACTTTTTAGTGGTGGTGGTTGGGGGGGGGGTTCGAGAGCGGTGGACGTAAGTGTAGCCAACGTGAAGGCGTCGCTTTTAAAAAATACTCGTAATATTGTAATGTTGTTCGATTGGTTTATGAAAACACTTGTAGCTTCGTCAGTTTAAAAATTAGAGTGAATCGATCTATTATGAAACTTAATGCTAAAAACATTATAAAAAAAAATAGCTGTGTTTATAGGTGGGTTTTTTTACGATAGTTCAGTTATTAAGTGGGTTATGAGCATTTTTAATTTACGCTGTATGCAACACTTGGCACTTGCTAAAAAATTGAACTATTGTAAAATACCCACATAATATGATCTATGGCTTTGATACATTATCTACATCGAAGTTTATAACATAGATCTCGGTCTTAGAAGATACCTTCTAAGACCGTGACATAGGTCTTACTCTTATGATTTAAAAAAAAATATTTCGAATATTATTTTATAACAATATATTTTTTATTATTATTATTTATATTTTAATTCGTGAAAACAACAAACATTCATTTTTAATAACATGTTTTTATACCTAGTAGAGGTGTGTAGTTCATGAGTTGTTTGATTTGAAGAGTTGAATCACTAAGGTGAGTTGAATGAGTTGAATCAGTGTGAACCGAATCAGCAACTCACAATTCGCATGACTCGGTAACCACTAACTTCATTCCATATTGAATCAGCATTACTCTCAATTTGTAATGTATTTGTCTGGTTTGTACTATTTACAATTTGTACAGTTGTGGATTTACTTATTAAAGATTTTTTACCCTCTGTAAATGCATATTGATGTAAAAATCCATAACTTTTGAAGCGTGGGTCCAATATTGTAGCCTCTGCATATAATGGAATTAACTCTATAGTACCAAACCTCTTATCTACTTCTTTTACTAAAACATCAACCATATTAGAAATTTCATTGTTATCCTGGAGTTTAATTTTATTGCAATATTTAATTAATGATCTGCTTAATACAACTATTTTTGAAATAGTAACAGATTTTTCTGAACTTATTTCCACCGTTATTTCTTTAAACGGCTTCAGGATTTCACAAGCTTTATTTATAATATTCCAATCATTGTTAGAAAGGTATTCATTACAATTAGTTTCTAGTAAAGCTGTGGATAATGGAATTTTCAACTCAAGTACTCGTTTAAACATATCTAAAGTGGAATTCCATCTTGTCATTACATCCTGAATGAGAACAAGTGGAGGAGAATATCCCAATTGTTCTTGTATTGATTTTAACTTTCCTGCGGCCTGTGAACTCCTTTTAAAATGACTCACTATACCTCCAACTTTTTGCTGTTGATCAAATTGTGTACGCCGTGAAGATCCTACGGGTCTCGGTAAATAACTTAATATACTATTTTGTACTTTATTGGCAACTCCTGATGGTGTATTTCTTGTTTCAGCATGTGGATCAGAATTAGAAATCGACTAATAAATCAAAATATATTTTTATTAGGTATATTATAATATTCCAGACTGTAAATGTACTCACTGATTTAGAAACCAGAGGATTTTCAGCTACTTCAACTCTAGGGTCATCAATATTGTTTTCATTTGCTGTGTTATTTTTTTTTTTACCTACATAGACATCTGAGTGTTTCAATCTCAAATGTCTAATCATGTTGGAAGTTGATAATTTATTATGTGTCATGACATCACGACACAAACCACAACGAACATTTATTTTTTCATTATCCAACTTAAAATAATCCCACGCAACACTCTTACTCATAATGGATCACTTTTTAAATATAATGTGTCTAAACTAATAATGAAATAAATAACTTATTGGATCACTTTTTAAATATGTGTCTAAGCTAATAGTGAAATAAACAACTTGCCAATATTTTTCAAGCTTTATCATTTGATAGTTTTATTAAAATGCTACATGATGGTATTTTTGGTTATTTTTAGGTTTGTAGAAGATAGTAATTTGTAAAGAAGATATCTACTATCTAGATTATATTATTATTTAGTAAGGTCACTATAATGGTGTAATGTTATTATATTAGTGTACATTATTGCTATTTAGTAAGTCACTGTAATAGTGTAATATTATCAAGTCTTTTGAAAATATTTTTTTTACATAATTTGATGTCTTAATAGCAATACAACATTTATAAAAAAAATTTAATTTTCTTAAAATTTTAAAATTACATCAAATAATGTAATGCAATATTTTCAAAAGACTTGAAAGTTTTAAAATTTAAAATAACGAGTGTAGGTATACTGTAACCGTATACACTTAACTCTTAAGTGGTTCACCATATCATACTATAATAGTATATTTATTATTGAACTGCTTAAGTAGCTGTGGCTTGTGAATCAATTAACAATATGATTTAGGGAGAATTGGGGAACTATATATCAATTGAGAATTGTTAAGAGTTGAGAGTTGATTTGGTGATTCAACTCATTCTAGTGAGTTGAGTTGAATGAGTTGAATCATCTAAGTGAGTTGAAATTCCCACCATTAATACCTACTATTGTTTTTCAGTAGTTTTTTCACGGTCCTAACCTATATGTTTAATATTATCGTATTCCTAACTTTGTTTCTACCACAGATATAAAATACTTATGTATTTTATATCTGTGGTTTCTACAGTTTTAAATTTTTATCACGTGGTTTATTTTTAAGATGATAACGGAACGATGGTTGATAATACTGTTTGGATTTGATAACAAATAAAAACAACATTTTTATTTTTTATTTCTATTTTCTATAATTTTCTTAACTCACTTTTTCTTAATTATAATTTTGAATTCAACAAAAATTCAAATTTACTTTTACAGTACTTAGTATAATATTCTTCTAGTCTTGTAAGTTGTAAGACGTAAGTTGTGGTAGTTGTACTACTTTACAATTATGAATTATTAGTTGTAGTACTAGTACAATACGTGTACAAACTACAACATGCTCTTAAACGTCAATATTTTATTAGTATTTTTACATTCTATACTTCGATGCCTAACTTAGTTCAAACAACTATTTAAGATGACTTACATACAAAATCAAATATTATATAAAATAATTTGTTTGTTTTTATAAGGTTTATTAGTTTATTAAAAAACATAATATATTCAATATATAACATATTGAGACATGGGCGACATTAAAGAAGAAGACTGGAATTTACCGGAGTGCAAATACGAATGTGAGCCCTGTCAAAAATGGTTTTGTATTATACCTAGTTATGGTTCAATCACAAATGTAAATAAGTTTGTAAAATTTGGAGTTTATCAATTCTACAGTAGAACACAAAAAACTACTATAGAACAAAAATATAAATATCAAACAATTAGATCTCATATTTTGGTATGATATATATTAAGGTGGTTCTTATTTATAGGGACATTTTTTTTTTTTTTTTATTATTCATGATAATGATCGATCCTTCCAAAAAGGTTTTAATATGTATAAAAATCAATTATGCAGAATTTGAGAATAATATGTTAAGATTAACCTGTGCCCTAAAGCCTGTTATTACTAAGTATTTTTAAGTAGTTACTTACTTTGGGTGCTTTGGTGCATGGGTTAATCTTAACGTGTTGTGCTCAAATTCTGCATGAGTTTTTTTTATACATATTAAAGCGTTTATTGGTGAGATCGATCATAAATTATAAAAAACAAAAAAAATATCCTTATATAAGCAACCCTATATGTTAACCCTATTCTTAGCTTTACTTAGATATGTTCTGTTTACTGATCCTTTTAAAATCCTTTTAATTAAAATCTATTTTGAATTAACTACTTATTACAAGTTAGGTTAGCATTTGTGATAGGATTGTAAATATTTGATGCTTATCTAAAATAATTAAAGAGTAAAAAAGTAAAGAGTTATCACTCAGTATCAGTGCCTCAAATCCTTTTATTTCTAATCTTGCTTCCTATTCATTACCAGATAATCTCCATTGTCATCTTAAAAGAAATTGGCTACATAATCTCCTTACTTTGTAATCATATAAAAAAAAAACAGAGTTTTTTTGAAGTAGCGTCTCTGGAATCTGTATGCTACCACCATAACATCTTATATTTTATCTTGTACACCATAATCGCTTATAGTTTGTTTTATAAAACACTTACCTATAGTTTTATTAAAACCCGTATTTACCATTATTTTTGTTTAATTGACATATTATGTGTTTTAGATCTGGACCATACAGCAGATATTCAGTAAGTTTTATTATTTTTTTTATTAAATAACTTTAATATATTGAAATCATTAGATATAACTAAAAAGTAATTGTTAATGAATATTTGATTATTAATATATTTTTATTTTTATAGAATACATGCGTGGGGAAGTACTTTGTCTGAAGCATTTGAACAATGTGCCAATGCCATGTTTCATTATATGACAGAGGTCGATTATATTGAAATGAAAGAGTCATATGACATAGAAGTTGAGGGTCACGACATGATGACTCTTTTGTATAATTTTCTTGATGAATTATTGTACATATTTAGTGCTGAACCTAATTATATTGCAAGAGTAAGCCATTTATTCAGTCATTTTAAAATTTTAAAATATTCAAATACTATACTGTATATAATTAATGTGTAATATTTCAATTTAGAAAGTACAAATAGAAGTATTTGATACAACAGCATTTAAAATTAAAGCTAAAGGCTTTGGAGAAGAGTTTCAACTTGGAAAACATCCTCAAGGAACAGAAGTCAAAGCTATAACCTTTTCTAATATGCAAATACATGAAAATGAAGGGAAATGTGAAGTGTTTGTAATTTTAGATATTTAAGAAATACTTACGTTTTTGTTTATTTTTGAGTTAATGGATAAAAATATATCCTGTAAGATCACAATAAGTCAAATAACTAAGAATATTGTTTAAATATATTAATTTATATAGATTATATATTGCAAATATTAATAATACAATAAGGAGGCTGACCCCTTAATATTATTTTCTCTCGTTTTTATTAGTAATATTATTTTTGTATCATTAATTATTAATCAATTATAATTGTTCTTTGAATGAGTACTACCAGTTTGAATAATAATAATTAAACATATTTGATTAATATAATATGTGTAGAATACTACTATGTTTATTAACAAGTAAATAGTATTATACTATCAGACTCATAAGCACATAAATGTAAAAATGTAAATTTAATATTTATACTTTTTGTGTATGTTTAAGTTAATGGATACCAAAAATATTTGAAGAATGCCACCAAACAAAACATATTATATTTAATCATATTTGTTGATTGTTTTACACATATTTTTTTGTTTCTGACATTGATTTTGATATTATAATTAATTAAAAATCAGTTTGTTGTTGTTGAGGTATGGTTTAAGTAAATATCAACTTGGACATTCTAATTGTAATATTGTATTCAATATTAAATTATTTTGGTTTTTTTTAGAACTTGGAGAATATTTTTTTTTTTGTTGTTCACTAGGACCTTAGTAACCAATAATATTGCACCCTTATGAACTATAAATTTTAATGAAAATTTAAAGTTGAATTTTTTTACAAACTGCAATAAAATAAATGCTCACTTTTTTCTTTAGTTACAATAATTTTGTCAGAAGACACCTAACAATTAGTGATTCAATTATTACTATTATTAATCACGTAATTTATTATTATACAAATAATAATCTTAGAATTATACAATAAGTGCAATAACATAGTTACTGTAGTCTGTAGCTTGTAAGGTTACAGTGTACAAAACTGATAGTATAAAAACAATGTATGATCGGTTTAGTAATAATAATTTAGTCACAATATCATTAGTGAGCAAGTGATGTGTTGCGCCCACATGAATCATTTCTGGACTTTTGCGATCCTATGATGTTGTTTATAGCATAGTGCCGTAGTGTTAATAAAAAAACAATTTAAGAATTCCGGACAAAGTGATAGATCTAACATTAAATTGTTTAATGAATAAGTCTCCACGATAACATTAATTTGTTTCATTTAATTTCTATGTATTCTATATACATATATGTATATTATAGTATGTATATGCAATGATAGGGTGATACTGTTTTTCATATTTTGGCTATTGGTTTATGGCCCCACAAACACCTAAATGGTGGCACTCTTAAACTATAAAATATAAAATATTCTTACATACACCCATTGATTATGAATAGGTACTATAGATATAGAATGGATAAGTCCATTAGTCTTTAATATAATATCTATGTGGTTGGTGGTGACCACCAGGTGGTCTACCTCTAGGCTCTACCTAGCAGCAGCACCAAGGATTTGCGGGGCCTGGTGCAAAATAGTTTTTTATATGAAAGGGTTCTCTTCCAAGATTAGGGTTATTGGCTATTACACTTACTGGATTACCTACCTATTGGCTATTGGTCATAACTTACAAGTTGTCAGTTTTAAACCAACCGTACTTCGATGTTTATTAGTAGTACGTCACATACAATATATGGATAGATTATAATATACAATATGAATACTACGTAAGGCGCGGGGCACACCTTACCACCCCTTGATCTAGCCCTGCCTAACAGTAATGGATCCATCATATTGGCCTTATAAAATAAAAAAAATCCTACTGACTATATTTCTGACCGTAATAAAAACTTAGTAGATATATACAAACAATCGTAACTGTTTACGGGTATTTAACGGACAGACACATATTATGTTCTGTGGTGGATCCATGGACAAGAATGCTAACTGTAATTTGCATGTGACCATTTGTTATCAAGTTTTAAAAATTCGTTTGGGGACAAGTCAAAATGGTGTTGTGCGTAAGGGCACAAGTCATATTATTATTATTCAAAATAGTTTTTGTTTACATAGTTATTTATTATGTTCTACGATCGTCATACAATAATATATGCTAAAATAATACGAGTTAGGACACATGATTAATAATTTAAAAAGTAGAAAGTATTATTATTTTGAAAAATATAGCTTTTACATGGGAATGTTATTCGTTTTTTTTATCTCCTGAAAAGTAGCTGTTTTTGACTTGTCCCCCTTACATGGACTCCGTCAAATTATGTAGATTAGATAACTAAAAAAGAATTTAATATTTCAATTAAAATACAAATTTTGGGGAGATTTCGCCCCCCTCCTACAGTCCTTCCGGAATTGCACCCATATAAGCAAACATAAACTGCTTTAGATGGGAAAACTAGAAGTGAAATTGACAATGTTATATTAGACAAACTGCAGAAAACCTAGATTTATAATATTATATTGTACAAAATATTTAATTTGCTTAGTTAAGCTTCTCTCTATATAGCACATTCCATAGAAGGTAATGTATAATAAATATATTATCAGTGTACAGTGTATGTACTTATATTATATAGTAAAATATAATAAGCCATATTTTTGAATCCAATGCAAACCAACAAAAACTTAAAATTGTTGACAAAAATAAAAGTAAATTATACAAACCTAACTAACCGAAATAAATCAGTTGGGTACCTAGGCCATCTGTGGAGTTCGTCTAAGTTCTATAACTTATATTAAATATACGCGATACACGATCGGAGATAATAATAATAATAATAATATAGAGCTGGATATAATAAAAATATAGTGTTTTAGATGCGTGGATAATGGTTTTAAAAAATAGCACTCTGTAATGAATAATAATAAATTATAGTATTCTTTATAGTTTATATACCGTAATAATACTTTATAGGCGTTGTCCTGTGTAGGTACCTTTATAGTTTGTTCGGAAAAACATTTTGACCGCATATGGCGTTATCGGTAGGCAACTGGAGGTACACCACCAGGTCTCCTGTTCTGCCTTAGGCCGGGGCTCTCTCTTCAAGGCGTATAATTCAGCATTTCAGCAGCCATTTTCCGCCGAATTAAAAATGCATTGGTCTATATCGGTGTGCCCGACGGATGTAACACCCACGCCTCCGACTCCGATGAAAACGCACCGTATATTACATCCGTGATCCTTCGTGTATAGAGCTACTCCCATATTATATAAACCGTTGAATTTTTAATTCGACGGAAAACGCTGCGGAATACGCCGTGTACAGACCCGGCCTTGCCGTCAAAAAAACCGTGTGGCCGTGCAGTTTACCTGCAAACGGGCACGGAACAGTGAACACAGGTACCTGCAAGGGTGTAACAACGAAGTTCCCAACTCAGCTTAAGCCGTAAACCGAATTGCGGTTTCCGTATTCAACCCTGGGCTCATTAATAGTTTTTTAAAATTTTTTTACGGCAATGTGCACATGTTTATATCTCTATAGCGCAATCATAATTTAATTTGAAAACAAAAAAAATTAAAATCTTTTAAATACGAATTATTTGTTATAAATTTATTCGTTTGATTACAACAGGGGTACTGAGCTTAAAACACATATTTTTTAGTACCAGGATATCAAATCTTGCCATACATTATGTACCAAGCATTGATTATATAATTATTGTTTAACATCTAAATATTATATTATATTCATATTGGAGGTTGTTGGCCGTATACGAGGCCGTATAGGTACATTTTCGGACGTTTGCGATAGGTGAAATTAATACATTTTAATATATATAAATTCATATTTATTGTAAAATTTCGAAATTCATGGGCTCATAATATTGTGTAGCGACACTAGCTGTCTTGTCAAACACATGTTATAATTTTATAATATAAACCATGTGCGTACATATTTCTAGACATTTTTAAATCGTTAATTTTCATATTGTACATCCCACGCACAAGTATTTCCATTTCCCAAACGCTTAAACCTCTCACGGATTTCTCAGAATTTCTCTCGTATTAGATTAATAATAAATCATAAATATGCATGAGTACAATGATATCGTTGACATTATTATTATTTATTATGTTCCTATTATGTATAGCTATAGCTACATTATATTATGGACATTTATAGTACCTACGTAAATAGTTTACAAATAACATTAAGTTGCAGAGATGATTGTAACTATATGGTAACTTTTAAGATATCTATAGCCCTACCCCCACAATCACATATTCAGAAGATGAACTTACAAATTCTAAAAATCTACTTACGATTACTTACAAATTAAGATTTACAACTTAAAATGTATCCAACGTGATTTGGAAAAATCGGTGTTGCGTGAAAAGTCATGTTTAGTTTTTGATTTTCTCTATTAAGAAAACTTCTGGGAATATTTCCGCTTTTGTAGATCGAATTATTTTTTTATAATAAGAATTGAATGAATGACTATCATTAAACAGTCTACATGTGGCAAACATTTTTAGGTTATGTTATAAGTACGGTTATAATACCTAAACTAATCCATTAAAACATGTTAGGATTTATAGGTAGTTTACTAAAGTTTTCTTTTACCATTGGAATTATCACAGTGAAGTTTGGTGTTGACGTTTTAGATTATTATGTTTGGAGTTGAAAGGTAAAAGGTAGGTACCTATAATAAAAGAAAATTACACAATAGTTTGTACCGGTGTTTCTTAATTGCGGATAAAGTAATAAAAACTACGTGAGTTGCGGATGACACCAAAAAAGGTGACATACGAATTGCGGACAAAATTATTATAATTTACCTATATAACGTATACAACCTGTGGACTAATTTTCAATCATTATTTTTGATATAAAGATTGTGTTAAATATCGATGATTAATATTATATATAATATGATTGACTTTATTAGAGTGATTATTTATCAGCATTAAGATTGTGAGTGGAATTTTTGAAATTTAAAGCAGCAATACTGTCGAAAAGGTGGCGTTCATCCACAACCGAATGATGCAATATTCAAGTTGTGAAATTGATATAGATTAAAATTATACGGGCTGTATAAACAAATATAACATTGTTATAAAAACTATGATGAGAATGTATTTTTTACAAAAAAACAAATTTAATTTAAGAATAATTTAGATTTGTCTTTTACAAGACACAAATATTTTTAACCACAACTACCAATTTTTTTTGGTACCTTGTTCTAAGTCCTGAAAAAGTGGTGAAGGGAAATATTTGTATCCGCAACTTTCATTGCAAGGTTGACCTAACTTGATATCAGCAATTAGTATTTTGACAACGAAACCCTTGTCCGTAATATTGTCCTGAACAATTCGTCCGTAACTAAATAGTATGCAGCCACATTTTTTATATTTGAAAAATTGAGGTTAAGATTTGAATTTTAGCACTAATTGTATAAAAATGACAGCTGCTGAAACAATAAGAAGTTTTTGGTTTTTAATATCGAGAGTAATTTATTGTAAATACTTTGATACATTGGTTATAAATTCAACCAAATAAATTTTAAACTATCTATTAAATATTATTATACGCATTTTGGTTTGGCGGTTGCGGTTTTCTAGTTTAATTAAATTATATTATAAGCCAAATACCACTCGCTCGCTCACTCACTCATTCATCATTTAATTTAAAAAACTACAACACGCATGAAATTTGGAAAAGTGGTTCCTCTAATGATTTAGATGTGTGTAATAAGAAAGTATTTTCCAATATTCGCATATACAGATATTTTTGAGATTCACGATGAAAGTCGAAATTTTTTTTTTTTTAATTAGTTTCCATTGGTTGCAGATTATAATAGTAATACGAGAAATTAGTATTACATATTTTTTTTTTTATAGTTAAAGGTTGCCATTGGTTACTCGGGCAGATCAAGTACCTACAAGCATGCATCAAATTGTCACGCTTATGGCCTTCGATTCTCGAATGAAGGAGATATATATCTTAAAATCAAATATATGTGTGTAGCTTATATACTCAAAAACTACTCAATTGAATTTGACGAAAATTAGAGAATGTTTTTAGAGATGTCAGAAAAGTTTAGATAGTAAGTAGTTTGAACCACGTTAAAAAATACATCAAGTGCTAAATCCAATCAGCGCATTGTGGTTGCCCATTTAGGTCGAATTATTTCACAAAGCTAGGTACACAGCTGACGCCACTCAGGTACACTAAAACTGAGGTACACTCAAACCGAGATACTCATATATAGTGTATATATTATAGGATTTGCCACAGAAAGAAAACTGCACACGAGCGAAGCACACGGATATTCATCTAGTTACCTACTTATATTTCTGGGGGTTCTTGGCAGAAATTTGCGCCGATGTTTATTGTATACTCTTTATGAATGACATATATATATATTAGCCATTATATGTTACCAACACATAGTATATACCAGACCTAACCATACACTAGTATATTTTATCCAAGTTTTTACTCTACGTAGAGTATAGGTTCTTAAAGTTCTCACTGTAGAACAAGTTGTCTGTGGAAGAGCTAATGCTATATAGTTAAAGCAGTTTAAACTTTAAACTGTTGAATATGGATTGTTTCGTCAAGTAAGTAAACTTATGAAAATAATATTTTTAAATTTAGTTTCACTGATGATTCTATTCCTCCACACATTATACCCTATTATGCTACGTGCAATGACATTTTTAACATTAAAATATTCAATACGCTTCACTTAAAGTCGCTATCAGTCCACAGTCTGTAACTGATTAATTTTAATAATATTTTGTTTTTTGTTTAATCTATAATTTTATATATTACGTATAATTGTTGAGCTGTAATAGTATTTGACTAAAAGCTAATAATAAAAAAAAAAAAAAAAAAAAAAATATTTTGTTTAATGAAAAAATATTTATAAATTGAATACCACTACTCGTATTTATGTAACAAATCATAATATTATAGGTACTATTTGTATGACCACCAACTGAGACATTAAACATTGAACTGTATAAAATAAGTCAGAGGGGTACAGCGTCATACGTATGGAAACCCATAGGCCATAGGTATAAATAGATTAAAACTAGTCTTAATATTTTGTGTGTAGAATATAATAATACATGTAAGTACGTAATGCAAAATATTTTTCTTCCCTGATTAGTATTTATTTTTTTGTGTTAGCGTGTATCACAACAAAATATATACAATCACAAAAAGAAAAATCTTAACTTTCCGTTTAAATATCCAATTTCGTAAACATTTTAAATTAAAATGTCTTTAAAAAAATATCAGTGGTATTTTTTAATTGACTAAATGAGTAAACAATATTGGTCAACTTATTAATGCATCTTTCTTTGAATTTCAAATCAATACATATTATTTCTGAGTATTAAACTTTTTTTTCTTGACTTAACCTTTTACTTTAAATAGTGTTCAAAATGGCCGAATCCATATTAAAAAGTGAAAAAATATTAATAAAATAAAATTATAAATAATATATAGTAGTATTATAAAAGAACATTTGGAAATCAATAAAAGTTAAATCAGTGTTATAAGAGTTATTCAGTTTTTCATGCTAATTTATATAATATTATGATGTTATAATATTTTATATTACTCAGCGATATTATGAATATTATTAAATGTAGATAACAATTGGAATAATTTAACATTTTTTAACAAATATTTTAATTTAAATATAAATTCAACTAATTCAAGCCAACATTTTAAGAATTGATTATCATGAATGATAAAGCGTGTCTGCAGGTTAGTATAATAATAGTATTAATAATAATTAGCGAATAATTATTATTTAGGTTGTATTTTGCAAATAAGACATTATTGAAATGTTTTAGCCAAAAGGTTTTATTTTTTGATAATTTATCTAAGAAAAGTAGGAAAACCCTATTCTCCATTTTAGTCATGTAGTTAGTTTAAATTTATGTTCACAAAAAAAAAAAAAACAAAAAATGAAAAAATGTGTATCAACACGGTCCATTTGCTGCTGTTTATTATTTAGATATTTTGGCATTTGTCCAGGACAATATCGATTTTCTCAATATTATTCGTGTATTAATAAAATAATTTACAATTTTTAGTGAGTAAAAATTATAATAACTAATTTAACAATATATATTACGAAATAGAATGTTAGCAAAACATTTTAAGTTGGCTTAGATTTTACATGGACATGATAAAATAATGTTTGTAAATACTTTTGAAAAACAATTAATTTAAAAATAGTTAAGGCATCTATACAAAAACCATTTTACTATTTGCCCATGCCCATATTTTATGCAATGTTCTGTCGCAGTAGCGTACCCAAGAATTTTCAATTGGGGGTGGGGGCTGAATAAATAATTGATAATTAATACTACGCAAAATGTTTCATCAAAACTGTTTTTAGAAATATCATGGTTTGTACTTTGCCTTTTATTATATATGATGTATACAATAACACGACTAATGGGGGTGGGGGCTTCACCCTCCCCCTGGGTACCTACGCTACTGTTCTTTCGTATACGCTATACACAAAGGCTTGGCGTATATAACAGATATATTTGGGTTTCCGATTCCCAAACCTTCAAATGAGTAAATATCGACAACTGCTGTAAAAGCTTATTTAAATTCTCCTTTTGGTGACCACGATAACGAGTACTGCACAAAAGGATAATTAAATAAGGTCCATCAGAATTTACAGTTTAAAACTCTAAGATTACTTTACTCTCGAACAACTGAACACGATAATTAGGTAGTACTGGATGTCTGAGGGTGAGATCTCTTCAACCTAGACAAAGTCTTACTCTTTCACGACTGACCACAATAACGAGTACTGGAAAAGAAAGTACCTACCTAAGTATCATACAGTGTACTGCTATGTTTTTCAAATTCACCACAAAAGCTTGAAATACAACTTAAACACAATTTTCGGTCAGAAATACTTTTATTGGCGTACGTATAAAACAGTCATAAAATAAAACACTTAGCCCTTGCTACAGTTGACGCTTACCCGCTTACAACCGTCGTACCTAAGCTCCCGCCGAGTTCCACGACGACAGCGTGACTGCCTCGTGCCTGCGCATGTAGTGTTATGTGTTATATGTATATTAAGTGTTATATGCACAAATATTATAGTGCCGCGTCAGTAAATTTTAGCTTCATTGGACTGAGTAATAAATTAACCTTATTCGCTAAATTATATTTCTACATAAATACTATAAAATATATACACATTAAAGCTTAACATTTTTTATGATTGTCTAAGGTAGAATACAACAGTTATTTTATTTACCATCCAGAACTGCTGAAAAAATTTCAAATTTGTTTGGTTATAAAACGATTTTAAGTATTCATTTTTCATGAATCTATATTAATTTATAATCGTTCCTAAAATTTAAAATGTTTTTAATGTTTTGGCTCTGAATGATAGGAGTGTATCATGTATGTATTAGAATAATGTTTATTTTTACTTTTATTATTATTATATATTCATTTTATTTATCCGTGGACACTTTTTCGAGCAGAACATGTGCTCTAAATGTTTTGAGCAGGTAACCATATCTACGAGTCTAGACTACAATTTAAGAGGCGTTCATTTTATCACCTTTTTTTATACTTACTATTTACTTATTTTATTAGTAATCGATAAAGTTGCAAATAATAAAATGTATCATACTTAAATAAAAAATGGATACATTGTATTCTATACTATAGAATCTGAAGCAATTGACAATATAATGAAATAAAAAAGTAAACGGGGAAATAAATAAATAGTTCATAAATAGTTGTTACTTGTTTAATATAAATATCGAAGGATCTTTAAATTTTCTTTAAATTGATTTAAAAATAGAATACTTTTTGTTATAAGGTTATTGTTATATTTTCGATGTTACTGATCAGAATTCTTTATTTTCTTGTCATTATTTAATATTACTGTGTAAGCAGTTATTGGTTAGCTATCAATTATTTTTAAAATGTTTATTTAAGCATTCCGTGGTTCAAAAATGCAGTAATATTATTGCATTTAAATTTATGACCAAGAGGAAGTATCTCTCTATTATATTAAAAAAAAATTGTGTATATTTTATGTTCTATACAATATTATGATTCCTATGGAAACAAAAAAAATAAATCTATTTATTATTTTTAGGTAGGTAGTTAATGAAAGTAACTAAACACTCAAAACTCTCTGTAATTCAAAACAGGTTTATATATTTTATCTTCCAAAGTTTCAATTATTTTAAATAATAGATATTTAATTTCAACATGTATATATGTGGCAACACTCCCAAGGACCAGTGTTGGCTGACAGAGGGTTTTGACTTCTCTTAAGGGGTTGGTGAATGAATGAGGGTCTCTGTCCACTAATAATTTAATAATAATACGGCGTATATTTTTTGTTAAGAGAAACAATATAATATAATATAACATACATTATATGGTATTAAAATATTTTGGTCAGTTTGGATGGACCGATATCTGCTCAGAGTCGTTCTTTGAATGAAATAATTTTAAATCTACCACAACAAATACCCAACGCCACTGGTGTATTTATGTGGGGGGTTAAAGACATTTATCTACGTGCTGTAGTTGCAGTTGGTTTTTCACCAAAAACCGATTATTTTTGAGTAATCTGAGCTTTAGCCAAAATCGCATTATGAATGTGATTATATGAAATTGTATTAAAATAAAAAATAAAAAATATAACATTGGCTGAGGTCGATCTGAGAACAGTGCGCCAAATAATTACAGTCTCTGAGTAGGTATCTGATTGTATTGTCCTTAACTGTGTTGTGGTTTTATATAAAACGGCTTTGATCATAAGATACCTAATGGTTATTCATGGATTAAAAATCAGTTAATAATAATTACCTAATGAGATTACAACATACTTCATAGACAATATAGTAATATCGGAGGTTGGTGTATTTCAATTAATGGTTTTTGACATTTTACCTTACCATTAGTATCATTCTCAGTAAAAATAAAACATTGTTGTTTCGCTGCAAGCAAACCATAAACGTATATGTGCGTGTGTGTGTGTGTGTGTGTGTGTGTGTGTGTGTGTGTGAACTGCGAGTGTATATATATATTATGTATACATAATACATATCACACAGAAATAGTTTTTGATTTAAGCACGACGTTTGCTCGGAAATCTAATTAAACACAAGTGTGCACTTAACGCTACCACGACAGTGTCATGTAACTACTTATATACCTATGCCTCAGATGCGACGTGGAGCGCATACTATTGCATGCAGGTACCTACAAATTAGCAGACGGCCGCTAAAAGCAAACTCGCGAACAATACACACAGCATAATAAACCAAAACAACAATCTCAATTTTGATTTGTTTGCATTTCTGTACCTACGTCTTACAGTACTTATTATAATATTGACATCATACAATTTGGAAACTCCGCCTCTGCCAGAAATCATTTCAACGGACAGTACCTATTATATTATAACCTGCTGCATTACAATACATTTATAATTTTACCATTAATATTAATAACCATTGTTAAAATTAGTGAGATAAATATATTAATCTGTTTTTATAAATTAATGCATTTTTCAAGGGCCGTTTGATCAGTGCTAATATTATATTTCGAAAATTGAAAAACGTCAACGTATAAATATTAAGTAAATACTTAGAGGCTTAGAACATTAAGTGCCGGTTAAGAATTGTTTAAACAAAGCATAATATAAAATAATATTTTATACCCAAGTTTAATGTACCTACATTAGAGAAAATATTAATTGATTTAAAGGCATTAATCATTTATTTATTATTTTTATTTTTTACTATCTTCAATATTATTAGTAGTAGTACATTAAAAAAATACTTAACAATTTAACAAAATACTGTTTTAAGCATCTATAATTTTAATTATTATTTTAGATTCTGAACGGAGCGATGAATGTCTTGATTTTACAATGATGTGTGTTTATTTGTTTAATTGAATTTTTGTGTCTGTTTGAGGTAGTAAAACTGTTTCAATTATTTTAGTTATTTTATTGTAATTTAATAATATTAGTTCGACTTACCGGCTACCGTATTAATAATAATATAAATATGATATAAAATATCCACACTAATAGACCGTCTCAGCTCAGAATTTTTTTTCGTTTACAGTGAAATCATTGAATTCAAATTTAATACCATCCATTAAACAGTGACCCACTTGTAACCAATTGTACAGCAGAGCGACATCCACTTACCTGCCTTTTTAAAATTGTTATAACTCAGAAACTATTCGTTCAAATTTCCGTTTGTATACATCAACATTAAAAAAAAAAAACACCTGTTTAACAATTTTCTGGGAAACCTGGTGGTTTTTGTTTAAAAAGGGTTTATATCACCTTAGCTGGACATGTTTTAATGATAATATTCTGGAAAAGAATTTCAACAAATTCCATAATGTCAAATCCATGTTTTATTCAATTTTATTTCGGAAAAATAGTTCTGAAATTATTTATTTTCTATTGTGTGTTACTCCCAGTATTGAAGGAAAACCAATTAAATGCATAATTTTATATTGTTTATACCTCCAGAGTCCAGGCTTTAATTGTTTATTGGAGAGAAAACATCAGTATCGTCGAATGGTTAAAATTATAGATACCAATCAAATTTAATAATTTAATTTCTACACTAAAAATAAATACATATTAATAATAATATTTATATTCAAAATATATGTTTAGTGTATAATATACCATATAGTTAAAGAAAATAAATTTGTTTTGGTTTACAAATTTAACTCACAATATTATTGTCTTATCATATTTTATAAAACCAAATACTATTGTTTTAACTAGTATGTAGTATAATGTTTCCAGTTCGTAAAGTATAAGATCGAAACAAATGTTTACCTATTTATTATTTTACTGTTCAAATTTTCTACTAATCAGACTGTTTGCCTTGGTATTTTCAAAGTATTACCAATTTATATGGAATGAAGAAGATTTTTTTGTCAAATTTTGGATAGATTACATTTTATCCACACAATTCATATAATAATTACTGGTTTACAATTGTTCATTCAAAGGGTTCGGAACTCTTAAACGAGTTGTCTTGGATATTTATTGGGTACGTATTACGTTATTAATATTACGATACATTTAATTTCGTCATTTACTATTTTAGGATAAAAAATAATCCTGTATATTCATTCAACCAATAAAATAAAAATATATTCTGTAAATTATAGGTGGGTACTGTGCAAATATTAAAATGTATAGATAATATAAATATATTTAAGCAAAAAATAGTACTAAGAATACAGATGTACATATTATTATGTACCTAGGTAGTTAATTAACTGGAAAGTCCAATATATATAGTTTTTGCTCGTTTTTCGATTTCCGAACAATATTGATTGACTTTTAACATATTACCTATGTGAAGTCGGTGACTCTCAATTCCGATATTAAGATATATAGTGTGTTATTATTAATATATTATAACCACAAAGGAACTGAAATTATACTTATCCTCGTATATTTGTCGTTAGTTATTATGCGATCGGTCGTGGCAGTGCGTTGATCACATTAATTGGATCTCAAATAGAGTATATACAAATCCCAAGTTGCTTGCGGGAATCTACTCAATCTAGCACCGGAGTTAGTTTGTCGGTTGTCCGCGTCGTTTCCAATTTACGCTTCTCGTTTAATTTAATATTCATCATTATCGTACGATTCCAAAAAAATTTTTCTTTGGTAATTATTATTAATTTATGGAGATAACCAAATAACTTTGAAGTGTTAGTCAGAACTATTTTTATAATTTTTCCAATATAATCACATACACCTATTCATTTTTAATATATGCAATTCTGTAGAATGTATACAATAAACTATTTTTGAAGAAATAAAATGTAAAATATAAAATTAAAGCGGTAGGTACGACAAATCATTTTGGAATTTGTAAAATTTAGGTAGCAGGTATATTAAAAATTCTATTTATTTTAAATTTGGGCTACAGCAATTTAACGATTGTTAAGTAATTATTGCTCATGTCAAAATTAAATGTTTCAGTTGACTTTTACTCACGAATTAAGCTAAACTTAAAATGAGTTCACTTTGTAAAAAAGTTTATATAATTTATTGTACTTAATGCAATAGTCAATGAAATTATGTTTATTTAGTTTGTTATAAAGTAGATATTTAAAATGTGCATTTAAGGGTGGATTTAATCTTAATTCAATAATGTCCATACGAAATTAAAAACATTCAAAGGAGTATTACAAAATAAGGACAAAAACCAAAAATATATATATCCATGGCTCGGGTTACCACAAGACGTATTTCTTTCGGATAACACTTATAAAGTTATAACTCTTCGGCCGACGAGTAACACTTGTGCACAAACTTTATCTTATACCTATACTATTTAATCCATTATTTATTTTCACAAACATACAGCTAGGACATTCATTTTCTCAAAATTATCGAACTATAAATATTAAATCATCAAACCTGTAATCAACATGTAATTTGATGCCTGGTGATAAATTTTAAATAAAAATATAAATTATGTAAAATATGCGCATTTTTATTTATAATAAATAAGATAGTAAATAATCTCAGAGCTGCATTAAATATGTATATAGTTATTTGTTTGAAACTTCATGTTTATAAGTATTTACTAATTTTACTAATCTACTGAATTACATAAAACTTCTTCGTATTTGTATAAGAGTATAATATACAATATATGCACACTATATAGCATTCAAATACAATATATTAGGCACATAATATAATGCATAATGAATAGGTACATTTATTTGATAAGAGGGGAATAAAATTCGGGTTGCGTGAGCAAGAAGTTATTCATTACTGACTCTTAGTTTGTGGTTTAATAATATTATCTAAAAAGAAAAAAAAATTTTAATTTAAAGGTGACAGCACCACTTTCTTTTTAGTTTACGTTTTAGAAAGGATTAAGTTATGTGTGTATTTTTTGGGGGAGATTTTGGGGATTTTCTAAACTATTGAAGAAACGTTTATAAAAAATTATAGCTTCTTCCTAAATTGTTTTAATGTTAAGGTTTTTTATATAGGGTAAGATTAAATAACATTTAAATTTAAAAACAACAATCTTGTGCATGTAGTATTTTTACTATTTTATTAACTGTCAATATAAATTGATATTAATATTAACTATAACTTATCATATTATTGTACATTTGTTAATAAGAGGAATGTCAAATCGAGGATTATATTTTCGACTGCTGAATGTAGATATTTGAATAAGTTGGTGTATTATCATAATAATATTCACTCAATAAACATAATTTGTTGATTAATAACAACCACATTGTTTGCATTCAAATTACCATAGATGATAATAGTAGTATAAATTATAATTTCATTAGGTATAACAAATTGGTTGATTAAAATATAGGTAGGTACAGCTAAATTGTTTTGTAAGTAGAAAGAGACAGCTACCTGGTAACTTAATAATTCTCTGAGAATTGATTATGGGTTTATGTTATCCATTTTAAATTGATTAGTGGATCGATGTTATATAAGGTATTGGTTACCTATACAATATTTTGTACTTGTCGTTTTTTTTTTAGTTATATTGCTTAATTTATCCACTTAAAAAGTGGTTGTGGTAGAAAACTGGATCTAGTTGGTACTATCTAGTTAGTGTAATTTTTTAAAAATATTTTAGTTGTTAACAAACATTTGACATTTTTTACTTTTAGATTCTAAGCGATGAATGTATTGATTTATTATTTATTAATTTTTGTTTCTGTCATCACCTTTTGGAACAGTAAAAATGCTTTTATCTTCAACTTCAATATCTTTTTTGGCAGGAAACTTTTTAGAATATACTTTTTAGGGTGGGCCCACCCCAGCATAAAACCTACAATTATATTTGATGGGCATTTTAAGTTCAAACTATCTCAGAATTGGATATTCAATCAAAAATTTAGTTGCCACTTTTTAAATATTAAGCACGTTTATTTTAAGAATTAAAAAAGTCTCGCCATCAGAGTGGACTATACAGAATATGAGACCTTAACATGAGCACTACCCATACAAAAATCCTAGATCCGCCACTGTAGGTACCTATAACCTAATTTTATTTTTCTGATATCGCTGATAATTATATAACAAAATATAACCATGAACATTATATGGTACGCCAATTTTGAATAAAGGGGGTTATCGTGTAATTTTTTTCGGGCATAAATTAGTGCAACCCACCATATTATTATGATTAATAAAAAAATATAAAATATGCTTAGAAATACCAGCTATATATGCTATCGCCTATCAGACCGTCTCCGCTCAAGATAGTTTTTCGTATACAATGATAATATATCATGGAATCTTAATTTAACATACGTTATAGTGACCTACTCAATGACGATATAGACTCGAAAAGTCGAATCTTATGTATAAAATATAATTAGTTATTATAACAATAATATAATAATATATAATTTTTACTAATTTATTCCTAGGTACAATACATAGAACAGAAATAAGTAGGTACCTATAGAGTATTATATTTATTTTTATTTTTTGGGTTAAAATCAATACATAAATAAACAATTTTTTTAGAGAAATAGAGCTATTCCATTAAATGAAGGAATTGCAGTTGAGCATGTGTATCGTGTAGTTATTTAACTGTAGGCAATTTATCGAAGATTGGAGCGAAAATACAATGCAATGTTAAATTGAAATATTTCACAGTTTCACGCCACTGCAGGACTGTGAAATAAAAACGAGCGTGGATGAGATTCTCTATGTACAGTTCCGCTACATGGTTGAAACAATGCTAACCATTTTAGTTAGAATTGTAAGTAAACTATTTAAACAGTAAAATAGTTGTCCGAAGTTTTTCGTAAACATTTCGTGTCATATAGAATATGAACAAGCTGTGTATTGGTCAACGATGGGGTTATATCGTGTCTTACAAATTTCCAATTAAACGGGGAAATGGGTAAAAATAATTTTACTTTTCTGAAACATAATAAATTATAGATATTTATACAACGGCCAACAGTTCAACAATTTTACCTTTAATAAAAGTATAGACGCGGACAGGAGACTTTGTAATACGATCTTCACAAGCAATCGTCACTCTTGGCTTCTATCCGAGCATAATGATAATAATAATAATATTATTATTATTATTATATAATAGATATATAGGTAACGCACGTGACAAGTGTCGTATCAGTGAATCGATTATTTCCGTTTTATGCACAAACGGTTAAACACATTTGATCAAAAACATGAATTTCGTATAAATAATATAGTTTTCACCGTTTTTTTGACGGTGGAAAAGTCGAGAGTTCTATCAACATATACTATACATTATTATTATCATGGTGTCTCCTGTCGACTACCGAATACATCCACTAACAATGGGGAGTATATGTACCTTCATATATTTATATAAACATCTACATGCTGTAACCTATTGGTGCCTAAAGTAAGTAGTGAGATAAGAAAATAACCCTATTTTTTTTCTTCTCGAGCCAACCACTAATATTATTTCTAAAATGTCAAATTTATCTCCACGACCTATACGCGTGTCATGGGTAGAGCCACAGCGGATTTGCTGCCAAGTAAGTACGCAGAAATTAGTTTTGGTTTTGGTCCAGTGATTTGGGCCAATTCCCACAGCCAATACCAAAATATATTTATTAATCAGGTAAAGCCGAGCACAGTACCTACAAAGTATTTTCACTGTTCTGTGTAGATTGTTGTAGCCTTATAATTTCTATGTGATAACGTCTGAAGCACTTGTACGATCACGGCTTTAGGTACTGCATAGGCTGCGTGTCTCGTGTTTAGTCATTAAGAATCAAAGATTTGAGACAACAAAGTAACGAGTGTTGGAACCATCACAATATTTTTGTTACTAAAAATTCAAAATGATCAAAGTTGGTTCATATAATATATGATTTTTTTGTTCATATTTTATATAGTTGTCATATTGCATATTACAATATCATCGTGTAGATTAGGAATGTAATACAAATCAAACGCTACAGAGATTCCAGGTTATTATTGTTTCTTTAAAGTTCAAAACTATTGGAGTGATTATTAAAATCATTCCACATTGACGGGCGTTAAACAACATTCTGGGATTTTCAATATTATCCATAAAGTCTTGGTGTATATAATAATATAACAAATAAAACAAAAGCCCCCGTTCGCGCAGTATTGTGTAACGTTTTTATATTTTCCCGAACAGCTATATTAAAACTTGTGCAAAAGTTCTCGTCAAATGTCAGCCACTGTTATTGTATTGATACACTATATGGTCTGTATACTTTATCGCAAAAAAGTTGTCGTTATTATATTGTATGAAAATGGGTCTTTCTCGTTATTTCTCGGCTGCCACAAACATCTTCTGAGTTATCGCTAAGGTCGCTGTGGGTAAGTCGGTGTTTGACTCCCTGACATGAAAATCTCCAAGGGCAAAGGTCCAAGGGGCAAAATGTAAATCAATAAAATATATACAATTGCCAATAAGAAAGGTTAAAACTTACTATTATATGACCGTTCGAATAGTTTGTAGGTACTAGGTGTTATATGATATTATTTATCAGATTACTTCCATCCTGGTTAAAGTTTCAAATTTCTTTTTTTCAAAATGATCAGTTAAATTAAATAAATGAAAATGTTGTTTAAATTTAGTTAGATAACTATAATCCGGCGAGCACACATCGGGACGATTGTAAATTGTTTTAAGCCCATTGATTTGTTGAGAGTTTACCAAAGTTTCATTCTGAACTCAGGAATATCGAAGATTTAAAATCCAAAATCATTGTTTGGAATCCAAAGTTTATCAAATGGATCAAAAGGTGGAAGGTTGGTAGATAAATGATAATGTAATTGGTGATTGTTTATTGTGAATAAATAATTAATAACTTTGCCTGGAGCTTCCCATATTCCATGTAAGTACGCATAAGAAGTAGTTTATAAAGTATATAATATTATACAATTAATTTTGTACAGTACTCAAGACTCAAAAAATCTTATTTTACTCGTGTTTGTATTTAAATTTATTTAAAATTTGATTTTTGTAAGTTTAACTTTATCTGCCTCTATACTAAACTTCAAAATTTACATGACTATATTTTAATATACAAACTATAATAATACAATTATTAAAAAACGGATCTATGATTATGTAGATTATTATATACACACTATTATTATTTATTTACAATTTTAAATAAATAAAACTTAATAATTCAGACATCTTTAAAAATCAGATATCCTCGAAGGTTCATCAATGAATGGTCTATCTTCAAAAAGTCACTAATCTGATCTTCTCCTCTCACTTCACTTACAATTGTTGTAAACTTAATACGAATCGTATAATATGATAATTGATGTTTAAAAAAAAATCCAATAGTATAAAAAATATTGGAACAACGTTTGATTGACTTAAGAAAAACGGTCAGACACCCTGTTTGTTATATATATTTTTCTAAATGACATGTTTAATATTATGTAGCATTTTTTAATGAATATACATTACAAAGGTAAATTTATCGCAAAAAGCTTGTCAGTGTTTTTTTGGCACAAAATGTACGTGACCGATAGGGTCACGTGAGGAGGAAGGGTGTAAAGCCTTTTTTATAGGTATTGTTCACCTCCAAGCGAGATATCCTAGGACGTGGTTGTTGTAAACATTTTCGTGCGGGCATTTGACTACCCAGCACACTCTAAAAAAAAATCCAACTCTGGAATCGACTGAAAAACCAACTAAAAAAACCGAGGCAACTGACCACGACGATTGCCTTAAACGGAAAATCTAGATGTACTAGGAATATATTATATCGAGTAGTACTGTTATTAGATTATATGTGTTAGGTATACAAAGATTTTTTATCAGTGTAATTGCATGAAGTATTTTTACAGTGATTAATTATTAAATAACTTTTAAAATATTTACATTTTATTTATACGACTATCTGTTTATAAATTAGCTATATTTGATTATATATACAGGAAGTAACAGGAAAACCTGAAAAAAAATATGCTACTAAAAAGTATGACAAAAATTGTGAAAGTGATATGATTAATAAATAATTTAAGAAATATAATATTTTGAAAAAAGTTAGGTAGTTATTTTGTTCTAAATCAATTTACTCAAAAAATATTGATTATTTAAAAAATTCTAAAAATAATCTACTTGACTTAGATAAATATTTTTACCATCAAAACTGTCTTTATAATCAGATTTACAAATTTAATATTTTCAATTTTTTATTTTCAATATTAAAAAGTAAAAATAATTTTATATGATACTTGTAACGCAAGTAACTATAAATTATATATATAAAAAAAAATTTAAAAATATTGATTGGAACAAAAGCTATTTGATCGGTCAGATCTTCTTGTTACAGCCTGTATATCTACTTAATCCAACACTCCATTATCTGCACTATTTATTTTTGGGATTATCAGTTTTTAGATCTATATTTTCGTGAATTATCTTCAAGCATTGATAATATATATAGGTACTTATATCTACACATCTCTCAACGCCTACGAGCTTGTTGTGCTTACTAGAATCCACCTATAAATCACCGGGCTTAAAAAGAGACGAAGGAGAGCAGCCACACACAAATAGTAGTAATGCGAAGATTAGAGCCACGCTTCGGAAAAAAAATGGTCTACATTATAATGAACAATTTATACGATGAATATCTATTAAGTTTATTACCTACCTTATTTAAACGTATGTGACGGTTACAGCAATCTAATTTGACTGTTACGAAAAGACATTGAAAATAATGTGATGATAATTCAAGTGTTTAGTTTTAAATTAACATGATAAACGTCATTCGATTCCATAAAAAAATTTAAGCTACAGATTTTATAAAAATATAAGTATAGAGGGACTTAAGTGTAATTTTATTTATGCCGTAATAATATATTATAAACGGTGCAGATTGTAGATTTAACTCAGATCCTTAACGCATTAAATTAATTAATCACATTCTTTAAACTAAAAGTAGGTAGATGAACATTTATTTTATGATATTTTTTCAATTTTACTATCATCATCGAGTGTAAAGTATATTATATTAATTATTTCATATAGTTATTTAGATTAAATGTGAATTTTAACTTTTAATCATGTAAATATTATATTGTATAATATGTTTAATCCCTTTAATTTAATGATTTTGGTATATGATTTGTATTTCAAATTTCAAACATTTTTGAGATATCAAAACATAATATCAAATATGAAATGCATCTTATAAATCCTATTTATCTTATAGAATAATATTTAAATAACATTGTCACATTGTAATATTGTAAAAAACCAATAATTGACATAATATATTTTACTAGTTGAAGAATTGAGAGCCAGCTTATTCAAGTTTTGAAAGAATTTAATTTAGGTACCTATACCAGATTATCAACACAATTAGATAACTTATTCATGAAGTATGTTATATTTTCTTATCTGTTCCCTATTCAGGTGATGACTTCCATCTTTATATAATTTTAATTTTTGAAATGAGATTACTTAATAATTATTACTATTTTTTCCTCTTTATTATTTACTTTTATTATGTACCTATATTATTACATGCAATTTTAAATTAAAGAATATTATTTTATCAGCATGGTCCAACATTTTTTTTCATGCTTCTAATTTCAAAGCAACCATTTAAAGTTAAAAAAAAAATACAAATAGTTTATCTGAAGATAGTATAAAACAAAATTAAGCTATTATAATCACTTTATTCTATTAACCTTAAAATTGATTGTAGCCTGTAGGTACTGTATTATTTTTTGTGTTTAAAGTAAAAACAAAAAAAAAGTACATTTTGAATATTATTTACATTGTAATTTTGAGTTCATAACTTGTTGTTTATGTATAGGCATAAAATAATATAAGGTATATAATGCAAATGATGCAATTTTCAAGCCGATGAAAAAAGTAGAATCGAGTCCCGAGAGAGATTAGTCAAATGAAAAATAAACACGATTATGGTAAAAATCGGTATAACAAAACCCAACCCGATGATAGTTTTATAGAAGATTATTTTATTATTGACAACATATTTTTCACAATTTTTTCACGGATAATAATAGTTATAACTTATAAATTATAACTCACTAACTAACTCAAGGTAGCTCCAACACTCTATTAATATAGAATTTATATATAGAAACGAATTAACGTATTTCGGAGGATGACGAAATGATCTACATCAATGATAATGACTTAAAAAAATATAGGTCCAATTCTATGGTCGTTTGTAGTGTTTGTACTGCATTGTGTGTAATGATTTTGAATGTTACTGTATTTGGCAGGGTTCATCTGAAGACAACGCTTATTAGTGTTTCAGGTGGTTATGCGACATTTCATAGCAACAATTTTCAACATGTATCACTAATTTATATTATTTACATAAAGAAAATTAAATAATATACTATTAGGTATATACAGAAATAATTACTACAATTAAAATTGTGTGATAATATGCGTTGTGCATAAAATATAAAAAAATAATGGTATAGTATAAACAATATAATAAATAAAATATTAGGCAGTAATACATAATTGAATTCGTATATATTATATCAATAAACTTAAAAACGAAAATATATTATATTATATGAATATTTATGTAAACCTAGTTTTGACAAAATCAATTTTTTGTTGTTTTGGTAATTCAATAATGAATAACTGTAGAGGACTACGTGGAATTAAAAAAAAAGTTTAGCGTAAAGCCATATATTTTTGATGAGAGTTTGAAATTCAAATTTTAACGACATTGGGTATTTAAACGTATAATAACTGGGTATTTATCCTCCAACAAAGGTTTTTGTTATTTTTCAAAAAAATATTAATCGTATAGAAACATGAAACATGTAACTATTCTTAAATTATCATTTTCTATACACAATGATGTTTTAAAAATGCTTAGACATTTTAAGCTATTAATTATAGACAATTTATATTTTAGTTATTTTTCAGGGGTCGATAAATATTTATGCTATAGGTCAAAAAGTTTTAAAATATAATATGAAATTTCCGATGTATGATGTTTTTATCGTAATTAAAAAAAAATATCGAAAATACATCGTCACAACTTTTTTTTATAGACATTTCATTCTCTATGTACTTACTTACCATTTGATGAATGTACTCATCCTCAAAAATTTGGGTACTCATTGCCCTACTGATTTTTTTTATTTCCGTTAAGTCTGTCCACTCTACGACAATAACAGTCGAAATCAAATAATTGTTTACCTTGGCGGCGTACTTTTTTATCTTATTATAATAAAATATCAAAGTAAATGCTTTCAACCCGACTACATCATAAGTAGTATAATATATTTGAATGTACACAAATTGTTCAATTTACATGTTTCACATTTAATACTATGAATTAATTATAAGTTATTTAACTAAAAAAATGTTCTTATTTCTCTAGTAAAAGGCACTTATTCTACAGGTATTATAAATAAATAAACAATAAGGTTTTACGACAGTAAAAAATGTTGATTCTTCAATTTTAAATTGAACATCTACTGACAAGGCTGAATCGTTCTGTTTCGAAGTGTCGATAACTATAATTGTAGCATTTGATAGGATTATAGGAAAATAAGAAAATTTGTTTATATAATTTAGAATTAATATTTTATAATATTAAATGTGAAATATTGTATTTTATTGTACTAATAAGTTAAAAAAATAACAAATATCAATAAACATTTTTATTTAAACAATTTGTAATCTTTTATTACTTGTAATAATTATTAAATATTTTTGTGTTAAACACAAATTGACGGGCAGAGACTGTGAAATTTTCCTGTAACGTGTAATATGGTAAAATCGATGTCCTTTGTGTAAGACATTCTCACCTGAACGTGGTGTAATTATCATGGTGAAAAATGCAAATAGAGTATAGACTCAGACCGTGAACATACTACACTATATATATCATATCTTCTGTAATAAGTACATTATTAAAAACTGTTATGTAATAAAATATTAAAATATAACATTAATAACAGTTTAATAATTAATAATATTATGTTGGTGGTATATTGGCACAGCTTATTCTATGGATCTATAGTTATTAATATGATATTTTTTTTGATTATACTATTATATTTAAGGGGATCGGTGGTGGTGCATATTTAAGAAGTTCTGTATAGGCAATATTTACCTATGTGTGTGCGTGAGTCACTTGGGACTGTGTGCGTAGTGAATGATTATTAGTATATGTACGTGTTCCTGCCCTACCAACTCGACATTTAATTTGTTAATTGACAAATAACTAACAAAATTTAGACAACGAAATAGTTGGCACGTCAAATACAAATTAATTAATCACTGACAAAATAGAACAATTTAATAATATAGTATTAAATTACCTATGATAATATTAGTATTTTAAATTAATTTAATATTTTGTTTACTAACGTAGGTAAAAATGGCAAAAAAATATTTTAAATAATGGTCATGAGAAAATAAGTTGGGAAAATCTAAATAAAATTGTCATGTTAATAACTCTTTGTGTTTTCTCCAATTATTGCACAAGATGAAGTTTAAAAGCATATTTTTTTATTAAACTTCATACATCTTATTATGAAAATAGGATTACAAACTTAATACTTAAAAATACTGTTCATAGTATTTCTTATTCACTAATGCTGCTATTTAATATATCTAGTGGAATCTACCAGTCATGCTTTAAAAAATGAGTTGTAATCCCTCATTTTTAAATAAAAATGTTGTAACGATTAAAGGCACATCTCGTAATTATTATTCTTATCAAATTTTTTTTAAAAATATCTAAACCAAAATTATACATATTTTAAATGCTAGCTCCTTTTTTCTGATAATCAATTTTGTTTTTTACAGGGTAGGTCATTAAATAATGCACATGTCTTTTAATAAATATGTACAAACAAATCTAGATTTGAGTAATAAAACTATGGGTATTTTTTTAGTTGTCAAAAAGGCATTAGAATATTAGGTGATAGTACTTATTAATGATGAATTACTAAATATAAAAAACTTTATTATGCTAGAATTAGAGGTACTGAAAACGATCTTTATTAGATCATACCTTACAAATATGCTACAGGTAGTTAAAATTAATGATGATTGATGAATATAGTAGTTGTCTACACCTAAATTACGGTATGCCTCATTAGAATTGTACTTGGGCCCAATTTCTTTATTATATATTATATAAATAGATTGTTTAGTATTAATGTTGATGCTAATATATACTGTGTTTCGCAGATGTACTGTTATTCTCTTACAAGAAAAAGTATTAATATATTATAAACCATCCAAGCTAATAAAGTCTCTAAGACTTTAAATTAAAGGTTTAATAATAATCTCCTTGAATTAAATTTAATTAAATCTAAACATATTATTTTTAATATTCAAAATACAAATCCAAATATTGAGAAGAAATTATGTATAGTATATAATACCTAAATAATGGCTGAAAATAACTATATTAACTGTGCTTGGAGTATTGAAAGAGTAAATTCTGTTAAACATGGATATTATTTTACGAATATTTCGTAAAATACAAAAAGGGGGTCAAGTGGATGTCGCTCCGCTGTACAGTAGGCTACAAGTAGATCACTGTACTATAATGGATGGTATTAAATTTGAATTCAATGATATAATATCATTGTATAAGAAAAAACGATTCTGAGCGGAGACGGTACGTCAGTCTAAGATATTTTAAATTATATTGATATTGTTATTATACGGTAGCTGCTAAGTTGAATTAATATTATTCATATTATTTAATTATTAACCTAAAATTATCAGTGATGCTATAAAAATATTATAATATACTTTTACTCGTTAAAATTGATTTTAATATGTAATTTCGTCTAAATTGGAATTTAAAATGTCTATAAAAAATAACTGTGTTTATATTTTTTTAGATTTTTTGATTACAGTATGTACTATTTATTAGAATCTTTATTTGAAATTTTCAATCCTTAGTTATAAAAACTGGCCATTTTACAATTGTTTAATTAGAATGATTGATAGTTTTCGAGATTTTGATGAATTTTGTCAAAATTCGAACTTTAAATGCTTATAAAAAAATGTGTGCCTATGTATTTTTCATATTTTTCAATTGCTATTGTAATAATATATCAGGAGCCTTGTATTAAATTTTCATTATTTTTGGCCCAACAAATAACATTTTATTGATATTAATAGAAAAAAAAACTAAAGAATTTGAAAATTGAAATCGTCCGTAAAAAGTTGAAAAACAGTCAAAATATATTAAAAATTAGATGGTGTATAGAAATAGCTGATATAAACATTCAGTGAAATTTTCATGCATCTACAGTTATTTTTTTTTTGAATTGCAACAAAATAAGAAAATCGCTAAATGAGAAATCGAGTGAATATCTAATCTTGTACAAATTTGAACTTAAAATGCTCATAAAAATTTATTATGACTTGCTTATAAACTTTTTTTTATTGATAAAATTAGGCAAACTTATGAGGAATCTTGTATTACATTTTCAAATCTTAGATTTAAAAAGGAAAATTTTTATGAATTTCTAACTCAAAATAAATTGCACATTTTCGTCATTTTTACGTATTTTGTCAGAATTTGAACTTTGATTAGTTATAAATAAAAATTGTGACTACGGATTTTTAATATTTTTCATCTGCCTTTGAAACTATATATTAGAAGCCTACTATTAAATTTTCAAGATTTTTTAACCAACAAATAAAATTTTATTGACATTTATAGAAAAAAAAACTAAAAAATTGGAAACTGAAAATGTCCGTTAACAGCTCAAAATAAGTCAGAATATTTTGAAAATGATATGATGTGTAGAAAATGCTTATATAAATATTCGGTCAAAATTTCATGTCTCTACGGTCATTTCTTTTAGAGTTATACCAAAAACCAAAATCGATTTTGTCGAAAATTGGTTTTCCGTAAAAATTCCTGTTTTTCCCTTAATTTTTCATTTGTTTTTCCAGGCGCTCATGAAAACTACTGGGAAATTTTTAACTTTTGACCCCCCAAAGTACCAACTAGATTCACTTTCCTATCAGAAAAGGTACTATTGAAGAAAATCGAAGCATTTTTACTGTCCTTAAAGGTGATGACAGACACAAAAATAAAAAATAAAAATAAAAAGGGCGGGTAAGTGTATGTCGCTCTGCTGTACAGTAGGTTACAAGTGAGTCCTGTAATGGATTGTGTTAGATTTTAATCCAATGATATAATATCATTGAATAAGAAAACGATTCTGAGCGAAGACGGTCAGTCAGTCTATAATATCTTACTAAGTCTAAATGTATTTGATGATATTATTGTGAATAAAGTAATTCATTTTAGTATTATAGGCATTAGTATTTACTATTGAAGAAAATCGAAGCATTTTTTCTGTCCTAAAACGTGATGACAGACACAAAAATAAAAAAAAAAATAAAAAAAAAAATAAAAAAAAAAACACACATCATTGTAAAACCAATACATTCATCGCTTCGCTCAGAATCTAAAAAACACACATCATTGTAAAATCAATACATTCATGCTCCGCTCAGAATCTAAAAAACAAAACTAAACTTTAATAAGTAGTTTATAAAATTATATACACTCAAATTATTAACATAAGTTACCTATTTTTTGAAAAAATACATAATTTTTCAAAGCTCTGTGCTTAGAATAAGTACATATTTACGATTTTGAGTGTAACAAACTGTATGAAAAAAGTTTGCTGGAAAGTCAATTTAATTTTTTATGAGCGTTTGAAGATCAAATTTTTATGACGTTGAATATTTGCCCGTAAATTAGGTTAGATTAGTTAATCTTAACCCGTTAACAAACAATTTATCATGGAACAATTTTCTTATTTTGTTGTAACTTGTAATTCAAACAAACTAATAACCGTAGATACTTTAAATGTTTACCAAATGTTTATATTATGACAAATTTTATTTTAGAATAAGCCCTCAAACAACGCAATGAAAATAATAATAATACTGTGGATTGTTGTATAAATAATTATTGTAAACTAACCAATGTGCATAAATCTCCGAAAAATTGTAATGAAATAGGTATCGAAAATATTCCCTCCACATAAGGATTCGTTCGTCCGCATTAACCGAGTTGCGTATATTTGTTGTTCGGTTTATTTTTAACTGCAACTCGTGTCTAAAATTGAAATATCTATGATAGTAAACACATTGATAATTCACTGACCTCACTGTTTGCTTACCGACGTCGTGAAAAGCACTACACACTAGACGTCACTAGTCCTGTTTTCTGTTACTATTTTTTTCACTAACATTTGTTAAATAAATTGAAACATGGGTGGTGACAAATGCATGTAGACTATATGATTAATCTATTACTAACTATTCGAATATTCAAAGAATGTAAATGGCAAAAAAAACAGATACAAAACTCGGTTAAAAAGATTCCAAAATTACGAATATTTGAACATCAGTAAATGGTATATTTATTTTTGTTAATTTACCTATCAATACATCTTTATAAAATTGTCAGTATTAAATTTAATATTATTATGTAGTTCAAAGAAAAACCATGCAAGTAGCAAAAGTTCCAACTAATTTATGTTGACCTGTATGGTCTTTATTTATTTGTATTTTTTATTATCTATGTTTATGACACGATTAAAAACATTTTCTGGTGCATAATATTATATTATTATTATTATTATTATTATTATTATTATTATATTACAATATTATTCAAATTTGTTTCAATAAAAAATAAGATATTTTTAATATAGGTAAATATGTAATAATTTCATTACTATGAAGTACCTATATATTTTATTTTTATTCCAGCAATAATTAATGGTGTATACCTGGAATAAATCAAAAAAATCAACAATAAATTGTAATAATGTTTAAAAAAGAATAAGTAATAATATCTGTCGATCAAATATGCTCTAATTAACTATCTATTTAATTATTATTAGTTTGTATCGGCACCGTGCACGTCAATGCAACGGATTGTAAAGGTGGGTACATTAATATTAAATCATATCATATCCGTAGTAAATTAGGACGACTGTCCCCGACTCGTGGGTGACGATAAAAACCAGTTATCCCCGCACCGCACTCCAACATAGTTATGGCGACCGTAATAAAATACGAATTTATTAGTATGTTGATTCTTATCGCCATCTACCGAGAGTTTTATTGTACGCCGCCGAAAAATAGCCCGGTGAGCTATCTATAGTATTTATAATCAATGCTACAAGTTACAACCTACTTACTGCTTTCAATGTGCAATCCTATAATACCCCATCTTCTTTATGCTGAATATTTATTGTTAACCTTATATAATATTATATATTTCGATATTATGCTAGATTTTTAGTCCAATAGATTTTAGTATAATATATAAACCTTGGGTAGTTGGACAATATGTGGTTGTATACTTGTATGTATATTATTATTGTAATTTATAGAAATATCAGTGAGTCCAGTGTTCCAAAATGTTCGAAATTTGAATACAAATATTTGAGTAAAACCGTAAAAGTATTAATATATCTAGTAAGAGTTAAGACTGATTGAAAACCATCAAAACTCATTAGTGCATGAGTTAGTTTCTCAACGAGTCTCACGTGATGTACCTATATTCTCAAAAAGTCAAAAATACGATGAGTATTGGGTACCTAGTTTTAAAAATTCCTTGGTGCAAGCCCAAGTATGAACTGGATGTTAGATAACTTCAAGTTAAGTACTTAAGTATATAGGTGCATGACAACAATTATGTTAATAGCATTAAAACCAATATTGGATACTGATTAAAACCGTTAAAAAACCAAAAATAAAATCGGAAAAAAATAAATACCAATATCCGAAATCAAATGTTTGGTTTCAAGCCCACATTTCACATTTTGAGTGATCACTTTGAATTCGGTTTGCTAAAATGTTGTTTAATTTTTAAACTTAACTCCAAGACTTCTTTTAAGCAGTATATATTGTAATTTGTATTGTTAGATTAAACAGTGTTTAAAGGTATATTATTATTTATTTATAATTTATTATGCACAATGTTTATCTAAATCTAATTTTTTTAATTCTTTACAATCTAATAGTTCACTCATTATTTATGACTTAAGCGACTCTTGTATGGTTTTTATAAGTAATTTACTAAGTACAAAATAACGAAAGCAAACTAAAATTTATAAATTTCTATCTGTTATTATATAGCTTCACAACATTTTTATTTTTTGCAAGTTTACTAGTAGTAGTACATATTTTATCCAGTTATAAAATATAAACTAAAAGTAATCTGGGAATGAAATAACATGAAATGTATCAAATATGTTCTTTTTGTACAGTTTTATTGTATCATTTTTACTTTTTAAGGAATACCTACCTACATTACAATACACAAAATTATATTTATTATTACATAAATGAATACTTTTAAATTATTTATTTTTATACAAATTATATAATACTAGAAGTTAATTTCATTTTAAAAATATTATTACATAATAAAGTGTGTTAAATAAAGGAGAACTTTTTAATTACATCATAGAAATTGGAATACAAATTTTTAATTAATTATATAAATAGTGATGAATATTATATTATAGTTAAGTACAAATAAATCGAAAAACTAGACAAAATATGGAGGCTTTCGAACAATAATTCCATAATCGTTGAGTGCTGGTGCTAAATCTTCCATAGTTAATGTGAATTTCCGGTCTTTAGGAACTTTTCCGGATTTAGTTGGCAAGGTAGCCAAACGCACTTTACAATGTTGCAATGCATCATTGGCTATATCAGCTATAAATTTCTGAGAAGCAATTGATATCAACCGAACTCTGAAATAAATAAATAAATGCACATAGGCATAATGAGAATATGTGCTACATTATAATAAAAAAGACATGAATAGGATGAGGGAAGAAACCATCCAGTGATAACACTTCCTAATTTGTGTAATTAAATATTTTTTTTTAATTATTATTGCATTTTTTTTTTTTTTTAATTTTTTCTCTGTTATTCATTAACTAAATATGAAAATTTAAATGTATACCTATATAGAATCTGAGGAATATTGATTTTACAATAACATGTTTTATATTCAATGGCTCAACCAAAGTCGGTTTAACCTATAATAATTTTAAATAGTAAATATTTTAAAAAGCGAAGTAACAAATTTAAAGGGGAATATTTCAACATGGTGGGGAGGGTGGTTAGGCTTTGAGGATGGTCTTTACTCCTTAGGATCTCTCTATTACAGCATATTATTATATAATAATAATAAATACATATCCAAATAATTAAGTAAACAGAAATATAAAATTAACTTCTAAAAAATTGGTCAAATAGACCAATGGGCAATGATACCTCGGTAACGGTCCAATATGCGACCTACACACTGATTTATGGTCCAATATGTGACTTACACACTGTTACTACTGTCTATCTAGTAAAGGAGAGTCCACTTTTTTTTAATATTGTATTTGGATTTTATAATTTTCCACAAGCCTTCAATTTTTTGAGTGAGTGCTCCTGTTTCCGGGTCAATAAAAAATTCTGAATGGTTAACTGTTTGATGAATATATCCATGATGATTTAATGTTGATTACGCTCTCCATTGGTCACTATAAATTGTTGTTCCAGTTTTTATTTCATTTTTAATAATGAGTTTTTCGATCTTGTTTTTCTACGATAAAAAATCGCAGTTCTAATAATAAGTCTGGCCGTTTTCTAAAAATCCAAAGACCCATGGGCTTACTATACGATTCCCATAATTTTTATTTGTACGTACTAGGTAGGTACTTCATTTTCGCGGTCGGAATTAAATAAGGACTGACTAAGGACATAATTAAAAATAGAATAAAATGCCCATAACGACCAAACCGCGATAAATAAACCAGTAGATAAACACAATCTTATCGGTAGATCGATAACATTTGGAGGTTGCATATTGGTCATTGGACTGTTACCGATAACTCTTATTAATTGCATCAACATGTCACCTCTTCAGGGTAACCGTTTTATCATTAAACTAACAGTTATAGTTATATAAAAGTTATGATCTAAGATGTTTAATTGATTATCATTTATCAGTGTCAAAAATTATCCTTATTAATAAAGTATCAAATGTATGTCTTTATTTTAAATTAATTTTTTTTTTTATTACAAGATCTATTTGATGTTCATAAGTAATTTTAACAATTTTTAAAGATTTTTAAGCCATCGAGTTCCGAGCCCTAATTACAAAATATAGGGACGTAATAGTACATCTGGAGCAGTGAAAGGGTTGAACTACTATTTTTAATATTTTAAATTCTGAGCGGAGCGATGAATGTATTGATTTTACAATGATGTGTTTTTTTTTTAATTTTATTTTTATTTTTGTGTCTGTCATCAGTCATCACCTTTTAGGATAGTAAAAATGCTTCGATTGCTTTCTTCAATAGTACCTTTTCTGATAAGAAAGTGAATCTAGTTGGTACTTTGGGGGGTCAAAAGTTAAAATTTCCCAGTAGTTTTCAAAAGCGCCGTGAAAAACAAATGAAAAATTAAGGGAAAAACAGGAATTTTTACGGAAAACCGATTTTCGACAAAATCGATTTTGGTTTTTGGTATAACTCTAAAAGAAATTATGGTAGATACATGCAATTTTGACTGAATGTTTATATAAGCATTTTCTACACACCATAGCATTTTCAAAATATTCTGACTTATTTTGAGCCGTCTATCCCTTTCTAATATTTTTTAGTAATTTTAATGATGGAAAACAATATAATTTTGCTACTAGTTAACCATTGACCAATAATTTTACAAGAATCAATGTCATCGTTTGTACCAGTGATTGTTGAAGCTGTGACCTCCTATAATGTCACTAAGATTTTTGACAACCATTTGATATGATTAAAGAGTGGATTTTTAGGTTCTTAAAAGCTTATAAATGATGCTAATATGCTCTAAAAAAAACCTAAAATAATCTCTAAATATTCCTTAAACTTGTAAATATGCAATAATATGATTTTTTTTTTTTTTAAATAGTTCAATAAAAACAATAAATTACTGTTATGGGCCATTCCTTTGGTAACAAGTAAATTATTCAAATATAAAAATATAGAACAGTTCATACATAGGAATATAAATATAACAAAATCATATATAAAAAACAAAATAGTTAAATAAAACAAATAACAATGAACAACTTATATGCACCAATCCTTGGTAAAAGATAAATTATTTAAATGGAAAAAATAATGATGAATATTATAAAACAAAATCGTAGGTACGTTAAAATATTAAACTATAAAAGTCATAAGTATAAAAGTAAAAAAAAATTTTGATCATAAAATCATTCTCACCACGTTATCAGTTGTCAAATACGATAATCTATGGTACAATCACGGACTGAGACCACAAATTCACTAAACTAGACCGGTTTAAAATTAGCCCACATTATCCTGCAGCGGGATAAAGAGCCATGTGAACGATATGAACCAAACATCCCGGTGCATTATTTTTCACACCGGTTTAGCCTAGCGAATTTGTAGAGAGGAACATTACCAATTTAATTACAATATTACATTCAATGATTTTTTTTAATTTTTAACATCCTTAAATCAAATTTTTTTTTTCTTAGAAAAATTCCAACTGGATAAATTAATAAAATATGTTTTTTTTATGAACAATAATTGAATATATTCTAAAATATGAGAAATAGGCTGTAAAAATGTATAGTCAACCCCCTGGGTAAGTTGAATGCATGTAAAATGTATCAAAAATAACCTATTTAATTTGTTGATTTGATGATAAATTAATTAATTTGTTGACTTGATAAGCAATAAAGGTATACAAAAAAGGTAAGCGTTCTAGAGTTAATTCAAATTCCCTATACACTTATGAACTTACATTCGAGGGTCATTTGTCTCGAATCCAGCTTCAGAGCATATTGATGATGTAATAGAATCGGGTATCTGTAAATATAGATTAAATTAATACTTAAAACAGTCATGGAAATATTAGAAACATTATTTTCACAGTATCTATTAAGGTAAAGTTAAATTCTTACTGTGGGACTATAGTCTTGGAGTTGTACAATTACATCAGATATCGACAACGTATCATCGGCCACTGGCATCTTGCATATCATATTATGTCGAACAATGAACTAAGTAAATTTAACGACTTCAGCGACAAACAAACAGATTATCAGGTAATTAAAGACTACGATTAAACTCGAAGACAGGTACCATTGTACTAAATAGCAATGCAAAATATTAATTAATTAAAATTATATCATTCGATTAAACACAGATCGGGAATTCAGGAATAGCCAATAGGGGATTGCGTAAAAATCACCATAGTCCATGGTAAACACAAAAAAACTTAACTATTAAACATTTTCCGTGATAAGCGACAGACACAGACCCATTGGAAGTCGAGGGTCACCCACTCTTCAATCATAACCGAAAAAGTTTTACACTTCACTAGATGGCGCTCTGGTGATAAAAACCCACAGATTCCTATATAATACAGATACATATTATATAGAATAGAATTCTGTGTAAAATCCATAAAACAAGCATTTTGTAATGATAATATTATGATATTATTATAATAACGTTTTACTAATATTACAATTACTAATAATATAAGGTAGCAGTGTAGCACTACCTATAACGTTTTAATAAAATGTTCAGACAAAAAATTGCTGCCTGAATCTACGCACAGTCGCATAGATTAAACCACAGACTATATAGGTACTAATATCATAGTTAATATTGTTCTGTGCTAATATCTTAGTCCGTGACTAATACAACAAAACAATACTAATACTAATATTAGTATATATCTGTGGATTAAACATACATAGATAGTCAACAATAGCGTAGAATTTAGAAGCAATTACTTGGAGACAATATTATAGATGACTCTGCTATACGCTGTCTATATAATATCATAAGGAATAAAATAGCGCTTCTAACGATGAGTACAAACTAAATTTTCGCGGGTACAAATGATAAATTTTATTCTGTGCTATGTTATTATAATAATATATAGACAAAGTCTATCAGTGCCATATTATACTGTCACCCAGAACACGGTTTCCAAATTCTTCGCCGTCGTAGGCTAGTGACTATCTACGTCGTATGTTTAATCTACGCAATAATTAACGTCAAACATTGTTCGACAACAATAGACATTTTTAGATTCTGGCGGAGCGATGAATGTATTGATTTTACAATGATGTGTGTTTTTTTTTTAATTTTTTTAATTTTTGTGTCTGTCATCACCTTTTAGGACAGTAAAAATGCTTCAATTTTCTTCAATAGTACCTTTTCTGATAGGAAAGTGAATCTAGTTGGTACTTTGGGGGTCAAAAGTTAAAATTTCCCAGTAGTTTTCAAAAGCGCCGTGAAAAACAAATGAAAAATTAAGGGAAAAACAGGAATTTTTACGGAAAACCGATTTTCGACAAAATCGATTTTGGTTTTTGGTATAACTCTAAAAGAAATGACCGTAGAGACATGAAATTTTGACCGAGTGTTTATATAAGCATTTTCTATACACCATCTAATTTTTAATATATTTTGACTGTTTTCAGCTTTTTACGGACGATTTCAATTTTCAAAAGTTCAAATTTTTACAAAATACGTAAAAATGACGAATATGTGCAATTTATTTTGAGATAGAAATTCATAAAAATTTTTCTTTTTAAATCTAAGGTTTGAAAATGTGATACAAGAATCCTTATAAGTTTGCCTAATTTTATCAATGAAAAAATGTTTATAAGCAAGTCAACATAAATTTTTATGAGCATTTTAAGTTCAAATTTGTACAAGATTAGATATTCACTCGATTTCTCATGTAGCGATTTTCTTATTTTGTTGCAATTCAAAAACAAATAACTGTAGATGCATGAAAATTTCACTGAATGTTTATATAAGCTATTTCTATACACCATCTAATTTTTAATATATTTTGACTGTTTTTCAGCTTTTTACGGAAGATTTCAATTTTCAAATTTTTTAGTTTTTTTTTCTATTAATATCAATTAAATTTTATTTGTTGGGCCAAAAATAATGAAAATTTAATACAAGGCTCCTGATATATTGTTACAATAGCAGTTGAAAAATATTAAAAATACATAGGCACACATTTTTTTTATAAACATTTAAATTTCGAATTTTGACAAAATTCATCAAAATCTCGAAAGTTATCTATCATTGTAATTAAACAATTATAAAATGATCAGTTTTTATAACTAAGGATTGAAAATTTAAAATGAAGATTCTAATAAATAGTACATACTGTAAACAAAAAATCTAAAAAATATATAAACACAGTTATTTCTTACAGACATTTTAAGTTTAAATTTGGACGAAATTACATATTAAAATCAATTTTAACGAGTAAAAGTATATATTATAATATTTTTCTAGTATCACTAATAATTTAATGTTAATAATTAAATAATACGAATAATATTAATTCAACTTGGCAGCTATACCGTAAAATAACAATATCAATATAATTTAAAATATCCTAGACTGACATACCGTCTCCGCTCAGAATCGTTTTTCGTATACAATGATATTATATCATTGAATTCAAATTTAATACCATCCATTATAGTACAGTGATCTACTTTTTTATATATATTATATAAAGTTGTTAGCTGTGCTAAAGTCTTTACACGCCACACAGCGACACTGCGACAGTAAAACTCGACAATCACGAGTCGCGACAGCCGACAGTGAATAAACTGTCCATCGAGCAATAAATAATATTAACTGTCAAGGAACTGCTACTATAACCACCGTGTAAATAACATGGACTGCGACACGACTGTCTGCCAAGGCGCATATTTAGTGACGCCCAAATAATATCGATGTTGTCTTTATTTATAATTCAACATAATATCATTTTTGTCGATATAATATAAAAACCGTTTTTCGTTAAATAAATTTTTTTTTGTAAATGACATAAATTATATTATTATATAAACTTAGATTAATATATATTAACATAGTATTCTATGGTTTATGTCTATGAAGCAGTATAATAATTATATAAATGCGTATTTAAAAGAAGAATTTAAAAAACCATCATAGATAATAATATACACGATAGGATATGCATGAGATGGTGGGCGGAAAAAAAGCCCACGGAAAAAAAGCCCAAGGAAAAAAAGCCCAAAAAAATAAATACACCGAGGAAAAAAAGCCCAAGGAAAAAAAGCCCAGAAATAGAAATAGAAATGTGAACACATGACGTATTCTCTACTCCTAATGACCTAATTAGTAATTATATATTATATATTTTAATGAAATTAATAATTAATTGTTAATTGTATAAAATATAGATTGAAAATCAAATAAAAATATAAATATGAACACAATATTATGTACACGTCATGATTTATTGTGTTATAAGTTATGAGTCAAAAAACATCAGTCTTAACTCTTAAGTATATACATTATACATAGTACAATTCTATAGTACAACACATCGACTGTAAAATTAGGTTAATAATATAGGTTCAGAAATAGAAATAGAAATGTGAACTATGAATATAAAAATTCAAAAATATGTATATATAATATGTATTTAATTTTTACCATTACTAATTACCATGTATCTATAGGCTATGAAAATAATAATTAATTGTTAATTGTATAAAAATATAAATATGAACTAATACTACATACTACCATAACACTTAATAATCATAAATAATAATAACTAGTAAAATATAATTGTTGATAAAATTGTATAAGAGGCTAATATAGGTAATTTTATAAAAGAAAATCTTAAAATTTCAAATATAAATAATTATATGTCTGAATATGACTTATACTTAACTATTAATCCTTTTCCGTGTGTTTATTTTTTTGGGCTTTTTTTCCGTTAGGTTTTTTTTCTGGGCTTTTTTTCCTTGGGCTTTTTTTCCGCGATTCGCATGAGATAAATATCAGCACAATTAAGATATACAACGCCTACTCAACGGGACTTGTTCCGTAAAATGTACATATACATGACAAAACAAATAATACGCCGTGTATCGTTTTTATTAATAGATATTTATTTAATTTATTCATAGATTATTGGATTAATTAATATACGTTTATGTATCTTATATTTTTATCGTTATAATAATTATTATACATTTTAACATTTATATTGTAAATTAGTTGTATCGATACATATCAAATAACGATATTGATTATTGTGATATATCGAAATTCAATTAAATTTAGGTATCCCTATGCTCAATTGCAGTCAGAGCCATCAGTGTTCCCGTCAGTGTGCAAACCAAAATCTAGAGACCATCGTTATTCGTCATTGACTCTTTTTTGATGCCCTGCAAAATAGTATGAGGCCTGAGGGCTGTGAGCGGAGAACACTCTGCACAAACGGTTTTTACGGCACTGATTGGCGATTGCTGTGACGTATTTATAGGGGTGATATGAGGGATAGATCCCCTACTACCTTACATCTTTTTTTCTTCTGAGATCAGACATAAATTGTAGTACTGTTGTTATTCATAATTTTGTTATAAAATGCCTTACATGGAAAAACTAACAAAATGTTGCAACTGTGCCTTGTAAAACAAATTTTAATACCTAAAAATGTAATACAAGATTCCAAGAAATTTTTCATTACTGTAAATTAAAAAAAAATAGTTTGCAAAGGTGTGAAGTCCAAAACATTTTTTTGTAAGCAACTATTCAAATTGATCACATCTGATGTACAAACATAAAGCCAAAATTCATCCTACAACAATTTTTGTTTTTTCTGATTTATAAAAAACTTATAAACATTCCACCATAACTTATTATTATTTTCTATACATAATGAAATACTAAAAATATTTTCACGAACTATAGCTATTTAAAGACTAAATAATTTCAAATTTTTTCAAGTGTTTATACGGTTTTTTTTTTTGGCTTTGATGGTTTGGAGTGGAATTAATTCCAAACATAAAAGGTTCCATAAGGAATCAAGCTGAAGTGAAAATACTCATAGAAAAAGGTAGAATTGAAATATTTCATTAAAAACTTGTTAGTTATTGAATCTAATAATTATATACTTTAGATCCCAGCCAAAATGATAACATTAGAATCTACTGAGGACGAAGTTGACATTAGATGAATATCAAACTAACAGCTGAGGAATTCACTGCAAGGAATTGTAACAAATAGCCATAAAAGTACATTAAGTTATGATTTGTTATACATAAAATCATATACTTATAATTACATGCATACATATTGATTTTATTTGTAAGTGTTTAATGTAAAACTAAATACCAAAGGAATAAAATAAAGAAAAATCCCTACCTAAATTTTCAAAAATAAAACTAAAAATATTAGAAGAAAACATTAAGGTCAATGCTAAATACTGTGGTTCACAGATTTGTACTTTTATTAATTGCTAACAGGTTGAATTAAAACTTTTTTCATAAATTTGCTATTGCACTAAATGTAAGGCCAAAAGATGAGGTTGATGTTGGAAAATCCACGGTGTTAAAACTTTTTTGTGTATTTGATAAGTTACAAATTAAAATGAATAATTATTGTTTTAACTATTATTTTTTTTATATTTTTGCAATCATTTGGTATTGTACAAACTTTTATAAAACAAAAATAATATCGATTCAGTTATTGAGTTTTAATATGTAACTTATCACAAATTTTTATTTAAAAATAATAACGAAATTCATATATCAAGATGTCTGAATTGACGTCTCAATTTCTCGTGTTTGTTCCTTTTTTCTTTATGGTTTTTCCACGGCTTGGATGTACTTTGTTGAGCTTGACTTTAGAATTAAGAAACATTATTAAATAAACAAAACATAATAAGTTACTTACAACATACTTATTAATACTGCCCATTATATCCATCTTTTTCATCCCTTTACTGTGTGCGCCCATTGTTGTTTTTTGAAAAAATGTATTGTCTAAATCTGATCCAGATGCAACATTTGGCTGAAAAACACAATGTTTGCGTGTGTTTAATAAAATATTATTTTCTTAATGTTGTTTGTCTTAATTTAAAAAATATAATGAACCTTAAGAAGAATGTTTTCAAAAGGTGTGAATGTTTTCATTGCACGATTTTCTTCAGGTGGTGGATAAGAATGAAACTTTTTTTGATCAACTTCTGGTGGAGCAATACAAAATAGTAGCCGTCCATTAACATAATGTTTGAGTATTACACGAGCTGCTCTAGAACCATCTGGTTGACCATTTGCTGTCATGAATCCTCGACTGCCTATATTTGTTAACATCAAAAACACAAATGTTGTATTAAATATCTTGCAACAATTAGTTGCTGATTAGATTACATGCGTAAGCATTGAGAAATTCATCAGCTGTGGGTGGTCGGTTTGGATCCTCGCCTTCCAACGGTTTTGTTACCATAATACTAAACTGATCTTCTAATATGTGTTTTGGTATTTGCGAACAAATTATATTTACGGGCGGCCTGTGATCCCGCATTTGGTCGATGGGAAGAATACCGTGAATAATAAGGTCAGCTTTTGTAAATACAAAACTAGGCATAACTAAACCAGGACAATCGCATAACATCAGTTCCTTGTCAACAAAAAGCGTCTGGAAAAATATTAATAAATACTATTATGACTTCCTTGTACATATAAATACAAATAAGTAATAAAACAATAATATTTAAACTATTCATAAAAATGTACCTTATGTTTTACTAGTACGAGAACAAACTATGATAAGATTCATAGATATTTAATAATATATTAAGCTAACTTAATAAACTGTAGTTCAAATATGATACCTGAAAATGTTTTGTTTTTCCAGGAGTAGAAGATACTGACACTTTCTTATTAACAAGAAGAGTATTGATTGTTGAACTTTTACCAACATTTGGATAGCCTACTAGTCCAATAGTAACCAATTCATCAATCAAACGTTTATTATTTCCATGAATTGTTTTAAAGAGACTAATTAATTCTTCTTTTGTTAATAATTTTGAAGAATTTTTAAACTTAGGACATTCGTCTAAACATAAAAAAGTTTAACAATATTGGCGATATAGTTTTTAAAAAAAAATTTAAAAATTTACCATCTACATCGCCGATTACTTCTTCTTCTTCGTCAGTTTCATAATCTGAACTGTTCCACTCTTCATCATCTGCTTCTTCTTCTATTTCTTCTTCTTCTTCTTCTTCGACTACTTCTTTAACCTAAATTAAATAATTAATATATACAAAATAGAACAATTTGAATAAAATTTTGTCTACGAACAGTTTCATCAGCATCTTCATTTCCTTCTTCAATAGTTTCTTCACTTTGCTTTGCAGAATAAAAAGCTACTGTAATAGCTCTAGAGTCAAAATATTTTGCCCAGTATTTACGTTGTTGAGCAGTCAACAAGTCAGACTTGTTCAACAACAACAAATTAGTTTTATTTTTATCTACTTCTTTTGAATATTTTTCCAAGTCTTCACAATAGAATAATAATGGGTTGCGAGCATCCACAATCTGAACTAGAACATCACTTCTCTCAACAACTCTCCACAGCTGTCTCCAAAAACCCAAGTTTTTTTCATAAGGAGTCAAAACCAGGCCCTGTTCTTCTTGAAGTTCTGCTAACTTACGACGCCATTCTAAGAAGTTTTGTCTTTCCTTTGATTCTAAGTCTTCGGCTGTAGTTTTGTTATCCCACGCAGGTCTGTAAATTCAAAAAAAAAATATTAGGTATGTTTGCTAAAAATATGCATTAGGTCATACCTTCGGGGAATTTTAATGAAATGTTTAAATTCCTCGTGGGACTTTTCAATCTTTGACCTTTCTTCATCAGTCAGAGTACCGACCATTCGACTTTCAGGCACAAATTCAACATTTAACTTTTCAGCCTAAACATATTGTAAATGATGAATTACAGCTACAATAGACATCAAGATATAAATATTACATAAAACAATTTAACCATAGTTACTTACTGTAAATTCAGTTCCCGCCAATTCTGCTGTGGATAAAAACTCTTCAAAAGAACTCTGTTCTGTTACAGACTGCAAATTGAGTCTTCCCCAGTCATATCCGTCAGCTAAATCAGATGTATGAAGCTATTATAAAATATGTAAACAATTATTTCCCACGAATGTCAACATTGTGTACAATATTAAGTTATGATTATTGTGCAGATAATTCAAAATAAAAAATTTGACTGCAGAACAATAGTGAATGTTGTACTTACAAATGAGTCAGCATTTAATGTCTTATTACTGCGACCGAACCTGTCTTTGATCAATGCACGACCAAAATTATGACCGCCGCCGCCTTTCTTCTTACCACCCATTGTGGAATTGCCAATTTATGTACTTAAAACCTATAACCGATGTTTAATGTCCTAATATTTTATCTTAAGGTAGGATTACAATATTATGTATATTAAAATTTGGTTTATTAGAAATATTAGAATACAACTGAATAGTTATTAGCTAGCATGAACATGGTTAAAATAATAATATATTTAAATATTAATATAAATTATATAATATTCTGGTTGATAAAAGATAATACCTTTGAAAAATAATAAAACTTATATAAATATTAAATACTTAAGAAAGACTTCACGTGTTCATCAAAATTCTAATCACTAATATAGTAGTATTGCAAAAACTTATGACACAGACTGAATTTATTCTGTGCTTAGTGTGCTTATGACTTCTTGTTACCAAGTTAGGGTTCACAATTGCCCGTGTCATGTCGTGTAAAATACTTTTTTCCGATTGGTTTATCAAAATGTAATTGTAAATATATTATGATCGTGTCGACCAACACGATACCGCGAATACCATGAAATTGAATAATATAATCGTGCAGGTTACAATGTTCACGCTGTGGTAGTTTGATTTATACGTTATCTATTATATTTTGATTAGAAAGGTACCACGGTTATCAAATGTAATAGATAACGTATAATATTATCTTAGTTCATGGTTTTTACCACGGTTCTACAACCGTGGTTTTTACACTTTATCTGAGTCCGTGATTATTTCATTATCAGTGATTTTAGGCGGGACTAGTAGACCACAAATAAATAAGATACTATTATACATGACATAGTAAATTTATTTTGTCGTGCTATTAATTATTATATACCTTTTATATATTATAATTCGTGTGCTGGACGTACCTAAATGTAAATTATTATTATTAATTTATTATCCTTATTTCATAATTATTAGTATATTACAACCTACCAGTGTTTGACTAACAAGCCACGGGTTTAGAACTGTAGCTCACTAGTTTTCATTTTTTAATCCAACGCTAGTAAATCCCTTGATATTGAGACGAAATAATAACTGCAATATTTAGGTGAGTAAACCCAGATCATTGTATTAATTAAAATGTTATAAATCAAACGTAAATCAATGATAGAAAGAAAAACTTAGGTACTAGGTACTTATAATTTATTAATGTTTTACTATCTATTACCTTTTCTTACCTCTAAAGAGTATTATAAAAATGATTTTTCGCTTTGTTATGAAGTAGGTATATTATTTTTTTTGCAGTATTCAATTTTTGAACTGTATAGTTTTTAAAAAACTGTTTATTTTTCTACTGTAGGTATCATCCATTGTGTATGTTTGTTGTTAAATTCAATAAGTGTACAATGTATTTTAATTGTTTTCTTTTGTGTTATTACCTTTATAGAACAGCAATTTGGATTGAATTTATCCTGCCACAGTTGATGACATTTTACTTCTCATTCATAACTGTTCAACAATGGCGTACAATGATATGCATAAACAATTGTTACAGTATTTCATGCATGAAAGAATGGTTTCTGAAAACGATGCTAAAAAGGTGATTCAAATTCTGTTTCCTGAGAAAAACATTGATAACATTATTGAACTAATAAACTCTAAAATTTCACCACTTGAATTCAAAATCAACAAAGTGATATGTGAACAAAATGGCAATGTAACTTATGTATTCATTGCCACGTTTATTGACGACTTCAACGCTAAACAGGATCCAAGCAAAATTATCTTTAGTGAACTCGTTAACCATATTTTTGCTTCAGGTGGATCAGTATCATACGACCAACTATTAACATTTTCTAATAATATGTCTGATACTCAGTTGGATAACTTTTTTGAATCAAAATATCTGATTGCTGACAAAGACAAAAATATATTTTTGTCACCACTTGCAATTAGCGAATTGGAAGGTTATTTGATCGAAAAATTTCAGGACAAAAGATGTATGGGTTGTATGAGTATTGTTGGACATGGTATCAAATGTCATTCATGTGAAAAGTTTGCACATGGACATTGCTTGACTGCATATTTTAAAAATGTGGGCAGCAAGAAGTGTCCCAAATGTTCTAAGACATTAAATGTTAGTTGGAACTCTATAACAACAGTCAATAACTTATTATAAATCTACTTAATTTATTATCATTACCTACCTAAATGGTTTTAGAATTTAATATTTTTTTAATGTAATATGTACCTAATTTATTACAAATGTTGAGTATAAAAATGGCATACATTAATTCTTAGATCTTAAAAATATTTGGCTATTTGTGACATTTAATGTACGTAATATTTAATTTAAAATAACCGCTGTCGCATAATACTGTATGTTATTTATAGACAAACATGTAGTTAATTGTAAATAAAAAATTAAATGTTATATCTGTCTATATCTATAAATATTTTTAAAAAACTTGTCGAAGAAAAATATTTCTTTAATTAAGAGGTATTTCAATAGGTAATATTAATTTACAATTTTATAAACAAATTTTGGAATGGCAGAATTTACAAATGATTTAGGTATTGAATATATAATTATTTAAAACTAATATAAACATAATATTTATTATTTTATCATGTCTTATGAATGGCTATTATATATTTATTAGTACAAATATTTTATTGACTTATAATATTACTTACATATTCACTAATGATAATAATATATTTCTTGAGTTCTTATTTACAACATTTAGTACTATTGTATCAATGTAAAATGTGAATTCTATATACAAGGTATTATAACAACATCTTGTTTTAAATTTTATTTGTAAAACGTGTAACATTGTGTATGATTCAAAATGTGTATTATACTAATAAAATAAAAATATTTTCTTCAGTTATTGTGTGTTTTTAATGATTCATATTTCATACTACTGTTTAAGTGTATGTAGTCCATTATAATTATTGTGTCAACCAATATAGGTATTAGTATTGTATAAGAATATGTTTACTCAAATTAATTATAGGATATAAAAAAATAATACCCTTAATACCTATGAATTATTTACAGGCGTAACATTCTATTCTGTGTAATGCAAGTAAACCGTACAATTAATATATCAATAGACTGTTTCGCTCACAAATAATTGGTATACATTGACATGATTAATGGGTATAGAAAAATGAAACTGGTAATGGTTATAACTTATAACTTTTCATGTTTAGGTCATGGGATGCTTTTAGAACTTTAGAAGATTATTTTACTATTGCTAGGAGGACAAATAAAATGGCCGAAGACAATCAAATAGTTATTAAATTAAGAGATAATATTACAGAGCCGATTGGGTGTTTCAGTATTTGCGTTGTTTAGGATAGGCTTATGGGATGTTAATTTTTCTTTTATTTGCTGACATCACTTTTAAACATGTGAAATAAATTTCAAATACAGTTTATTTATTTATAAATCAATGGGAACAGATTACCTTATTATAAACTAAATAATTATTAAAATAAGTTTAACATATTATTAGTTACCTACTAACTTTAAATTATATTTTATTATTATTTGACAACAATAAAATATGTACCTACCACTTATAATTGTATATACATTTAGTGTTGCCTATGTGACTATGTTCTTTTGATTTTATATCATGAAAAATTTAGGATGTTGACTGATCACTTTTTGACAACCTTAAACAAATTAATATTTATAGTAATTTTGAGTTTTTCTATAATACAAACAAAATGCTTAAATCTTACTTGCGTGGGGAGGTTGGCGGTGGTGGTATTAAGGCATCTTCTTCATAAATCATTGCCATTCGGCAGAAATCAATTCTTCTTCTTTTATTTTTCTAAAATAAAACCAATTCAAATTATCAATAGTTATAATAAAAATAATATATCAAAGTATAAATTAAAACTATTTTTATTGATCTACGAACATTGAACATATGAATTGCGAAGGGTCTATTGGAACTTATAGATTTCTGAACAGCTGGAGCCAGAAATGTGTTTGGCAACAGTTGTCAAGGGTTTTAATTTTTGACCTTATAAAATATGTTACTGATCTTGCAGTATTATTAGATTTCTTATATTCCATAGCAACCTAATGATTTTAGCATTTATCAAAACCGAACAATTTTTATTTCAAAAGCAATTTGGGATTTAATTAATTTTATTTTAAAGATTTAAATAAATTTAATTACACCACCTTTTATGACCCCAAAAGACAACATTTTTATTTAGTTTGAAATGTACATACTCCAATAGAAATGTAACATTCATCTCCGTCACTGCTTGATGAAGTTCCGTCTTCAAAGTATGATGTTTTAGAAGAACCATTTACTTCTATTTCCACACATAGTTGTTTAAACTGTTCGTTTACTAACAGAGGCTACATTAACAATAATTACAGTATAAATTAAAATTTAAAATTCTACATGCGATGGGTAAAACTGTAATCGTTTATATAAAAACTTAATATAGAATTTTATTTACTTGAGTAAATGTATTCAATATGTTCATATCTTTACGCAACACTTCGTTTATGTCTCTAGACTCCATTTGGTACCGAAAGACTAAATCTGGCGTTGTTACAATATCATCCATCCAGAATGGTTGCTAAAATTTAAATTTAATGATAGAGTTTATTTCTTAATAAAATATGGTTGATGTAAAGCATATTTTATGTGTTATTATACCTTTTTAATTGACTGATGAGGACAATTTGTTTTTTCAAATACATTTGGCAAAGAAAAGTCCTGAAATTATTTTAATTTTTATTAAATCATTATACTCAGAACCATACAATTATTTTGTAAATTATAGTATCCTAGTTACTTAAATTAAACATTTATTATAGTTATTAATTTTTTAATTATAAACTAATAGTTATTGCTATGTACAACTTTAAATATGAATGAGGAATGTACCCCCAGAACCTAATTAGTAATTACATACCTATTACGTATTTATGTTATACCTACTAGTTATAATATGTTATCTGGTTACAGTGCCGTAGCCAGAAATTTTTTTTGGGGGGGGCACTTAATTTTTTTCTCAAATTTTTCCAATGCTAGAATACCTGATTATCACCAACTACTTTATGGCCCCTTTGTTTATAAAGTGTTTACTACAGGCCTATTATTTTTATGACTACCATTATATGCTAACAACTATGGTACCCATATATTTAACATAACAAAGTATTATAAGTATTTCTTTGATAATATTTTTAAAAATAAAAAATTAAAAAAATAAAAAAATAATATGTTAAACCATATACTGATTGATTAATTTATTAATTAATATGGCTATTGGCTATATTAATAACATTATATCAATATGTGTTGTAAACACATTAACTATAATCGTAGAACAATAATTAACCACAAATAATATACCATGTCATCATTAACTATATACTACTTGACACTTGAGCACAAAACATATTATAATATAATATGATACTTATAATCAAACCATAACCGTGTTCACAACAAAAATGGAATGCACTTGTATTTCTTATCTAAAGTCTGTGCTTATCTTTACTATTTTACATATTTTATGAATACAAATTATAAAATTAATAATTTATTGTTATTCGTTATCATAGATATATCTTGAATTATATAAATTAAAAAAATTCTGTGCAATGTACTATGTGTCAATGGCCAACCAAAAAAAAAAAAAGGATTTCGGGGTGGGCACGTGCCCCCAGTGCCCCCCTGGCTACGGCACTGTCTGGTTATGTTTTAGTATCTGTCTATTAAATATTTAAACAGCCAACATTGATGTTAAAAGAAGGAAATTATCAATAGTTTTAACATAGAAACTTTCAAGGTCAATAATTCCATCTTGAAAATTATTATAAATGACTCCCTTCTTCAATTACCACAGTTTCCCTATGCGTAAGAAAATCTATTGCTAGAAATAGTAAATATCACTTACAGCACAACTGGCTTTGTTTATTTTGTTCATTTATTTAGTGTTATACACTAATATTCAGAAACAGTAAACAGTAAACCTAATTTTCAACTATAATTTTTGTCTATTTTAACACGATTCTGTTTTACGGCGTGTAGGTTAGGCAATATAGATACATAACTGTTTAGTTTCAAATGAAGTCATTCTTTGTAAAAATTTTTTTTTTTTCTCGTAATATCTTATATCTTTACATATATATTTTAGTTTGTAATTCATTAAACTACTTAAAAGTATTCAAGTGTAGTCAAATTAATTGATGATTAATTGATATGAAAAAACATATGGATAAGGCATTCCTATCTGCAGTAAACATACGATTTTTGTCAAAACAATGGAGATAGAAAAAAAGGATGGTTCTCGCTAACACAGATGCGTCTAAGTAATAGAGAAACTAACATAGTAACATCTAAACAAGAGTGGAAAAATATGCAATGAATGTGTTGAGACTTGAGATTAACAGTAGTATCAGTTGTGTCGGCTAAAATATTTGTATAGAACGCCACATCTATATGAGTTTAAAATCAATGGGTCAAATAAGATAATAAATAGACAATAATAATATTAAACCGTTCAATAACATGTATTTCAGCCAATAGGTATATATCCGGGTATATACATTTGCCTCGAATTTCATATATCAGTTTTACCCAAACTATGATCTCAAAATAGTTTTTGGAACGTGATGATTATTGTTATTGTTCTACAACCGTCACCAGTCACTCAATCATTATTTATTGTGTAGTACTAAAATATGCAAGTAAAAAGTTTTACATACTTCTCTTTCACTACTGTCGGTCTTGTCTCGTAAACTTGATGAGTAATAACTACTTTCTTCGTACATCCATCCACTACTATAAAAATTAAATATTAAAACTAAAGATGGTAAAGTATAATTTTTTGATTTTTATCGAAAATATTATTTAAAAATAGAACCAACCTTGATTTTAAACTACCGGTATCTCTTTTAAAATCAGAATCAGAACTTGTTATAACTTCTTCTTGGTTTACTTGTGATCCTTTTGTTTTCATTCGAATATTCTACATAATTAAAAAATAATAATAATAACGTTATTCAATATAAATCTATTCAAGCATTTTGTTAATAATAATAAAATTTTTTATACATAAATGTTAGGAATATAATTTAAATATTATTAACATTTAATAATTTTGATAAATCGTAAAACTGTAAAACTGAATTACCTGGTCACTATTTCCCGATTGAATTGATGCTTCAGTTTTATTTTCAATATTCTGGTATAGTTGTTGTATATGTAACTGAAAAATTAAATTTTTATTTTCATGCTTAATATGTTTATTATATAACTATAAACAGGAGCCCCAGTGCACTTGAAAAATCCTAAGTTTTGCCCCAACATAATTTAGTATGTAATTGTAGCAATAATATTGTAAACTTTGAGTGTAGCTAATAATATGAAATATTATTTAGGAGTTGTGTACCCATCATTTTATTTACACATACACCAGAACCAGTGGCGTATATAAGAAAACATTTTGGGGGGAGGGGGAGGGGGGTTATAAAAAAAAATATTTTTTATTAATATTATAAATTTAGTTTAATTTGGACCCTTAAACTCCCCCTCCCCCTAAAAACCCGCCACTGACCAGTGCAGGCAGTACAGTACTACTCCTCAAGACTAAAATACACATTATTAACTAAATTCATACCTGTTGTTCTATATGTAAAAGTTGAGGATTTTCAGTAAAGTGACTCGGCATACTTAATGATTGTAACTTGTTAGATAACGTTTCTGTAAAATTATGTTTAAATTATCTATCATCTGCTTTGTTCATAATTGTATTAACTATAATTAAATTATTAAATTTATTATTTTGTCATTTTAAAAAGTTTGTGTCAATTTAGAATTAACATTTTTAGTGAATAAGTGGTATTATTAGATAATTATTATAAAATATTTCAATAGTTTAATCGAGAGTAAAAATATGAATTGTATAATTTTCATTTTAAATCTAAACGATATTGATTACCTATATAATTAATGTTTTATATATTGATTATATGTTTTTATTTCTGGTATATTGTATGTACCTTGATTATTTCCAAACTTGATGTCCATAAAATTAAATTTGTTTTGTACAGGCATCACATTATTACTAAGTGGTAGATTATTGACAAGCGGTTGGCATGGTACAATTAGTGCTTGACTTGGTAAAACTAGTTTTTGACATGGCCTTGGTATAGCTAGTGGTTGTATTTGTGGTAAATCAGTCCTACATTTTAAAATTTCACAATTTAGACATTTTTTATAATTTTAATATACAAATTAGTGTAATATGAATTAACTAACATTGTTTGCGAATCTCGTGTAATTTGACAGAAAGACCAAATTTGTGTTGCTCTAGCGACAGTAGGGGTAGTAGCAATGTCTTGATGCTCAGCTGGTTGTGTAGCATTAGTCGGACCACTGATATTTGAAAGACATTTTCTTTTAGAAAGCTTGCATGATTTATCTTCATTTGCAGTTGAATTGTTACGTTTTATTCCATGGGCTATATCAGACTAAATGAAAAATATATTTTTATTAATTCCAAATTTCAGTATAATTTGTTTTATTATAAATAATTGTAGGTATTTACAATATGTATAGTTTCATTTGAGAAATTTTGTTTTTTGGACTGTTTTTTTTTTTTATGCTGTTTGACGAGATCACATTCCATTTTTTCATTGTGACTAAAATTAAAATAGTATTTATACGTTATAGGTTTTAGGTACTTTACTGGTTATTTAAATAAGTATACAAGTGATAATTACATAGTTTTAAACACATTTGCATTTTTAAAAATGTTAGTAGTACTATCAACCTCATAGGTGAAATTTGGCAAGTATTTAGCAACCCCAAATTTTTAGTAGCACCAGCAAATTATTATTGGTGATATTATGTCATAGGCATTCGGATACTTTTATTTCTAAGATTTTGTTCGTTCTATAATTATACCATTGATTATAAATACTATTTATAACCAATAATAATATATAATAATGCATTCCTACCAGATTAATGTAGATTATAAGTTATTAAATATTATAGGTATTGCCGGTATTGGTCATATTATTATTATTATTAGGTATCAGAAGTTGATGCATTTTGTATTTTTATTTAGAACTTTTTAGACTATGCTCTTCCGGCCACAAATATGTTTCATTAACATGTGAATCTGAAAAATTAGTTTTTTTTGTATTTTTTGATATTTTTAGGTAATTTTTGCAAATTTTTTTCGATTTCCCACTAATTCTCTTCTACTACTTCACAAAAAACTGGATTTCAAACGAAGTTAACAGTTTCGAAAATTCTAAATGGCGAAGAAACTTCAAGTGAGTGTTTTACAGATAACTCCAATGTGAAGATTTGGCACATTTCAGATTTGCCCCAATCACTTCAGACGTGGAGAGAAGTTTTTCTAGATATAAATATTTATTAACAGTAATCGTTGTTCATTTACTTTTGATAACATCAAATATTCTCTAATAGTACAATGCAATAATTTTGAGTAATTTGTAAGCTTTGATAAATGTATATAGAATTTTATAAGATTATAAATAAAAAAAATTTTTTATTAATTTAAAACAAATACAGTAGTCTTGATAACTCAAATTTTTTTTGTCCCTAGGAAATTATTTTAAATAATTCGAGTTATGTAAGTCGAATTCATTTTTATTTCCCTTGACATTCTAGTTATCGAGTCTTGACTGTATTTATAATTTTTATGGTCATTTTTTGTCATTTTTATGTCATATTTGTATTTTTTTTAATGTTTTAAAGGTCATCAACTTCCGAGCCCTAATTATTATCAATTGGCGTAAACTTTATAGACGAAAGTATGATATTCTTCGATTGTGTCGAAATGACTATCAACTGTCTGATAAATAGAAAAAAAACTCTCTACAAACAGAACGTATGGAGTCAATTGTGATTCCAAAGTGATCATTCCGATTTCTTTTATATTATAAATTTGTATTTTATTTTATTTTCAGTAATTATAATAATTTGTTAAAATAAATTAAATGTGAAGTAGTAATAAAATAATAAATATAGTAAGACGTTAGGTAGTGCCGGTAGTGGAACGATTATAGAAGCTGGTTGTGGAGGTTTTTGGGAAATTAGCGAAGCCAGCTTTCACTTTGATCAACATCCCCATAAATTTAACTCAAATTGTGTCTATAATTAACATTTTGGTAATGTATTGATTTAATACATTATCATATTTTAATTTACCTACTTATTAAAATGAAACTTACCGTAAAAGCATTTTTTGAGTAAGATGACAATTTTTACTTGCACTTTGTTCTGAATCATAACTAGCAGAATTCTGAGTTACGATCCTATTTAAAATTATTGGTGTTTCACTTTGGAACAGTGGTATTGTATATGGTTGAACTTTAGTCGTTTCTCTAAACATAAAATGTAATACCTATCATAGTATAATAATTATAAATGTATGTTCTACTTGGTAACTAACGTTTCAAAAGAAGTGACTTTTCTTGCAGCTAATTTTTTAGAACAACTTGAATCTTCTGATGAATTTGTTTTTGCTTTGCTATTGAAAAATCTAAACATAACACCCAGTAAAATATTAATATGATTTCAAAATTAATACAAATTATGTGTTTTTTGAACTTTGGTACAACTATATATTATGATCAGTTAATCCTGGCTTAATTTTAAAAATATAAAAGTTAGGTTGTTTAAAAGTTACCTAGTTAAATATACTTTTATACTTACCAATAGATAGATAATAATTATTAATTTAAAATCTAAATTCATTTACATTCATGCAAAATAATTTTAATGTTAGTTATAACTTATAATTACATTTGACGTTATTATTTAGGTTGAAGGGAATTATATTTAATAGAGAGGAATATATACTGTCTGTCTACACTCTACACTTACTACACTACTACACTACGGAACGGAAATAATAACTGAATACGATAATTGAATAATTTATAATATACAATAGTAACAAAACATAATAATATATTATAATATGAAATATACCTTTGTATGTTTTCGTTATAATTAAGTTCAGTATAACTTAATAGTGTATCGGAACTGGATTTACATTCATAGTTGTGATGTTGAGATAAAGACGTGGAACCTTGGTCCTAATAATGCATTGATATATAATCAGTATTGAACGGTTTTATAATATCTTATAGTATTATTAAAACTTACAGAATAATTACCAGACATTTCTGGTAGAACATCGTTATTTAGAGGAACTTTTGTTGATGGATGTACAAAGCAATTCATAACCTCTATCAAATCTTTATATTCCATTGATAGTTGGTTCTTTGAATTGGTGTCCATTTTTTGATTTGTTTCATATGAAACTTCCGCAACTTTATTGTACTATAATATAATAATTTAATATAAACTTGCGATTAATGTATTTTATCTCACATTTTATATTTTTGTACACAACTGTTGTTTTTTTAAATTTAAATCTTTAAAATGTCATCAAGGTTATATTAGTGAAAGAAAAAATAATAATGTACATAGATACTATAAACAATTTTCAAAGTTTTGGGCTTTTGGCCATTATAAAATATACTTATATATATAATATATACAAATTTGTTTTTTTAATAAATAATAATCTACTTTTACATTTTGTTACATAATAAATAACAATTGATAAGTAGGATGGTATTATACTTAAAATATAATTAAAAATGTGAATATTTACAAGTATAAGAAATAGAAAACAATAGTTACCTCATTTGTCGTTTTTTCCAAAATTCTTGGTATTTCACTTAAGCCATATTCCTCTTTTGTTTCTATATTTTTCAGAATAGTATTATCAGCTAGAGTTGTGACATCAGGATTAATAGGACCCTTAAACCATAATTTATTAGTTATTATAATTAAGTACATAATGTTTATTTTAAAATTACCTGAATTATTTTGTGTTTACCGATAACAAACTCTACTCGACCAGACCAAGGATTTACAAAAGTTGACCATTCTGTTTGTATTAATGCAAAATCGCCATTTTGGCATTTAAACCGGTAAGGGTTTCCTTTCAACGATATACTCTTAGCTTTAATCACTAAAAAAATCAAAGATAAAAATAAATTATATTATATGCTTTACACAACATTTTAAAGTAAAATATTGAAAATTGACCATATGAGTGGATTTCTTTAATAGTTGTTAAGTCCTCAATACAGTAAAAGTCAAAAATTGATCTCCCAATAAAATTTTGTGGAAGATATCCAAAGTATGAGGTAATTAATTTATCAACATAACACCAGTCAAAAAATGCATTATGTTTAGTGATAAATGTAATGGGATTTTCTATTTTCTCTTCAGAACCTAAATGTAAAAAAATAAAAGATATTTTCTGCTTATTTTATTTCTTATGAGGATATGATAGATATAACAGATATTGTTTACATACATGTATATGCTGAGTGAATTAGCTGTGCTTTAACAACTAGAACTAATTGAGGTCGTGCTAATTGTTGCAAACTTGGTGTTGTTGACATGTGTGATAAATCTTTGAATGTTATCGTAAGCTTACAGACTTTATAGTAATTTTTGGTTTCAGGTGTTGAATAACCACCCATATTACAGTAGAATCCATCATTGGTCTTGGGTCTCAAATAAGTCACTGTAGATTCACCATCTAAATATTTGTTTTTAATAGTTTATTTATGTAAATGTCATATATAGATAACTGCATATAAATAGTTATAGCCAATAAAGGTGAGGTTTTTATTTATTATTTATTTTGATCATACAGGGAAACAGAAAATTAATGTATTTTTTTTTAATTCAGAATTTAATATAACGTTTCTAATGTTGTATGCATAATGCATATATTATATTGTAATATTGATCAATGTGAGATGATTTCCATTTAATAGCATAAAAACTAATAAATAATTATCGAATAATTTTATGAAATTAAAATTAGCAACAATAACATTGCAGTTAAGTTTGAGTGGGTACAACATACGTTTGCTGCATGGCGGCTAAGCAATATGCAAACAGTTCTGTCCCCATGAAGCGGTGCCACAAGGAAAAAAAGATATACATAAATTATATAGGTGTATTTATGTAATATATGTATAGATATAAAATTTTAGGTCTCTTATTGTATCTAAATATGCTGACTATAAATAGTATATGCTACATGTTGACCCGAATCCCTAAACTCAACGTGACTACATGTCTACATTATTCTTACACAATACATACACCTATTTTATATTACATAGTACAATAACTAGAAATAATGAACTTGTAAATAACTATTAAAAAAAAAATATTTTTATTATGATATCTTTTTAAACATACCTGCTCTAGTAATTATGGTAGGATCTGTAAGAACAGACGTCGTATAATTGACAAATGTCATCTGATCGTTAGGATGAATAAAATCAATAAATGATCGATCTTTCCACATGTCTTTTGGATAGCCCATACTTTTATTAATACTATTTGATATATCCATAATAAGTCCATCGGTCATGGACACAACAACACCAAATGAATCATTTTGAACATCGTTAGACTCGATTATTTCATTGAATTGTATGTCTTGGTCTTTTAACACCTTTAAAACAGTATCTGTGAAAAATTGGATATTTTTTTAAATTCTTATTCCGTAAATATTAAAATCAAAAACTAATTCTTCACTATTAGGGTTTACATTATATTTTAATTGCAATTTAAATGTTTAATACATCGGATCTAGTATCTATTGTTATTATTTTTTGAGTTACATCTATAATAAACAATATTAATATTTAATTTTGATGTAAAAATTCCCCAGTTTTCTCCCGTCTTGATTATTTTTTAAAGTACTAGGAATTTTTTTGTTTATTTTTAAACTCCCTCCCTTCTCAAGTACCAACTGTCCAACTAGATTCAATTTTCTACCAGAAATCACCCCTAAAGTTGAAAATTGAAGAAATATCCCAAAAGATGACAGACAAATGTAAATAAAAATAAAACACATCGTTGTAAAATATAGGGCTACGCTCAATAGAATTCGGGTTTAAAAAATGTTGGGGGGGGGGGTGTAGAAAAAAACCAGATCTAAGGTAGATACTGAGATATTTCAAATCAAAAAACCATAATGTTTGACTACCCAATTGAAAATTGTCAATGGGGTCAAACCAAACATTTTGGCGTCTGTCTCGTCAGGACTCATCGGTATAAATATTTACCGACAGTCTAAAATGTAGACTAAATCTATAATGGGTTTAAGCTAATGGTGGAGGGGGTTACCCAAAATCCCAAATATCTAAGACACTTATTAACCGAAGTATTTCAAATACAAAATACAAAATTATCGACTACCCAAACAAAAATTGTCAGTGGACCAAGGACGGCTCCAGAGACATGGTTAAGGGAGGATTGGGTAATTCATAACTTTCAGACAACTTTCGATATTATATATTATGGCATTATTACACCTACATATTTTGGGGTGAAAGATTGTAGATAACACATAACGCCAACATACAGCTGTGATAGGTACATTTTTCATGTAGATAATATACAACGCGAGTTCCATAATACCTATGTTTTTTTTGTAATTTTGTTTTTAACAGTATTCATTTTTTTAGAAATACGACTTGGAAGGAGGCCGTGGCCCATAGAGCCCCCTCCCCAGGAGTCACTCCTTCTGCGGGATCAAACTTTGGCATAAGTCCTAACGACTCATCCAAATCTATACCATCAAGCCAACGGGGGAGGGGGATACAATTACCAGAGACACTGACTACCTTTTACTAGTAATTTTTAAAGGCCGATGTCCGTAAAGTGTGCCAGTACATAGCCAAGGCTTGGCACAACTACAAGATAGGTACCTACACTGACTGGCCCTTGCTCACTATATTCATTCGGCGTCTATAGTATGCCAGTACAAGTGTAGTACTGGATATAATTTTGGCCAGTACTGTAAGGGCCAGCCGACTGTGGGGTAGCCAGTACAACCGCATTACATCGTCCTTTGTAAGTGTCGGCATAAGACTATACATTTTCGATTAGGATGGTTGAATGTTATAAATTAATTTGATATTTTTATAATAAAAGAATAAAACTATGATGATTACCTATAATAGTTAATGTATTTCTAGGATTTGAAGTTCAGTTTGTTAGTTTTATATTCCAATATGATTGACACAAATAAGATAATTGAAAAAACGTCATATTTTCTTGACTGTGGTCTACTTTAACGTCATTATTTAAATTTTTTAAATCATCAGATTCCATTTTTGAAACTGGGTGTGAAAATGCAATAAAAGTCTTTATTGCGATGAATATATATTTTTTTAAATTATAATTTAATTCATACCATCGATGCATAATTGGTTCGTCTGTGGAGTATATGCCGTTGAATTTTTCTGTTTAGCTTTTGAACAAGTAGCACTTGGTTTTTGATTAGTATTTCCTCTTAATATAGTTTGATTTGATTGTTCGACGGGTTCAGAGTTTAAAGTTGACATTTCCCTAAATATCAAAAAATGCTTAACATAATATTCTTAATATTGTTTTTTTTTTTTAAATATTTCATAAATCATTTGATGAATGGTATTAAATATTGATGGTAATAAATTATAAATATTTTATTTTTTCGATTTTAAGAAAGTTAAGAAGTAAATTTATTGAGTCACCCAGTATCGTGTTAAGTACCCGACCAATACATACGTGTATTACTAGTCGTTGACTATCGCATTTTATAGGTCCTGATAGCAGCATTACGAATCACGCCGCAATTAAGAAGGTATGTTCTTTATTACGTCCCCCCACAACAATAGTAGGTACTATATATAGGTAACCTCTCTTGTCAACATGTCCATCAATATGAACACTTTCGACTCAAACCTTCTCAACTCAACTCCCTCAGAACCACAATCCAATGCTCACAAAGCATACACAGAAACACTGCAAACTCATTATTCCCAAAGAAAGATCATGCGATAATATTTAATACAATTGAAGATGTCCCTCAAATTGAGTAGGTACATAAAAGCAATCAGTGAAATAACATATCCAAAGAATATACAATTTGCATCACGTATCCAACAACAGGTTTTGCATATACTTTTCCAGCAAGAATATTCTTAAGCAAATCATCTCAAATATAAACCTTATATAGTCGTAACTCGTAAATAATACAAAAATAACGTAACGCTGTCTTCCAGCTAAAATAATAATCATAATATCATATTATCCAACGTTCAACCCATTATACCACATAAATACATGATACAATTACAAAAGCTGAAAAGCAATTACTAATATTCCGATTTAAATTATTTTCTCCGATTACATTCATGAAAGCCAGTTTCGGTAATGAGGGGTATGATCACAAATTATGTGCAGTTTTCAACTACAATTTGTCAATTATACATACACCCGAATGATAGCAAAAAAACTCAGAGTTCAATTTTAATTAACTTAAAGCAAACTGAATATCAGTTATTTTCTCCAACAATGCCGTAATTTTTTATCTTTGTAAACAAACTGGTCACAAAACAAATCATTGCAAAAACGATATTAAAAATAAAACCTCAATCAGTTACCACAACAACCCACCTCCTTCTACCGTAAATTACGACTCTGAAAAACACACTCAGAAAATGTTGAATATACCGCCTCTATACTAACTCAAAACCTATTGTTGAAATCAATCCTCAACAAACAACCAACAAGATTTTTTCTACCCAGGAGTCAGTCGATCACGTAAAAAGACCACCATCCCCGTCAGAATAAAATAACGGCTGCGTACGACTGTACGAGTTGATTCCCGGGTACCTACCTGTTTACCTGCACCGATATCATTGAGTTGATTCCCGGGTCATTATATTATAATTTTTATATTTAGTAAAATATTCAGCCTATTAGCGTAACCCAAGGAACACCACTCGGAGGTTTGCTGACAAGTTTCTCAAAAATGTTGTTCTTTTTAGTTTTTCATGTTTTCAATCATTCAATTTTTTTGTTAAAAACTATTAGTAAAAAAATTTAGTAGGTAAAAAATTACTATCAAAAAATTTAGTATTTAGGTCAAAAATTATTATTAAAAATGTAGTAATTTGGTAAAAATGTGTAACACATTATTTTTAAAAATTGGCATCTATTAATAAGATTACCAGTATACCATGACATCACTTTTCTTAAAAAACGTCGTGTAGTCTATTGATATACAACAATAGGGAATCAACTCGTACATATACTACATACAACTAACATATAAAGTAGGTCACGGGAATCAACTAGCTTACTGGGAAAATAACAGTAGCCCCGTTCACACACCGATTACAGTGAATCCCAAAATCACTACACCCACTCTGACGATAATGCAAATCCAAAAATCTACTAATGGTATACACTCACAACCATGCTATTAAATTCAAACAAATCCAACAAAACCCTACAACTAACACCTAAAAACCTTAACACTCAAATTCAATAGAACAAATTGTAATTAAGCTAGCATCAGCCAAATCTGCCTTTTATCAAATACCTAACCTTCCCAGCTCAAGCATATTTTAGAAAACACACTTGGTGTAATAAATCCCGTAAAAGTTCTTTAAAAATCGACCAATAGAAATGATCGGAATATTATTGACACTATTAATTTGAAAATCAAAACCATCAGTATTAAAGACAGACTCACGAGACTAAATAATAAGCATTAGTTGACTGTATCTCTACCGTGGACTTATTTTCACTACAGTGATACAACAATTGTTCACAGAAAAACATAATATACTAACTGAATGTTTAAAGTTCGAAGACTCGAAAATCAAACACCATATACCATATAAATTAGGTGAAGCCTTGCAATCTGATCTTCAATTATAAAAACTTTATCTTCCTAAAGGAAATCAAATTAAACAACCTAATTTAAGCTTAAATCAAAATGTTAACCAAATGTACATTAATAACTAATGGCCTAGCAGCTGATGTTTCTATGTTCAATAAAATAAAAAAAAATTGAGTCTGTTATATTATTATAAAATATGTGTTTACTGTGTAAAATATATGATTTAAAATTTAAATATCATTTTTTCTTTAATATTAGATTGACAACTAAATTACATTAATAATCATATTATATACATTTTACAGTAAAAATAATGTTTTAGTAAATTACCTGTCTTTATTAGTTGTCAATATAGTCGAATTCTGTTCTTCGAAACTTAATTTCTTGGATGGTTCTTGAAGGTGTGATTTGACACTGTGACAATTTAAATTATATTATATTACCATACGATATAAAGTACAGCTATAATGCTGTAATAGTATATTGTAATTTTGTAAGCATTAAAATAAAATAAAAGACTAGAATTGACGAAGTTAACACAATATTAAAGTAGGTAAGGAAATGAAAATATAAAATATATACACACATATTTAGTAGGTATACAAAATACAGAATTGTTCATATAGGCTCCCTTACATAAAATACTTAAATATAGGTACCTGTATTTAGATTGGGTTGATGTACAAGAGTAGCCCGAGTCATAATAATCAGATCGAGTTTGATTTACTGAAAATGATTTACTTTCTTCCATTTTTGTTCTAACCTATAACAAACATTTAAATTGATTTTTAATATTAATTACGAAAAAAAAAATATTGTTTAAATATTATTTTAAATATTAATTATTCGTAATAATTTCATATTTTTCATTTGGTTTTTTAGTTAAAATCGTAACAACTCGAAAGGAAAACTGTTACCTCGTAAATAGCAACCTAATAATCTCAAAAGTATATGTGTACGGTTAAAGTTTTGTTTATAGATATTTCAAGATCAAGCTTTAATGAAATTGGATAATTAAACGATTTCTAACGATTTTAGTTATTTTGTTTTTTTTCAAAAAAAAAAAGACTAATGAAACGTAAAATTAATTTTTTATGAGCGTTTGAATTTTAAATGTTTATGATACTTGGTATTCAGCAATTAAATAAAACTTAAACGAATTCCAATTAAACGGTGTTTGATATTTTGTTTTAATTCAGAAACAAATAATCTTAGACCCTCAACATTTTCAACAACAACTACTGTACCCATTTATCCACCTATTTTTGTATAAATATGAAATTATTATATTACAGTAAGCTATTCATTCATATAAATTGTATACATTTAGAATGGACCCTAACTAGCCTACCCAGTGTTAGTGTTTAATGTATTAAATACCTACACATTATAAATTGTAATAAAAACAACAAAATTTATTTTCACTTAATTTGACTAAACATTTACCACTATTTGCTTTAGCATATAATAACATTTTAAATAAATTTCAATCTATTTATACGACAAACTTTTACACACCGTTCTACGCGGTACGACGGTATTTACTTACAAGCTTATAAGTATAAATGTATAATAAAATATCTTTAGAAATATAGGCTGACAGAACACAGACTGTCTGATGTCTCCACTCAGAATCGTTTTTAGTACATGCAATGCTTAATCATTGAATTCAAATTTAACACATGTACATCCATTTCTGTAACATACTCAATGATAAAATACACTCGACACGGACAACTATAGAGCAGAGTAACTTCCCCGATTTTTTTAAAATGTCATATCTCGAAACTAAATATTTTTCTGAGTATTTAAATTTATAAATAAAATAATTTTCGAATATTAATATTAATCTATGAAAAATGTATTATAAATTTAATTTCTTAGAAAAACATTTTGGTTTAGGATATGGATTAAAAATCTATGCTATCATTTAATATATATATAATGAGTGTTTACGGGTTAGAAAATGATCGAATAGAAAAGAAACTGATGTATAATATTCCATTGTATATTTGTATCACATAAGAAGTAGTTTTAATTTTTAGTTTTTCTTATATGTCTATTTTCATAAATCTTTGAAAACTATTAACATATAACTTTTAAGATTTTCGATCTGCACCTACATAAAACATTTGAATCTATTTTGGTATCTTTAAAGTATCCAAATATCTATCGAACGGTTTAAAAAAAATATAATACACTTTATCGTAAATAAATGGAATAAAATAAGATCACTCCACCACAAATGTTCACTTGTGCCCAATTTAAATGTATTCAATATTTCGATGTGTAACTCATCTAATATGAGAATATTATCTTTAGACGTTATGCAATTTATTATACTATTCGTTGTGGCTTCAGCAACCTACAATAACCCTCGTACCGGATAATTATTCCTATACTTGTATGCCACTGTTGTTAACCCAATGGCTATTCACTCTTCACTTCATTCTGAACCTAAAACGTAATAAGTAGCTAAACCCTACTTATAATAAACATAATATATTGCCATATAATAAGCATCGCTTAAAATGTATACCTCGGGTGTAAGGCACAAAGGCAAGAAGCCGTTTTTAATCATGAAACGGCTGTATATGTATTATGTATATAAATGCATAGTAAATAAATTAATAAAATTAAAATCGTTCCTCACCGGTAAACTGCTTTAATGTCGTGACAAAAGAGTAACAGCTATGATCAAGGTCGTTGGCGGGACGACTGCGGGACCAGTTGCGTGTCAACACCCGCGCGGCTGCGTGTCATATAGGTCCGTTAGTCGAGAAAAAAATAGAATGTGCAGCAATGATTTAGTAACGAAGACGAACGGCGGTGCGAGTGATGGTACCACAAGCACAGAGCAGCGCAACGACGACGATCGAGCGCGTCTGCTACAGTAGTGTGCACGCCTCACGGGGTTGGTGAGGGAAAGAGAGCATACACAAAAACGCTCGACAACAACCTTTTTATTATTATTATTATTATTATTATTATCAACATTAATTATTGTGTGGTACGCCGAGCAAGGGTATACACGAGGGGTAAAGAGGGGCCAGATCCTACCATTGTCTTTTTCATTTTTTATGTATAATTTAATGAAATAGATGGGTTATGTTGTTTTTCATACTTCATATATTTTATAAAATAATGTATTTATTTCATTTTATAAGCTATTAAAAAAGTTATAGTAAATTAAAAGTTCATAGAAAAGGCTGTTGTGCATTTTATAACAATAGCTACCTACGTATAACTAAAATTATACTAATCCACTTTTTTTCACACTTTGACTTTTCTATGACTTTTTTTTTTAGGTCATTAAAAATACTTTAAAACACCCATTATATGAACATAGGTTAGTTTTTTTAATTATAGAAGCTGGGTCAGGATCAACAATTAATACAGGTGCTCGATCAATAATTAAGACAGACCCGGTTATAAGCTGACTTTTAAACAAATTTACTTTTGTTATAATGCATTTAAAGTATTTTTTCAATTTTTGGAGCATTTCGAAGCTTATGCAAAATTTGAAACTAAAATTTTATTTAAAAATGTCTACATGCTTTTACATGATTTTTATATGCATTTAACAAACTATATCTATGTACAAATAAATAAATATAACACGATCTAAACCTATACAAATAAAGAAATAACACATTTTTTAGAATTTATATATCGATATCATTATAAATAAAAATAATTTAGTGCGTTATTCAGAATTTTTGAGTAAAATTGGGCAATAAAATCCCATCCCTATGATTATTATAATTGACACAGAAAAGGGAAGAAGGGCAACTGCCCCCTCCCCCCACACCCCTGCGAACGCATTGGGCCAACCAGGCATGCTAGTACGCCACTGGGGCACGAGTTATGTATAAATATATTGTACGTCAGCAATGTACAGACGCATAGTCACACACCGTGCTGTGTGACGAGAAACGTTTCGAATGCACCAACACGTGGGCTGACCCGCAATCGGTTTACCTCACGTACCTTGCCGCGTGCCCACGTGACGCGTAATAAGACATACGTTCGGGAGTCACATAATATCGCAATTCGTGACTCAATCGTATTGCTGTAGGTAGCACACGTGTTATTGCCGCACGTGTGTGTACTGTGCTGTATAGTTGTACCTATATTATATAGTTATATTATTATAGTGGTGCAGGTATTGTTTCCGTCATCGTCACCGCCACCTTTTTGGTATAAGCAAATCTTATAAATCTTACGAGGAATGTTGTATTCAATTTTCAATTTTTTCAATCACAAAAAAAAAATGTTATCGTACAAAAGTCGAGTAAAAATTCTTTACAACATTTTTTGTTTAGGTATTGGTATTATGTAGATAGGCTATAATTATATTTATAAGTTATTTAATTTGTCTTAAATTATTTTTAGTTATACATTTATAAACTATTAAATTGTGAATTATTTGCCATATTACACAATTCAAAGTTGTTTTTTGTATATTATATTTTGTTGGCTTGTTCCATATTTTCACGATTTTGACTGCATATTATATTATGGCATATTTCGATACTTTTTAGTGCATACAAAGTCGCTCTCTATTTATAAGTTAGTTAGACTTTGGAAGGATACAACACATGTGTGTATGACTTCCACTTAAAAGGTTTAAATAGATAATTTTAATCACATATCAAGAGAGAGAAAAGGGCGGGTAAGTGGATGTCGCTCTGCTGTACATCAGTAGATTAGAAGTGGGTCACTGTATAATGGATGGTATTAAATTTGAATTCAATGATATAATATCATTGTATACGAAAAACGATTCTGAGCTGAGACGGTTTGTCAATGTGGATATTTTGTTTTATATTTATAATTTATATTGTTATTTCATATTATTACAGTAGCCGGTAAGTTGAATTAATATTATAAAATTACAACAAATTAACTATAGAATCGTTATTCATGGTTTTTTGTTATTCAAATTTGATCATAAAATAGCTATAAAAAAAAACTGTGTGTTTATATTTTTGAGATTTTTTAGTTACAGGATAACTTACTTACGTGGAACCTTGTTTTAAATTTTCAAAAAAAAAAAAAATGATAAAAGTCATATTAACAATAAATAAAAATCCTTGTATTGCATTTTCAAGTTTTTTAACCCAACAAATACAATTTAATTGACATTCATCGAAAAAAACCTAAAAAAATAGGAAACTCAGTATGACCGTAAAGAGTTCAAAAAAAATTCAAGATATTTTGAACATTTTACCGTCTGTAGAAAATACTAATATAAACAAACATTGAAAATGTCATGTGTCTGCGGTCATTTGTTTTAGAGTTGTGCCAAAATCCAAAATCGATTTTGAGTAAAAATTCCCGTTTTTCCTTAACTTTTCTTTTGTTTAACCTTCGCTTTTGAAAACTAATGGGAATCTTTAAAAAAAATGACCTAAATGCACAAGCTAGATTCACCGTCCCATCATACAAGACGGCGCATACTAGTTGCCTCCCAAAATATACGAATTGCCTCCCGTCCTTATCGTAAATAAAAAGGTTAATTTACACTAGTTGCCTCCGATGATCAGGTAGTTCATAATTATATACGAGTTGCCTCCCAAAAATTTTCACACTAATTGCCTCCCATATAAAATTAAGTAGTGGTTCATAAACTTCACCAAAAAGTTCCACATAAATAGATAATATCGAATAATGTTATAATAGTTTTTGGTAATGTTTATTCGTTATTAAAAATATCAGACTTGGTTAAAAACAATAATAATTTTTTTTTATGTATAATACATCGGTAGTTGTGATAGTATCTATTTTATGGTGTCTTAATTCTGCATGTAATAACTTTGAAGGCCTTTCACATTATAATGTTTCAGTGACTGCTTTTCTTTTTAAAGAGTTACTAATTTCTTGCCTATTAAGTACTTGTTCAGTTAATGCTACATGATTATTATGGATTAACTTACTTTCATTGAATAATATTTTGTCATTTTCATCTACTTTTAAAAAAGCCTTACATATTTTTGTTGTACAATTCCACCGTTCTTTGTTGAAGGCCAACTTTTTTTGAAAACTAAATTTAAAACTTTTAATTATTTTAACACGTTTGCCCTTTTCACTGAGTATATTTCGCACTTCACATTGATCCATTCTAAAAATGTTTGGAAAAATAATATCGTACAACGAGAACGAGTGTTGGAAATCAACTGTAAACGTTCTGGTATAAGGTCTGGTTTGCATTATATCTTATCATTACACAAAAGAGTATGTTATTATCTTAATGGTTAATCGTATAGCTAATATAATCGTATCAAATATCAATACGAAAGTAATATCGTATAACAAAAGTCATAAATTACTACTTTGAAATTACAAACTTATTTTGATACATGATGTTTGAAAATGTTTGGAACCACTTTTATATTTATTACCTGACTAATGGGAGGCAACTAGTACTAGACCCTTTTCGCTTATGATAAATTTACGGTACGTCGGGAGGCAACTCGTATATAGTCGGGAGGCAATTCGTATACAAATTATGGGCCTTTTTGACTTCGGGAGGCAACTAGTGTGCGCCCAAACAAGATACTGTTGAAGAAAATCGAAGCATTATTTCGACTACTTATCGAGTACACAGATACAAAAAATAAAAAACCACGTCATCATTGTAAAATCAATACATTCATCGCTCCACTCAGAATCTAAAAATATAATTTAAAATTATGTAAATATAACCATTATTAAACTTATTATTAAATGGTAATTAGTATGCATATACATTATACATTAATAATTAATTTGCAATGTATGATTCAAAGCGCAGCGATTAATACAAGTATTACTTGCATTTGTTTCAATCAGTTTTATGCTCATAAAGTGAACTGTTTAATATACAATATTATTGTTTTAAATACATTTGTAAATAGTAAAACAATGTGTAACAATTATTATATTTTTTTTTATTAATTCTAGCATCAGACTCTTTCTAATATCACTAATTAATAATTTAATTTCTGTGTTGAAGGGAGACTCCACCTCCAGGCCCTATAGCCACCAAGTTTCATGTTACGCTACTGGCCTATAAGGCTTGAAAATGTAATACTATAGTTAGTTATAGTTTCCTCATAATTATATGTGTCGAAACGAACCTAAAAAATGTAATAACCCACAAGCCTAACCTAATGAATAACTTAAAATAGTAATCGTGCTTTATAAAATGTGAAAATGACGTCTTACACAAATTCTATAAATTGCTATAAAAATAATGAATTTTAATCTATGAGACTTATGAGGTTATTACCTGTACCTACCTGATAATTGATGAGACATTATATAATATGATCTAATATAATACAACGAATAAAATTACCAAATAATATTTTAAATCTTTTCGCGTAGTTATGTAAAATATCAAATATTCTAAAACGTATGATTATAATAATTGTATAAGTGCTTACCTCTTAAATAATTTGTCAAAGAATAAACAATTTACACAAAATACAAAACCATACATTTTTATGTTTGAAACAAATTGACTTTTGGTATATGAAAAATTATAGTTATATACCTAATTATAATTATAAAAACTATAATTATATCTATAGTTAATCAATGATACGATGGTATACGGTAAATAGGTAAATCAAATAACGTCTTAACGCAGAACGCACTACAGTTTCGACTGCTTCGAGAAACTACAGCAATAAACTAACAACCAACTAATAATGTGTTAATATACGTTCCCCGGAGATAATAAGACTACACTATCCCATGGAAAATTCGATTGAATGGAAATATGAGCTCTATATCTAATAAGTAATATGTGTCATCGCGGGCATTGTTAGGGATCGCCTTTTACACACGGCGTAAATTCGAGATCGTCCAGCCAGCGTCGTTTGTGCGCCACTCAACCGTGTTAATCATGTATTAGATGCCCTCCAAATGGTGCAATTATTTTACCGCTTATTCGTCTCTTATTCGTCAAACCTAATCCAACGAAACTATAATTTAATTATAGACGCAATATAGGCTACATAGCCCGACTCGATTTAAAATGATGGTTAATCAATTTATAATTAACTATTGGTTCAATATTTGATATCGTTGTAATCATCGTTTTACAAAAAATGTTCAAAAATCTACCAATAAGTTGACAATTCAAAAAATAAATAAGTATGATGATAAATATTATTAATTTACTATCATTACTCGTTTGTAAACAAAAGAGGAGTACAGTGCGACATATCATTTTTATTCTTCCTATAATATTGAAAATAATTAACTTTTTTTGGTAAATGTGTCTGTCATCTAATAAAAGGTTGATTAGTTAAACTTAATTGTAGATACCATTAATAATAATTTTACAATATTTTACAATGCTGTCTCACTGTGCCCCAATACCGTAGGTACATAAATAGTTAAACACATACAAATTATATTAAAATAAAACAATTAATAATCTTATAGTTTATTTATATAACAATATATTAGCTAAATATTCATATACTGCATATTTTCATGTAATATTATTTAAGTCGATCATCTTCAGGCATCGTACGTAGGCATTAACTCGGAAGGGCGCCAAAATCAAGAAAAAAAATGGTCAGGACAAAAATTGATTAGATTAGGATTGTTTAATTACATGACCGAGATATTGGAGAAACAAAAAAAAAACTGAAACAAAGTTTCATAAAAATATTCATGTGTAGGAAATACGATTTTAGGAAATATTATTTCAGAAACTAACCTAACCTAACCGGGAATTTTATTTTTAGGACAAATCATTTCAGGAACTGACAAATTGAGAATATATATATATCTTACATAATGAAACAGTAAAAATGCAATAAACGGTGTCGCTGATTTTGAAAATCCTCCAAAATTTTCAGTTTATTACTCGATTTTTTCATTTTTCACCTTTAGTCTATATTGTATATTATATTTTAATGTTATGAATGCATTGGTATTATTGACATAGATATTATAAGAATATTCTTATAATATCAATGATTGGTACTAATT